>CM042014.1:56853591-57216091 GCA_023525715.1 Cichorium intybus
GGTGTGTACCCGCACAATACGGCGGACGACATTTAGTTTTCTTCCCAAGATTAGTTTTATGTTTTCTTTTGAATTTGTGTTTTCATAGGTTGGATTAACATTTTTATCGACAAGTGATTTGTACATAAAGATAATCTTAATGTATTATACAATTTTATTTATTCGAATGCTAAACAATTATTAGCAAATGAACCTAAAAGTTTAGTATTTATAATATCCGAAAATAAATTATTATTTTTGTAAAATATCATAATTTTTTGTTCAATTTTGGTTTGCCTGCACACTCCATGTATATGTCATAAAAAACATAAGGACATACCCAACAATATGGTACAATAACATCAAGGATAAAAAAAATGTATATCCTCATTTAAATTTAAAATGAAAACATAAAATAAACATACAGATTGGATGTAATGGATGTGGAAATATGGGTAAGTAACATATGATTCTAATTCCAATAATTTTTATTTCTATCAAATATTTTCTAGCATTGATATTATTTAATGTATGACATGATTATTTCAATAAATTAGCTTATTAGAAATTAGTTTGATACATTCTAGAAAACTAATGAAACGATGAAATTTTGCAATGACGTTTAAAATCTAAGAGGAGTAAATTTTATTTGTAGATAAGAGATGTAAATGAAAATCAATAAGAAGTAAAGCACGATGGAAATGAATAGTTTAGCGATTGACAATTTTAAACGTTTTGGTGGTGTTGCCGTTAAACACTTATCTAGGGAATTGCACTTTACTAAAGTAATATCGTTCATTAAACTAAAATGAATTAAAATAGAAAAATAAATATAAAAAGTATTAATAAAAAAACAATAAAGTTAAAAGGGGGAATGAACCAGCTGTCTTCTGTAATACGTACCCTTCTTTTGCAATTTCTTCAACCTAGCTACTAAACAATAGCCATCGCACTGGTCCTACGCACCTCTCTACCTTCCTCCTTGTGATGGAGCTAAGTCAACTCGCTCATCTTTCTGGGT
This sequence comes from Cichorium intybus, assembly GCA_023525715.1. Lineage (NCBI taxonomy): Eukaryota > Viridiplantae > Streptophyta > Magnoliopsida > Asterales > Asteraceae > Cichorium > Cichorium intybus. The sequence goes on from CM042014.1 coordinate 56,854,592, forward strand.
GTATTTGTGCTTCAAGCCTTCGATAGAAACAAGAACACAGAGAAAGTGAAGTATGGCGGCTCGGTGATGTTAGCGTGAAAAGGAGTGTCGATTGTGGTAATGGTTGCAGGACCAGCGCCGGTGTGTCGGATTATCGATGGTTGCAAACACCCAAGGTTGAGGTGATGGTTTCAAGATAGAGATGATCGGTTGTGATGATGGCCAGCTGATGGATATTGGGGTTTCGTGTGATCTAGAAGGCGTAAATAGAGAGAACAAAACGTATAGTGAGATATCTTAGGAATTGATATAATTAGCATAATTTTTAATGACCATACTACCCTTATTTTATCATTAATTTAAACTAATTGCTTGTAAATTTATTAACAATTAAATAATTTGAATTTAATTATAGCTCTAGATCTAAATTCATAGATGATTGAGAGTTGTTCTCACATTCTCAACTTTTTAAAAGTTCTCATTATATATATATATATATATATATATATATATATATATATATATATATATATATATATATATATATATATATATATATATATATATATATATATATATATAAAATAAAAATTTACCATATTAAAATCACACAAGCCGTCCGTACCAAACCGTAGCGTATAATGCGGTTTAGAACTTTTGCAAACAATATGCGGTTTCCAAAAAATTCAAACTGCATATGCAGTGCGATCTGTGATTTTGGTTCTAAATGTTAATATACAACATTTTACCTTTTAGTGTTAACATAAAAAATATATCCAAAACATAGCTTCTATATTTGAAAAGAAAAATCCAAAAAGTATAACACGGTGCTATTTTATTTGTTGTAGGTATTTCTTAAAATATTTAGATAAAAAAAATGTAAGACGCATTTTGGCATGCAACTGCTGTTAATCATTTCATACTTATTATAGAATACCCTTTTCCCAAATTCCACTTAGGGACTTGATTTTCCCAATGTACCACTACACTTGTTGTTTCTTGATAAGCTAAAGAGAGGTTAGAATTCTCCTCAAACAGCTTTTCTATCTCACAAGATTGTGAATCAATCTGTCCAAAAAAATTTATAATATTGACAACGCCTTGTAATATCAAATATTTTAGTCGTTGAGCCCTATTCTTAGTGGAATTATATCATATATATCGTGGTATTCTCACTTTTCGTGCCAGCACTTGTTTGGTAAGAAATAAGGAAAACAGGGACCAAAAGCGTGCAATTTGGAAGAAGTTTGAAGATCAAGGCAAAATCAGGCGAAGACGTACGCGCGCCGCGGAAATCACAAAGGCGCGACACGGTGGAAAGAATTTAAATGCCGATAAAACGGGGATAAACCCGCACGCGTGCCGCGGGATCCACTTATGCGCGGTGCGGCTTCGAGAGTTTTGCAACTATAAATAGAGGCTCTTAGGTTGAAAAAAGCAGCGAAGACCTGGTGTGAAATCGACCCCCAAGGCTCTTTGACTCCGAGATTTAGCTTCAGCAACCATCTTTTGGTATTTTTATGTTTTTATCTTTAATTTTCAATTAGTTAAATAGTTAGTGAAAGTGGCTAGTGTCTTTGGGAGTGACAACCATTGACATTGAGTCTTTGTTTCTATTTTCAATAGTTTTGGTTATTGTTTTGGACCCTTTGGATCTGATTTGGTTAATGATAATCATTTGATTTCTGTTAATTGCTCAGTTTTTCGGTGTTTATGCTTGTGAATGAATTTTTAAGTGATTGGATTGTGTTTGATGTTTGGATTGCCTTTGATTGCTTCTGATAAGGAGATGTACTTCTGATTTTAGTAAGTAACAAGGTTTATTTAGTAGCTTAGTTTAGTTAATGCTTGCTTGGAATTGTTTTAGTTTATGAGTTTTGGGATTGTTTGGCAAAAGTTAGGAACTAGGTCCTCTTACTGTAGCGTGACACTGCAGTTGGTAATCTGTCACCTGTCTCGACCACGTAACTCCTGTGGATCGACCCTGACTTCCACTGTGCTAAGTGTGTGTTAGGTATTTTCTTATTTTTGACCGCATGACGACCGTTGCGATGTCAAATTTTGGCGCCGTTGCCGGGGAGTTATGAGCTTTAGAATAGGTGATCTGTAGGACTTTCAGTTTCTGAATTTTGGTTTTGGTTTTTGATTTCAGTTAGTTAGTGATTTTGCTTTTGGTTTTCTCGGGCGTGTTGCATTAGTGCATGGGTACCCGTAGGGGTGAGCAATTATCCCCTTTGCGTTTTGACTCAGATATTGAGCGAACTGCGCGCAAGATCCGTGCACGTAGGCGTTGAAATACAATGAGATTTAGTAATTTTAGTAGTAGTATAGTGAGTGTTGCCCAGGAACCCTCGGGTGAGGCAACGAGGATGTCATTTATTCCCCCGGTTTCAGAATTTCACATTGGGAGCATGAGTGCTACTGGTGGTGCAGTTTCAGCCCCTGCACCTATACCATCATGCACTCCGCCGTCGATTCTGCCATTTCAACCTTTATCCCAACCACAATCCACAAACCCATTTACATCTGCCATGTCTTGGGGAGCGCCGACCCGTGATGGCACCCCAGTATCTAGACAGTAGACACCCATTTCTCAACCCATTTAACAACCACCACCAATACTTTTTAAACCACAAACCACATTCCAACCTATACCACCACAACAACAATACCAGCAACATCCTTAGCAGCAGTACCAGTATCAAGAGGCTGAGGTGAGGTATGAAGATGAAGACGAAGGATGGGTTCCACCAGCACCACAGCAACCATGGAACCGAGGTCGGGGACCTCAAGAAGAACACAGCAGCATCAACCATTGCAAGGTCAGTAGAGATACAATGATCATCACTTTTACGGTAATCCTGCTCAACCCTTGTATTTTAAACAACCGAGGAGGCAATCGGTTGCATCGCACTTCCAGCCGCGGGAGTACGATGATTCGTCGCCCATTTACATTCCTGATGATATAGAATCTCAAGTAGAAATTAGACCTCAGTTGTTAGGAATATTACCGGAATTTAGGGGGTACAAACAGGATGACCCATACAATCACTTGTATGAGTTTATAGCCATAGCCAACGCTAACACCCCTAGGAACACCAATAAGAACATTTTTAGATTAAGATTGTTCCCATTCACTCTGAAAGAAAAAGCCAAATATTGGTTTACGTCTTTGCAATCAAATAACATCACTACATGGGACCAACTCAAAGCTAAGTTCTTACAAGAGTTTTATCCGGCAAGCAAGACGACGAAAATCAGGAGGGCTATTCACGATTTCCAGCAGAAGCCTGGAGAAGCTTTTCATGAAGCATGGGATCGTCTAAAGGAGTTGATGAGGTCGTGCCCTCATCACGATATTCCAAAGTGGCAACTGGTCAAGGTATTCTTTGAAGGAGCAAGTGAGACGAACCAAGCTATGATTAATGCATCATCTAGTGGCACTATTATGGCTCCAAGGCGAATTTCTCCACAAAAAAGATGGTAGGCACAGCCGCAGCAGTAGGAGCCAATGCCGACTGGAAAAAGGATGTAAAGAAGGAGATAAGCGAGCTTAATAAGAAATTCGATAGACTTGTGTCTACTCTACAGAATGGACCTCAGAGTCAATCACAAGGAGGTCAAGGAGGACCAAAGACTCAGGAAGCGAATCAAGTCTATGGCCAGGGTCAAGATCAATATAACAATGGACGACCCTATAGACCATGTAACCAAGGTCAGCAGAACTTCAATAACCAGAGGCAGAACAACTACCAAGGGCAATCATCCAACCCGCCCAGGCAGTATCAACCGTCAAATAATAGTGGTAATGCCAACGGTAATAGCAACAATAGGGGGCCCAATAATTCCATCAACAATGCCCCAGGAACTCAGGAGGATCTAGTGGCGAAAATGTATGAGATGTTCAACACAACGCAGCAGCAATCGCAGGCTAATGCGAAAGCCATCGTCAATATGGAAAGGCAAATCGCCCAAATGGCTGAAGACCAACGAAAAAGAGATAATGGGAAGCTGTCCAGTACCACAGAAGTCAACCCGACCCATGGTCAGCAGGCCAGAAAGGAACATGTCAACACTGTCGAGGCTGAATGGAGGAAAGTCACCCTGGAAGACTTGCTAGAATCAGGAAATGAGGCTGAGAGTGAAAAGGAAGAAGAAGTTAAGGAAAAGGTGGAAATTGAAAAGGAGAATAGGAAAGACACGGACTTAAAGGAAATTCCCGTTGAGAAGGAACCTCAACCAAAAGATGACAAGGATGTCCAAGAGGAAAAGCAGCCGATAATAGCTGGGATTAAACAAAGGAAGAAGGATAAGAAGGGAAAGAAAACGCAGGAAGCACCCAAATCGACGGGGCCATCGATGAACCAACCCCTGTGGGATGAACTTAAGAATGCTCCTGAGGATACAAGAATTCTTCAGGAGATGTGCGAGAAAAATGGAAAAAGTAAGACTCCCACACCTGACACTGTGAGGTTGACAATTAAAGCTAGTGAGGCACTGTTGGGAACACTGTCCAAGAAAGAAAAGGATCCTGGGTCACCACTGATTACTGCTACTGTAGGAGATGTGGTCATTAGGAACACCTTGCTGGATTTGGGAGCAAGTGTGAATGTGCTACCGGGGTATTTATATGATAAATACAAGAATGAGGAATTAGAGCCGGCGAAGACCGTGTTACAGTTGGCTGACCAGTCAACCAAAGTATCCCGAGGTAAGCTGACCAATGTCATATTGAAAGTTGGGGAGTCCCATATCTCTACCTCAAGGGTATGCTGATAAGAATTTTGACAACAACTTGCTGATGGAACTTGGGGTTAGGGACAAAAGAAAAATATGGACGCGAACAGGAGAATGAGGAAAAGAGGAAGTCTTGAAGGAAACAAAGGAGCATCCGTTGTCCACCATTGACAAGGAACAGCTTCTGGACATGATGGAGATGTTGGAGGCAAGGCACCAGCAATACGAGAAAGATGCAAGGGAAAGAGAAGCATAGGTCTTTCAGCTTCTAGAAGCCCAGCAACGATGGATTAGCGGTGTTAGTCACAGGATGACTCAACTCACTTCGTTAATGTCAATGATGGCCCACAATTTTGCGCCAGATCACAAGAAGATGCCATCAGGAGTTCAAGAAGAGTAGGAGTAGGAATGATACGTCTGGCTGAAGACGTTAAACTTAGCGCTTGTTGGGAGGCAACCCATCTTTTCATAGGTTAGGTACTGTATTCTTAGGAGTAGTTAGGAAAATTATATCATCGTCATTTGCAGGTATTATTGATCCAAGGCAAGTGTGGGGTTGTTTTGAAGAATTTGGATTTTTGATGACCGCGCCGTGGTCAGGCAAATTGCGCGCCGCGGGATCGTAAACCAACCCAATGCGCAGGGGTTGATTTGGGGATACGCTCACCGCGGTTCTCTCATATCCGCGCTGCGGGAATCGATCGGTCGGTTTCCTTCGATAATAAGGTAAGCCGCGACACTATTCACACACACCACGCCGCAGAGCTCTGATCATCGAAAATTTCTCACGTTTTTTCTTGCTCATTTCATTCTCGCCACCAAGGTACATCATTCTAACTAGCTTTTACTTGTTAAAACTAGTGATTAGGCAGTTGATTTGGTTGATTTCTCCAAAAACCCAAAAACTCAGAAATCGCCAATGCTAACTCGTAGGGTGATTATTTTGCCACATAATGACCCTAGATGAGTTAGTCGGTACTTAGGCTACCTTGTAGTGTAATTGGATTGAGTTAAACAGGTTAGATCGTGATATGGAGTTTGAAATTGGAAACAACCGCTTGCCGCGCCGCGGTGTGGTGGGGAAGAAAAGGGACTAAAATTGCAAATTTTTTTTGTGGCTATTTTCTTTTGTGCAGATGTCGTTCAGACTGGACCACCAGTTTCTACAGTTCCCTGAGAATTTGGACAGCTCCGTTGAGTTTGCCAGCAGGAGGGATGCACTCATAGGTCGCCGGGTTCTCGAGGCGACGATCATTGACAGGGATATCCTCAGAGACGCGGGGCTTTGGGGTGAGATCGAGCCATTCCTCCACCGTACATGGACCCACGGGAATGCTTCATTCACTTGTCGTGGTTGGGATAGGCGCATGGCCAACCAGGACGACACAGTATACACCGAGCTTCTTTTGGAGTTCCTATCTACTGTCCGTTTTGCACCAGGTTCGACAGAGCCCCGTTCCAGAATGGTACGATTTAGATTGGGGGGAGTCCACAGGGAGTGCAATCTCCGGGAGTTTGGGAGGCGCACATGCATCTATACAGAGGCGGACCTCCAGCACCGCCATTTCACGCAGTTTATCCAGGCGTGCACTCAGGGGCAGCACGCCAGGGCTGCCAATGCAGAGGTTTGGACACCGTTGTCCAATGTGTTCTATGAGGCGGGGACATCCAAGGAGAGCCATCTCCATGATCCGCTTCACCGACTCATGCACCGCATCGTCTCCACCTCCATCATGCACAGGGAGGGGGCGAGAAGGTGTCCGGCGACAACATGGCATATCTCTGGGTCCTCCTTGACCCCTCCAGGTTCCTTCACCTCCCGTTCACTTTAGCCGTCTCCCTATCCACCGTGCGACGGGTGCATCATCCAGCAGTCCTCTTGTAACACCCCTTTTCTCAAACCATATTTAAAATACAAATACAGTTTTATAACATAATTTACAACTCGTGACTATAAAATAGCCACTTAAAATTTTGTTTTATTTTACAAACTTAAACTTGAGGGGTATTACAGACTCAATACAGATAACCATAATTTAAACTTACAGTGTACAATAACGGTCCCAACTGCAGCCCTCGCTCCCTTCACCTAAGTACATAGCATTTCAAAGAAAACATAGTAGACGTGAGACATAATGTCTCGTGAGTAATATGGGTTTAGACCCAAAACTTTTCCATTCAAAACTTGGAATATCAAAAGTACATTGCTAAAAACTGATTTATTTCATAAATCTCAAAATAACTTTCTCTTCTTTACTTTCAAACTATAAAAAGACTTTCTTTTATAAAACTGCTTTCTTTCTTGTGACCAACTGCAACTTATGAATTAAGTTAATTAATTCATTCAACTAGCTCCCATCACGGAACAGAACAGATCTGCCCACTCGGTTTGCTCATTCTGTCTCCCCTTCGTGACTTGGAACAAATTCAAGCACAAGGGTATGCTAAGCTAGACAACTACTTCGCGACGGGAGGTACCATCCCAGTAGTGTCTTCTGATCCCCCAATTATGTGGGTGATCCTAGTCCGGACAACTGACTCATATTTCTTTCTTTCTTTAATTCTTACTTCATTTCATCTCAAATTGGTCAAAATGGGACACAATTTGTAATAAACTAAAATTCATAAACTTTGTAACTCTTTATCAAAAATATTATCAAAACTACTTTTAACATCTTAGTTCCCAAAAGGAACTTCTTTCAAAATACTTTGCAAATCATACTTTAAAAATCTACTTAAAATACTAAGCCCTTGTATAGAGCTTCATTCAAAAACCATTTTCCAAACTTTAGTATTTATAAACATTGGAAATCATATTTTTTTCTGAAAATAACATTTTGCTACGTACTAGAAAATCCTCATAGAACTCACCTTGACGTTGTTACGAGTCTCTACACTTCTCGTATTCCTTTCCCTTTTCCGTGCTCAACCACGTTTGAAGCACCACCTATACATGTATTATATATATAAATACTCAATATAATTAATTCTATAATGCTAAGGTCTCATATAACATAGCTATAGGTTATAATAAATGTATAACCATTTATAACTCATTTTACGGTTTTTCTCCGAAATACACGTATACTGCTACAGTACCCCCGAGGGGTCGAATTTCAGTTCCGACTCTTTTCCATGAAATCTTAGACCATATTAGACTTGTGTTTCAAATTTGGAGTTCATTGGACAAGTCTAGCTCAAATTCCAAAAATTAAGTTTTAACGTGAATAGTGATTTTTGCCACTGCCGCTACAGTGACTTTTCCGCAAGGTCGAATTACGGATTTGACCATTCCCGACATAATCTTATACCATGTTAGGGTTATGTCTGAAATTTCAGGTCAATCGGACGTGTCTAGCTATAGTTTCTAGCGTTTGAGTTATTTAAAAATTCTAACATTTTTGGTCCCTGACTGGAGCACTGTAGCACGCAGTTCACCCATTAAGCACTTATTTCAGTTCTTAATCATTTTACTATCATTCCATGACTAAAACCCTTGTTTTACATCAGGTTTTAAGCCATGGAATCACAAATTCCAATTCCATTTCTTCAAAATCCCGTTTTTGATATTTTGCACCAAAAATCCATCTTTTTGAAATTAGTCACTTAGGAGTGTCTTAATACATCCTAAGTGATCATTTGGACCCAACAAAACCATAAAAACCATCTTTGATCTTACAAACCCGTTTTTAGGGTTCTTGAGCACAAATTCCCATTTCTTGATTTCTAACATATAGCAACCTACTTCCATGTTTTTGAGTTAAGTTCTTAACTAATGGCTTATTGGAAGCATTAGCTACTTAACCCACATGATTTATTACTGAAATTGCAGTTTCCACTCAACCCAAAAAAAACCCAAATCAAGAACACACACAAAACCTAGGTTAAAACTAAGGAATTCTTACCTCTTTCAACTATGGAATCACTAATTCCAACCTTGTTCCTTGCCAATTCCTTGATTTTCTTCTTCTTCTTTGCTCCTTCCCGCTGCCTCTCGTGCTCTCTGGAATTCTCTGGAGAGTTTCTCACTTAATGAAAGAAATAACTCTATTTTAGAGTTATATAATTAACTTATAAAGTATTTACATTTTTGGTCCTTTGGTTTCTAATTTTTATACAAAGATGATCCTAAGACCATAACTTGCAACCAAAGTTCCATTATTTTCTAACTTTACAATTTCTTAACATTTTGGTCATTTCCATGTCAAATGACCATTTTACCCTTTTTGGTCAAATTTCACTATTCACGCGGTAAAAACTCCAAATTTCACATAAACTAGTATTTCTCATTATATTATGTTACAAATACATATTATTACACACAATAGTCGTACAATACGGTAAAAGACGATTTTACCCTTTTTAACTTTTTCGCGGGTTCTTACACCTCTGGCCCGCGGGCATTACATCACCCGCCTGGCCCGTTCTAACCGGATCCTTACTGCTCCCGTTGTGGCATCCTTAACCGCTTTACCTCCAGCTCGCACTACGGCGTGAGCCTTGGAGAACATGGGGCTTATCGAGCAGCAGCGCCCATGCTAGTTTGTGAGGGTGGCGACCGAGGCACCCCAGGCTCCCCAGCCAGCATACTCCCAGCCGGGCAGGAGACGCCGAAGACCGGCAGCACCAGTAGAGCCAGCGCCACAGCCACAACTATCCGATGTGCTGGCAGCCATCCAGGACCTGAGTCAGAGGATGTCTGCTAGGGAGGAATATGACTAGTGGATGGCGGAGACACAGAGGATGATCATGCTCCGGATGCATATCGACGACATTCCACCTCACCCCTCCGGAGGCGATGCTGGGGCAGGTCCTATGACACTTTCTATCTTTTGTCTGTTTATATTGTATTTTGTTTGTTTGCATTTAATTTTTTTGTGAGTTATGCATGTGATACCAAATTGGAGGAGTTGTTTCAAGCAAGTATGGGGTCACCGTGCCCCCTCCACTTGTCTTGACCACTGGCATGTTCACTGTTGCGCTACAACTCCAGAATGCTAAATTGAGGACCTTTTTGTTCGTATTTGTACATGTGACACCGAGTACCAGTCAAGCAATCTACCGTCCAAAGGGGTAACTCTTTCTCCCTTGTTCTAAATAATTTTTGTATAACGGGGACGTTGTACCGTTTTAAGTGTGGGGTGTGGACGGTCGAAATAGTAGTTTTTGAAATTTTTGCGGAAAATGACTGATTTTCAAAATTTTTAGCAGCAACTTTTTCAAAATTTTTATCAGATTGTAATTTTGAAACGGATAGTTTGTGATTGTCTATAGCATTGGTATTTTTCGAGAAATACTATTTAGTTGTAATCATGCTATTAGTTTAGTCAAATAAGTTGAGTTTTATGAGTTTAGAAGATTGGACTGTTTTACGTTTGGAATTTAGGAAGAAATTGTCAATCTGTGACCTTTGTTGTTCGAGCCGGTAAGTCTAAAATAGGTGGGCCTTATGCACCTTGCCACCTAAGATCGTCTGGTCTGGGATGGTATTTCCGAAAGCTCGCTACACGGACAACATCGAAAGTCATGGACAATTCCTTAATGGCCTTTAGAATTTGAATGAGTACATACACTTCATTGTGGACAGAAAATTTGTAATCAAGGGTTCTCTAGAAAGCCATGAATTCCAAAGAACATTCTGATTATGTTTTCATGAACTATTTCACTATAACTCATAGGGTAATAAGCTTTGAAACTGAACACATTCAAAAACTGTCTGAGTCTTAGTTAAAATCTATTAAAAACTCTCTTGCTTGGGGACAAGCAAGGCACAAGTGTGGGGTGTTTGACAATGCCTAGTAATATCAAATATTTTAGTCGTTGTTGAGCCCTATTCTTAGTGGAATTATATCATATATATCGTGGTATTCTCAATTTTCGTGCCAGCTCTTGTTTGGAAAGAAATAATGAAAACAGGGACCAAAAGCGTGCAATTTGGAAGAAGTTTGAAGATCAAGGCAAAATCAGGCGAAGACGTACGCGCGCCGCGGAAATCACAAAGGCGCGACTCGGTTATGAGACGGTGGAAAGAATTTAAATGCCGATAAAACGGGGATAAACCCGCACGCGCACCGCGGGATCCACTTATGCGCGGTGCGACTTCGAGATTTTTGCAACTATAAATAGAGGCTCTTAGGTCGAAAAAAGCAGCGAAGACCTGGTGTGAAATCGACCCCCAAGGCTCTTTGACTCCGAGATTTAGCTTCAACAACCATCTTTTGGTATTTTTATGTTTTTATCTTTAATTTTCAATTAGTTAAATAGTTAGTGAAAGTGGCTAGTGTCTTTAGGAGTGACAACCATTGACATTGAGTCTTTGTTTTTGTTTTCAATAGTTTTGGTTATTGTTTTGGACCCTTTGGATCTGATTTGGTTAATGATAATCATTTGGTTTTTGTTAACTGCTCAGTTTTTCGGTGTTTATGCTTGTGAATGAATTTTTAAGTGATTGGATTGTGTTTGATGTTTGGATTGCCTTTGATTGCTTCTGATTTGGAGATGTACTTCTGATTTCAGTAAATAACAAGGTTTAGTTAGTAGCTTAGTTTAGTTAATGCTTGCTTGGAATTGTTTTAGTTTATGAGTTTTGGGATTGTTTGGCAAAAGTTAGGAACTAGGTCCTCTGACTGTAGCATGACACTGCAGTTGGTAATCTGTCATCTGTCTCGACCACGTAACTCCTGTGGACCGACCATGACTTCCACTTACTAAGTGTGTGTGTTAGGTATTTTCTTATTTTTGACCGCATGACGACTGCTGCGATGTCAAATATTGGCTCATTTTCATGTCAGGAGTTTTTAACAGAATTTAAATAAAACAATTATACCTCAAATAGTAGCTTCTATCTGCTGTTTTCTAATCTCTCAACAGCTACTGACATATCATGCAATTGTTTTTTAAGTCTCTCTTTATCTTCCTAAAATCATTAGATGCAACTCATAAAGATTTAATATAATATTATTAACCAAGACATTAATTTATATTAGTTAAAATTCAAATGCTTGATTTTTAATAATAAGTTTACTTCTCCTACTAGTGTAAACTGGACATCTTTTCCTGAAACTATTGAATTACGTGAAAAAGCATCAAAATTAGTAAAAAAGTAGCAAAATTTTTACTTCAATTTGCATCTTATTGGCAACTGAGATCTTTACTGACATGGCTGCAAGTTTTTCTTCTAAATCCTTTTTTTAGAAATGATGACAAATATTCGATCTTTCTCTTCTGCTAACTGTTGTTGCTCTTGTCTTCTCAAAATTCCTTCTTGACGCCTCAACATTGATTCTTGCTATTTAGGTAACCAACTTTAGTAAAACTAAAAGTTGTTCATTTATATGAACCTCTAAAAGTAATTAATCATAAATCAATCAAACCTCTAGCTGCATCTTCAAGTCAGAAAGCTCTTTCTCAATTTGATCTTGTAGGGGGCCGCCAACATTTCCATTAATGGTTTGGTGTTGTAGTAAGTTTAATTCGGCTCTAAGTGCAGCTGCATCTTCTTCAGCCTGTTCAAGAACTTATAAGTTGACCAACGTATATAAAGGAGTTGAGTTTACAACTATAATATATAATAATACACAATTACATATTTCTTACCCTGTATTGTTCTTCTTCTGCTTCCTTTAGAAGCTTTTTAAGTGATCGAACCTGTGCTGAGAAATCCTCCTACACTAAAACATTAGGTTTTGGAAGTGTTGGTATTTATGGTGAGTGTAAAACTTCATCACCTACAATCAGAAAAATCTTTTGATCATTTGTACCCGTGCAACAATTGCTGCGTCTTTTTTCCATTGCAACATCTTTTAGAGCTTTTCTCAATGATGGTATAGTGTTTTGTTCCTGTAATCCACAAAATGTGAGAATTGTTATAGTTGTTTCTTATATAAATTCAAGCAAGAATAAGATTAACCGCTTGATCCAATAAGAGAGTACATACCAGGGCAGTTACTCGCTTCGTTTTGTAGATCCCTTCGTGTCACCCTTTAAGAAATGGAACTTGTTAACAACTATGCAACGAAAATTTAAACAAAAAATCAAAAGTTTTTGGAAGATTAACAAATAAACTTCACAAACCTCCATTATCTAATATAGCAATCCGTTGAAGAGCATAAAGAAACAAATACATAAATTCATCAGTGATTAATTTAACCCTCAAATCAAATCCCCAAAAAATTGGTACACAGAAGCTAGAAATACACACTCGGTATCTACTCAAGTATAGCTTGAGTGGCTCGATGTAATCTTCAAACCCTAAAGTAGCCATTGCCCATAGATGGTTTTCCTCTTCTCCTTTTGACACTTGTTAGTTGCCCTACACAGGACCGATTAAATGAATTTAACATTGAGAAAACCATAATCAAAGGAACTCCGCCATCGGGAAACAAAAACTCTCGAGTACAAAATAACAAAATCTACAATGAACTCAGGATCAAGAACATTTTCCAACAAGCCCAACAACGAAGGACCATCAAAAAACCACTCGATGAAACGAAAACCCATAAATTAGGGCTTCGACGTGAACAAAGGGAAATCAATTTTACCTGAAACTTAAGCGACCCACATGAAATTCGTACTCCCCACTCACCGAGTTTCATATCGGGTTATCACAATAAAGCACGAAACCGGTAAACGGAAAGGCGGTGGTTGGAGATGGAGGTGGGAAGGGGGAGGAGAGGGGTATACGGGTGGTGGAGATGTAGGAGAGGACGGAGGCAATGGTGAAGAATAGAAGAGGCGTGGCGGAGGTTTTGGGGAGGATGGGGACAACAACCCAAAAATGGAACGGCGACCCGAAATTAGATCCGACCAAAATTAGATCCGACCCGAGACTGGATCCAGGTACCCAAAGAAGATCCATATGGCATGAAGCCATATGAACTCACGGGTTTTAATATATAGATAGAGTGCGTGGGTCTGTGTGCGCTTCTAAATTAAAGAATTAAATTAAAATGAATTAAAATATAAAAATAAATATAAAAAGTATTAATAAAAAAACAAGAAAGTTAAAAGGGCGAATGAACCAGCTCTCTTTTCTCTGTAATACGTACCCTTCTTTTGCATTTTCTTCAAGCTTGCTACTGAACAATAGCCATCGCACCGGTCCTACACACCGCTCTACCTTCCTCCTCGTGATGGTGCTAAGTCAACTCGCTCATCTTTCTGGGTGTATGTGTGCTTCAAGCTTTCGATAGAAACAAGAACTCGGAGAAGGTGAAGTATGGCGGCTCGGTGATGTTAGCATGAAAAGGAGTGTCCATTGTGGTAATGTTTGCAGGACCGGCGTCGGTGATGTTGGATTAGCGATGGTTGCAAACACCTATGGTTGAGATGATGGTTTCCTGATAGAGATGATCTGTTATGATAATGGCCGGCTGATGGATATTAGGGTTTCGTGTGATCTAGAAGGCGTAAATAGAGAGAACAAAACATATAATGAGATATCTTAGGAATTGATATAATTAGAATAATTTTTAATGACCATACTACCCTTATGTTATCATTAATTTAAACTAATTGATTGTAAATTTATTAACAATTAAATAATTTCAATTTAATTATAGCTCTAGATCTAAATTAATAGATGATTGAGAGTTGTTCACACATTCTCAACCTTTTAAAGGTTCTCATTATATATATATATATATATATATATATATATATATATATATATATATATATATATATATATATATATATATATATATATATATATATATATATATATATATATATATATATATATATATATATATATATATATATATATATATATATATAGGTTCATATGTGGACATCAATTATTGTGTGAATGTGTAATCAATTCTGGACCAATCATTTCATAAGAGTAATATTGGAATTTTATTAATTCAATTAATTCTTATATAATAATAATTCCTTGAAATAATGGTAACTAATTAATTGTACAACCTATATTTATGGAATTAGTCAATCTATTTCTTTAACCCTAAACAAATGATCAGCTATAGTCGTAAAACCCATCCGACTAGTTGCTACCATTTCCGACCTTGCCGAGTGCCGTCACCACCACCGCCACTACACCGCGATCGAACAAACCAGAGCGGCCCACCACACCTCCGCTTTCTCTCCTATCGTTCTCTCGTACCCATCACAACCCCGCCTACCCCTGTTTTCCCCTTTCACTGGTGACGGTTTGGAAACTTTGACTGCCAAAGCCGACCAATGCTCCCCTAGTAACTAGATAACTATGACTTCATTGTCACCAAACCTCCAGCACCGACCACATCATAAAATGTATATAGGTATGTAAGTTGGATATTGTATCGACACTTTTTATATAGGTTTTGATATTCATTATGTAATTTGAGCACAATGGCACCATTAGATGATGCTTATGCCTTGATTTCCATCATTCTTTAACCGTAGGACCAAGGAACTTTTTTTATTAGGTAAATAACTATGAAAACTTATTTTTCTGCAATGCTTCTGCTAGCAAGGACCGTTCCTTTTACGGGTAAGAATTTTTCTCCACGCAATTAAATTATGAGAAATTCTAAGATATTTTTTTTTGTTTAAAATCAAAGCATGCTTGGTTCGATTGTATCTTGACATACATTTTCAACCTATCAAATATTTGAATTATATTATTAATTTGTTTCTTTGAATGGGTCATATTTAGATTTCTACGGCTTAAATTGAAATAAACTTGGATTTTTCAATGTTGTAAGCCACTTATTGTAGATCTAAGTTATTTTGAGCCTATAAAATGATGAAAAATAGAGAATAATATATTTGAATTAGATTATTAATTTGTTTCTTTGAATGTGTTTGCAGGTCGATAATGAACGAAGGTTTTCATATTCTTCAAGAATAAAATAATGGATCTAACATATGAGTGTAAGGGTATTATTTAAGAATAAAATACTAAAAGCAGAGCATTCTTTAAGAATGATGACCGACAAAAAGAGGGGATTGATGATTCAAGAATGTTGCAGGTCGTGCTGGTAAAAAATAATTAGAGCCTATAAAATGATGAATAATAGAGAATAATATAGGGTTTTTGCATTTCAGTTTGACATTTTTACAAACATATTCTTGAAAAATTTAGTGTAAGTTGTATTTTTTTCGCATATTTTTCAAGAATGTTGTATGTTAAACAAAGAAAGTAGTATATATATTATAAACAGATTCTTAAAGAATCTACAATAGAAAGTACTGTATTTTTTCTAAGTGTTGTATATATTCATGTTTATGTTATTATAATGCTCGTACTTTTTAAGAATAAAAGATTGAAAATATGTGTTCATTTAAGATCAAATGAACCTACGTTTCTTACATATAATTTTCGTTTTTATTAATGATTATTCTTAAATATAGTTGATGACGTTAACTAATTATACCATATTCTTAAAGAATACATGCATAGAATTAACCCAATGCATAAATTTTAAACAAAATACATTCTAAACGGTTGACTAGATTCTATCCCTAAATATCCGCACATTCCAAAATTTGTCATGTGTAAATTTGACTAATTTAACCTTACTAATTGTATTTAATTAAAAATAATTAATTTTTATTCAATTAATTACGATCATGCCATCATCATCTTAACCATTCATTCTTTTCATCTAATGGTCTAAAAGTTGTCACATGATCACACAGTATTTGTGTTCCACATTTGATGCTAACTATATATATATATATATATATATATATATATATATATATATATATATATATATATATATATATATATATATATATATATATATATATATATATATATATATATATATATATATATATATATATATATATATATATATATATATATATATATATATATATATAATGAAAATTTACCATATTAAAATCACACAAACCGTCAGTACCAAACCGCAGCGTATAATGCGGTTTAGAAATTTTGCAAACAATATGCGGTTTTCAAAAAATTCAAACTGCATATGCTGTACGATCTGCGGTTTTGTTTCTAATTGTAAATAGATAACATTTTACCTTTTAGTGTTAACATAAAAAATATATCCAAAACATAGCTTCTATATTTGAAAAGAAAAATCCAAAAAATATAACACGGTGCTATTTTATTTATTGTAGGTATTTCTTAAAATATTTAGATAAAAAAGAAAATGTAAGAGGCATTTTGACATGCAACTCTTGTTAATCATTTCATACTTATTATAGAAAACCCTTTACCCAATTTCCACACGCCTCCAGGTGTTATTAATGGCAGCCTATGTGATAGGTTAAACAACTTTTGATTTGACCACAATTTTTTTTAGCAGCTTAACCACGATTCTAATCAGCAACTTTCCCCTCTTCTTTTTTGTTTTAATCAACAATTTTTTATTTTTCTTATTCACATTCAATCCTTTTTGAACGGATATTTACGTTTAATAAACTTTAGGCTTCCATTAATGAAAATATAAATCATTTACTTTTGATTAATGTGTTATATATATATATATATATATATATATATATATATATATATATATATATATATATATATATATATATATATATATATATATATATATATATATATATATATATATATATATATATATATATATATAAAATAGGTGCGTACCCGCACAATGCGGCAGACGACATTTAGTTTCCTTCCCAAGATTAGTTTTATGTTTTCTTTTGAATTTGTTTTTTCATAGGTTGGATTAACATTTTTCTCGACAAATGATTTGTACATAAAGGATAATATTAATGAATTATACAGTTTTATTTATTCAAATTCTAAACAATTATTAGCAAATGAACCTAAAATTTTAGTATTTATAATATCCGAAAATAAATTATTATTTTTGCAAAATATCATAATTTTTTGTTCAATTTTGGTTTTCTTGCACACTCCTTGTATATGTCATAAAAAAACATAAGCACATAGCCAACAACATGATACAATAACATCAAGGATAAAAAAAGTATTGTATATCCTCTTTAAAATTTAAAATGAAAACATAAAATAAACATACGATTGGGTGTAATGGATGTGGAAATATGGGTAAGTAACATATGATTCTAATTCCAATCATTTTTAATTCTATCAAATATTTCTAGCATTGATATTATTTAATGTATTACATGATTATTTCAATAAATTAGCTTATTAGAAATTAGTTTGATACATTCTAGAAAACTAATGAAACGATGAAATTTTGCAATGACGTTTAAAATCTAAGATGATTAAATTGTATTTATAGATAAGAGACGTAAATGAACATCAATAAGAAGTAAAGCACGATGGAAATGAATAGTTTAGCGATTGACAAATTTAAACGTTTTGGTGGTGTTGCCGTTAAACACTTATCTAGGCAATTGCACTTTACTAAAGTAATATGGTTCATTAAACTAAAATGAATTAAAATAGAAAAATAAATATAACAATTATTAATAAAAAAACAAGAAAGTTAAAAGGGGTAATGAACCACCTCTCTTTCCTATGTAATAGGTACCCTTTTTTTGCATTCTCTTCAACCTAGCTACCGAAGAATAGCCATCGCACCGGTCCTACGCCTTCGATAGAAACAAGAACACGGAGAAGGTGAAGTATGGCGGCTCGGTGATGTTAGCGTGAAAAGGAGTGTCGATTGTGGTAATGGTTGCAGGACCAGCGCCGGTGATGTCGGATTAGCGATGTCAGATTAGCGATGTTTGCAAACACCCAAGGTTGAGATGATAGTTTCAAGATAGAGATGATCGGTTGTGATGATGGCCGACTGATGGATATTAGGGTTTCGTGTGATCTAGAAGGCGTAAATAGAGAGAACAAAACGTATAGTGAGACATCTTAGGAATTGATATAATTAGCATAATTTTTAATGACCATGCTACCCTTATGTTATCATTAATTTAAACTAATTGATTGTAAATATATTAACAATTAAATAATTTCAATTTAATTATAGCTCTAGATCTAAATTAATAGACGATTGAGACTTGTTCTCACATTCTCAACATTTTAAAGGTTCTCATTTTATTCTCTCTCTCTCTCTCTATGTATATATATATATATATATATATATATATATATATATATATATATATATATATATATATATATATATATATATATATATATATATATATATATATATATATATATATATATATATATATATTGAAAATTTACCATATTAAAATCACACAAACCGTCCGTACCAAACCGCAACGTATAATGCGGTTTAGAACTTTTGCAAACAATATGCGGTTTCCAAAAAATTCAAACTGCATATGCAGTGCGATCTGCAGTTTTATTTCTAAATGTTAATATATGACATTTTATCTTTTAGTGTTAACATAAAAAATATATCCAAAACATTGCTTCTATATTTGAAAAGAAAAATCCAAAAAGTATAACACGGTGCTATTTTATTTACTGTAGGTATTTCTTAAAATATTTAGATAAAAAAGAAAATGTAAGACGTATTTTGGCATGCAACTGTTGTTAATCATTTCATACTTATTATAGAAAACCATTTCCCCAAATTCCACACGCCTACAGGTGTTTTTATTGGCAGCCTATGTGATAGTTTAAACAACATTTGATTTGACCACAATTCTTTTTTTAACAACTTAACCACGATTCTAATTAACAACTTTTTATTCAACAACTTTTCCCCTCTTTTTTGTTTTGGGTAGTGTTATAAATACCACTCATTAAGTTTTGTACCTCTCTTGACATCCATCAAATCAAAATAAGTTTTAATTAAATTAGTTTTTTAATCTATAAACCCCTCCTGATTTGACAAGTTGATTTGTTTTACTCTTTTTTCGTCTTTTGTTGTCTTTTCCTTTATTATTATTATTATTATTATTATTTAAAAATATTACACCTTAAATATTTTAGAAACAAATAAATAATATATTATTCAGTAGGTCGACTTTTTACGATAAAAACGGCGTGCTCGGTTAAAATGGAGGCCACATTCACCAATGCCACATTCACCAACTAACCACATCATTTATCAATGTTTTTCATAATAAATATCTATAAGGTGTATTTTAGATACATTGCATAATAAAGACTACATAAATTATAATAAACATGAAATATATGATTAATCGCATATTGTGTTATTGCTAAAAGAATTCTTATAATAATCTACTAATTTTTTTTAAAGATCGTTACTCTACAACAACGAATTGTTGAAGCATGATAAATAATAATAACGTCAAATTAAAAATAGTGATTAAATATAATTTTATCATTTAGTTTTTCATATAATATGTAATTTCATGTTAACTACTTTCAAATACTAAATAAAAATTATAAAATAATTGAATAAGTATGATACACATTATTATTATTATTATTATTATTATTATTATTATTATTATTATTATTGTTGTTGTTGTTGTTGTTGTTGATGTTATTTTTTTTATAAAGAAACTGATTTGATGTTTTGTTTTAGAATATTATTACGTTATTTATATCACACATTATAAAAAGATTAAAAAGTTGTTCATACGGTTTTTTAAAAGTTGTTCTACAAAACCATAAACTAAAATATCGGTCTTTGAAAAAAAAACTTAATCAACGAATATCGTCGACGTCGGAGTGCAACCTCTAACCGGAGTGTAATATTGGATCATTTATTACCCATGATTGATAAAAACAAACTTTGCTTTGACAGTATTAGTTATTTTGTTATGTTTTATACATTCGTTCGAATTTGACATAAACCGTTTTGATATAATTTGACTTAATTTTATAAAATTATAAACGTCGTTCGTTGTGTCGTAATTAATTAAAAGAAAAAAACTATTGTTTTATTGTTACTAAAACGTAAAAATTATAAAAGCTAAATTTACTGTTATTGTTTTTCTAATAATAATAATAATAATAATAATAATAATAATAAAACAAATCAAATATTATTAGTAAAAGTTAAAAAGAAAAAGAAAATGAAAAATACAACAAATAGACAAAATAGGCAAAAGTGTTTGTCCCAAAACTCTCCTGGATCTACTTGGTATCAATCAAAAACTTGAATGGTGCGGAATCCCAATCAAGTATGAATCGAAACACGTAATAAAACCTTCAAATGCACTCGTTGTATTGATTAAACGACTGGTACATAAGGTTCCTATGATAATCGATTGCTAAGAATAAGAGTGTACACACTATGATCGATCAACCTACAAATGACGGCTAACATACATATTTATAGCTAGCACTAAAACCCTAAGCCCACAATAGTAAGCCCACCGAAAAACCATTACAGCCCAACCGAAAAACATTGCATTTCTGTCATGAACACCGAACAACCAAGGGTTTTTCGGTCCCAACCGAAAAACACATTTAGGCCCATAAAATCTTCATTTTAGCCTAGAAACTCCTTGGATTTGGTCCGATTAAATGCAAAGCTTAAACCAACATAAATTATAGCCCAACAATCTTCCCCTTGGTTTAATGCTTTCATTTAACCTCGAGCTTTATCTTGAACTTGATTCGGTTGTACACTGCAGAATATTTCAACAATCTCCCCTTTATCATGGCAATCTCCCCCTTAGCAAGCGACGGGTATAGATGTTGATGAAATTTTAGCATGTTGCAGAGACAACTTCATCTTCGGCATAGGACTGTCTTCAGGTCTAACTTTGAACGCACATTAGGTACAGGCTTCAGCATAGGTCTTGAATCAACACATCCAGCTTTTGATTTGACTGGAACTGGAGTCTGACTCTTCATGTCTTCTTCTTGATCATTTGAAGGTGAAAATATAGCAACGAACTGATTGAGTGGGGTTGAAATGATTGTGTTGAAAACTTCAAACTTCACTTCTGGCTCTATCACTTGAAAGACTTCACTGGATTGTCTTCGACTATAACCAGTGTGTAACGATGACCGAAAATCCTGTGGATCATGGAGTTATAAACTCTCACCACAGTAGTTCAAGGATTCATCCTTGGCCCAGAATGAGACTTCTTGCAGTATCTGTGTGAACCCAGAGGAACGCACTGCGATTGTTTGAGTATCGGTGAACTACTTGTGGCCGTTTTGATTTAGGCTCCTACATATCCTTGATCAATGATCTCAATGCAGTTGACAAATCAACAAGACAACTTGGCTTTTGGCGAGACGTTCAATGTATCCAAACTCTGCGGAGTGTATCATCTTAGTGCCAATTTTGAATCAGGTAAAGTTGTTGGGGTCTCACAACTATTTTGGTTAACAACAACGATCACTAACCCAGGGTTTGAATGTTTCATCAATGCGATGTAATATCACATTGAGTCATGAACATCTTGTTTAGAAGAAGTTTAGGTCAAGAGTGGTATGAGCGTGTAATATGTCTTGGTTATTAGGCATACCTATCGGCTAGACTTTTGAATTGTCATTAGTATATTGTCTATTACACTAAGTCATCCAACTCTTGAATTTAGAAGCTTTGTAGGTAAGAGTGGTTTTTGATGCCTCACATCTACTACTGGTGTTGTAGCAGAGATCACTGGCATAGAATGTTGAAATATAATCATTACTTGGTTTAAAGTAATGAATCATCTATTTCTTGTATTAGAAATATTACGGTGGTTAAGAATAGATTGGTGCGCGTGATAGACTCGGTACGTAGTCTAACCATCGGTACAGACTTTTTAACTCTCGACTTCGAGTGGTTTCTCTCAAAGTGTCTAGAAGTTGGTGTTACACAAGAAAAACTTTTAGATTGGTTAGGAAGCGGTTGTCAGTTCTTCACACTCATTGAGGTGTACCAATGAGGATCACTAACATTTAAAAATTACCTCAGCAGTGAGTGGTATAAACTCGGTGCGTCATCGGTAGATAAAAATATGAAAAAGAACAATATTTTTGTAGTTTTTAATTTTCTGAAAGGAAAGATATGAAAATTATAAAAAAATATTTTTGTATTTTTTAAGTTTTGTAATTTTTGTTTTGTTTTCATTTTTTTAAATAAAAGACATAAAGGAAAAACATTTTTTTTTTTTTGGAATTTTTAAGTTTTCTGAAAAGTAAAGACATAAAAGTAAAAAACATATTTTTGTATTTTTGAATTTTGTAAATTTTTGATTTTTTTTAGTTCTCCCCCTAAATTTGTGCATAGAGGAGAATGTCCGAATATGAACAACCAAGAAATTGTACAAAATATACAAAAATTTGAACAATTAGTCATCAAAACGAATCAAATTAGTTTAGGAACGAAGTTACCTTTTCAATCTTCAACACATTGTTAGTTACGAACCCCACGTTATCATCTTTTCCTTTCTTCCTCTTCCCGCAACGGACACATACTCTCCATCAATAATTTGAATGTTGTGCAGTTGAGAGATGTCTCTAGTCATGTGCCTGGAACAGCTACTATCAGCAAACCAAGGTTTGACGATATTCCTCTATAGCTGCTGCTACACAGATGCGAGATTAATTGGTCTTGGGAACCCAGTCCATTCTGAAGCTGGGTTTTCCATTGCTATCTACATTCTGTACTCTTTCCCACGACATATCCTGTTGATCAGATAAGGAACAAAAAGAAGAATTAACAGGATAATGGGAAGAATTTGAAACGAGGCCTTTTGGTACCCATCGGTAATTTGGTTTTTGTCGCTTGTTGTTTAACCGGATGGGTGTATCAGCACTTGAGTTTGAAGCAGCACTCCCCTTGACTTGTGCTTATGTTGCCAGTGTGGACTCGAGGACGATCCTTGAGATGAACTCGACCTTACCGATCTCGATTTGGCATAGTTATCTTTCGAATCGGTCTCTTTGTCCTTGGGGGCCTGCTTCTTGGCCTTTGCTGCGTTCCAGTCGCCATCTTGTAAACGTGATCTTGAGGACTTTCTTTTACGAGAACTCCCTCTTGGCACGTTCTGCCAGTGTTGTGCATGGAATGGACAGTTCCTGGCGATATGACCTGCAATCCCACAATTAAAGCACGTTTGTCTTTTCAAGTAGATGAGGTTGTGGCTTGGTCCTTGTCCTTTTGAGTTTTTCAGGGAGTTATCACAAGTACAAGCACAACTACATTTATTGGGACTCGGTCTTTGTCCACAGTGAGTGTCACCCTTCTTCATAAAC
The DNA here is from genome assembly GCA_023525715.1 of Cichorium intybus. Lineage (NCBI taxonomy): Eukaryota > Viridiplantae > Streptophyta > Magnoliopsida > Asterales > Asteraceae > Cichorium > Cichorium intybus. The sequence continues at coordinate 56,878,359 of CM042014.1, forward strand.
TTTTGTGGCTTGAATTTTCCAGAGGCCCGAACATTTGAGGTTGTAGCTGCATCATTACTTTTCTTTGAACAGCTAGCAGCTTCAGTGCCTTTGCCCACACGAGCATCAGAAGTGTTTGCAGATGAGATGTTAGAAGAACTCTTTTCAGAATCAGACTTGTCATCATTTACCTTGTTTTTGTCTGCACACTGAACAGAAGCATCAGTATTATCTAACACAACCTTCTCAGCCTGACTGGACTTTTCAGGGATAAAAACATCGTATAAATCGAGGGGTGGGGTACAGTTATAATTAAATGGGGGTGGAACACTTTTGTACCCAAGACCCCGATTTTCATTGTTAGTCCCAAATACTCTCTAGATCATAATGATATCAATCAAACAATAAGAACACAAGGAGATTTAACTTCAATGCACTCTTTGATTAACAAAGACTAGTACATAAGTTTATGATTGCCAAGAACACTCAATAATTCTCTCTCTAGCTTAGCACACTTTCCAAGGCAATCAACTAAACAAATGAGGCAATTTTTGCCTTAAATACTCTACGCCTAACACCCTAATGACCTAAGCCCATGGACCGAACAATCAATCCCAAAAGGGCTTTTCGACCACAATGACCAAACCGAACAACCTAGGGTTGTTCGGCTCACACCGAATTTCCAAATAAGTCCCTAAAACAATATATTTTACAATTTTAGTCCTAATAAATAAAAGATTAAAGCAAACTAAAATTAGTTCCCAACAATCTTCCCCCTTGGTTTAATGCTTTCATTTATCTACAGGCTTCATTTGGACTTCAGTTGAACACTGCTGAGAAGATTTTCAACAAACTCCCCCTCAATTTGACAATCTCCTCCTTAGCAGGAAAACCTTCCTCTTAGCAGGTGACAGGAGTGAATGTTAAGTTCCTTAGGCATTAGAATATGTCTCAAATTCAGCACATTGCAGCAACAACTTCGTCTTCGATGCAGGTCGTCTTCAGATTTGGATTGGTAAGTTCCTTAGGCATTAGAATATATCTCAAATCAGCACCTCCAGCTTTTGATTTGACTTTGACTTTGACTGGATTCTGACTCTTCATGTCTTCTTCTTGATCATTTGAAGGTGCAAATATAGCAACGAACTGATTGAAGAGGAATTCAACGCAACTTGTCGCATGGAATTATGCTTCACCTTTCTCTGAGGTTGAAATGATTGTGTTGAAAACTTCAAACTTCACTTCTGGCTCCATCACTTGAAAGACTTCACTGGATTGTCTTCGACTATAACCAGTGTGTAACGATGACCGCAAATCCTGTGGGTCACGGAGTTAGAAACTCTTGAACATTCATATGACTGGCGCTTCTCGACACAGTTCACTAATCAGCAAATCCTGTGGGTCACGGAGTTAGAAACTCTCACCACAGTTTTTCAAGGATTCATCCTTGGCTCAGAATGAGACTTCTCGCAGTATCTGTGTGAACCCGGAGGAACGTACTACGATTGTTTGAGTATCGGAGAACTACTCGTTGCCATTTTGATTTTGGCCCCTGCATATCCTTGATCAAAGATCTCAATGTAGTTGACAAGTTGACAGGTCAACTTGGCTCTTGGCGAGATGTTCAATGGTATCCAAACTCTGCGGAGTGTACCATCTTAGTGCCAATTATGAATCTGGTAAAGTTGTTGGGGTCTCACAGCTATTGTGGTAAACAACACCGATCATTGACCTAGAGTTTCAATGTTTCATCAATTTGAGGTAATATCACATTGAATCACAAACATTTGTTTAGAAGAAGTTTAGGTCAAGAGTGGTATGAGCGTGTAATATGTCTTTGTTATTAGCCAAACCCATCGGCTAGACTTTCGAATTGTCATCAGTGTATGGTTTATTACACTGAATCATCCAACTCTTTAGTTAGAAGCTTTGTAATGTAAGAAAGGTTGTTGATGCCTCACATCTACTACTGGTGTTGTAGCAGAGATCACTAGCATAGAATGTCGAAATATCATCATTACTTGGTTTAAAGTAATGAATCGTCTATTTCTTGCATAAAAAATTGTAAAGATGGTTAAGAAAGGATTGGTGCGTGTGATAGACTACGGTATGCAGTCTAACCATCGGCATAGACTTTTTAACTATCGACTTCGAGTGGTTTCTCTCAAAGTGTCTAGAAGTTGGTGTTGCACAATAAAAACTTTAGATTAGTTAAGAAGTGGTTGTTAGTGCTTCACACTCATTGAGGTGTATCAATGAAGATCACAAACACTTAAAAATTACCTCAGCAGTGAGTGGTACAAACTCGGTGCATCGTCGGTAGGTAATACTGTTTTTGGATTTTTAATTTTTTAAGGAAAGATATGAAAATTATAAAAAAAAAACTAAAAATCTTTTTGTGTTTTTAAGTTTTGTAATTTTTGTTTGTTTTTCTTGATACCAATTCTAGCTATACGTAATTTCAGAAAGGAAAGATATGAAAATTATAAAAAATATGAAAGAAAATATTTTTTTATTTTTAAATTTTATGATTTTTGTTTTGTTTTTGAAAGTCTTCTCCCCCTAAATTTGTGCATGGGAAAAATAGCGGAAATAAAACATGTACAAATTTATCTAAATAAAAACAAAATAAAAATATTTACAGAAATGATTTAATTATCAGTGAAACGTATCATTTTCAGCATCTCGACTAGCACGTTGAAACGAATGGTTGTTTGCCTTCGGTGGTATTAGCTTCAATTGGAACAGAGATAATCCTAACAGAGTGAATCGGATGGTTGAAGGGGAAAATGAGAGAAGCGATAAAAAGGTAACAAATTCGGAGATGATAAAAGAAATCGGAACTGCAGAAGTGAAACTATGGTAAGCAAACAATCAGTACAGTGATGTTGGAAACGAAGGAGATGAACTGGGATGTCGACGCAGAAGGGAATTAATTTTGATGATGTTGATTCCAAATGGAGAAGACGAAGTGATTAAACCACGTAGGGTGGACAGCCTTCGCTGCGAAGGGCTGTTGCCTCCGATGGGAAGCCGGCTACCTTCACCGGTGATGAGCATAAGTTGGATGATGATGAACTGTATACGACGATTTGTAAGAGAAGAATTAAGGCACGATAATGGGATGTATGAATTGATAAAGACGAAGTGCTACAAGACAAATTGGAAACGACAGATGACTTTGTTGACTTCGCAGTCAACACCAGATGCGAATTCGGAGCACCTGCCCAATACTTTCAGACCCAGCTCACATCGCAAAGTCAGACTCCATTTGGGCTACAAATTCCGGTTTTACAAAACAACCTTGGGCTGAACTGAAAAATTATTTCTGGGCTACAAAATTTATTATTTTGGGCTGGAATTTTGTTGGGATATAAGGATACATGCCCACTTTACTTCAAATCCGAAGGCCTCGGGATTCAAATTATTAACGGACTTCAGATTGGAAAACGGAACAACAAATTTTTGATGAACGGTGATCAAGCGCGGATAAACAATACCACAAGAAAAATTTTGAATTCCAAAATTCATATTGTTACAATGAAATTGCCGAATGTTTGGGCATTAAAGAATTCACTCAAGTCGAGGGGGAGTTTTTATTGAAGTTCCCGATTGAGCGCATTCTCATATCTAGCGAGTTATTTGACGATCACATCGTATGAAGACCGATGACACGTTGAGGGGGAGTTTTCACATATATGAGGAGATGGGATTCACCTCTACATCCCGTATGGTCATCATCTTTGGTCCCGCTACTGCTCATTTGCCATCTTGACACACATCATCCATTCCGCCTTTTGAGGGGGAGATTGTTGGGGTACAAAAGCCCTCATGGAGTGATGCATGACAAGCTTGGTCGGCCCATAGTAAAACCTTGTTTATTGGGCCTTGCCCTAATTTTATGCTAACCTATAAATACTCATGTAGTATTCATTTTTAGGTTGGAGCTCACAATGTGAGGTGTAGGTGCTTTATGCAATAACCTTGTACACTCTCACATGTTTGATTATATTTGAATATTAATCATTCGGCACTTTGGATATTTGATTCGATCTTTATGTTATTATTATTCCACACATGTCAAATCCTACTTTACAGAGCTTTTACAATAGGTTTTGTGAATAAGTCTGCCACATTATTATCAGTGTGGACTTTTTCCAAATGGATCAATTTTCGCTCGAAGCAATCTCTGATAAAATGAATTTTAATATCAATGTGCTTAGTCTTAGAATGCTGGACCGGGTTTTTCACGATTTAGATAGCAGCTTTATTGTCACAGAAGATGGGAGTGTCAAGAAAGTTCATACCGTAATCAAGGAGCTGACGCTGCATCCAAATGACTTGAGAACAGCAGGCCGAGGCAGCAACATACTCAGCTTCAGCTGTAGACGTTGACACGGTCTGTTGCTTTCTGCATTGTCATGAGATCAGTCTGTCTCCTAGAAACTAACATCCAGCACTGGTGGACTTTCTGTCAATTTCACACCCTCCGTCTCCTAGAAACTAACATCCAGAGACCAAATTTTGGTCTCCCTGATCCGTTTGACAGCATCAAGATGAGAAGGTTTAGGATTAGCCTGATAGCGAGCACACTGGCAGACTGCAAAAACGATATCCGGTCTGCTAGCAGTCAGGTACATCAACGAACCGATCATCGAACCATAGTAAGTTTGATCGACTGATTGGTCGTCTGAGTCTGAAGATAGCAGAGGTCGCTCAGCCATTAGAGTGTTAGCCTCTTTTGCATCCTTGAAACCGAACCTTGCAAGAATATCCTCCACATACTTCGCTTGATGAAGCAGGATACCCATTGAACTTTGCTTCACTTGCAACCCGAGAAACATCGTCATCTCTCCCAAAGAACTCATCTCAAATCTTTTCTTCATCAGCATCTCAAACTCCTTGCACAGAACATCGCTTGTAGAACCGAAGATGATGTCATCCACATAGATCTGGACAACGATTTGATCATCATCTTGGCGCTTGATGAACAAAGTCTGATCAATACTTCCAAGAGTGTAACCGTGCTGCAACAAGTGTTCTGTCAAGGTAGCATACCAAGCACGAGGAGCTTGATGCAGACCATAAAGGGCTTTATCAAGCTTGTAGACATGATTTGGAAACTTTGAGTTGACGAAACCAGGAGGTTGATCAACATAAATTTCCTCTTTCACCTCTCCGTACAAGAAAGCTGTCTTGACGTCCATTTGGTAGACGGTAAAGTTCATGTAAGAAGCATAGGCAAGGAATATCCGAATCGTTTCAAGTAGCGCCACAGGAGCATACACTTCCGTGTAATCAAGTCCTTCTATTTGTCTAATGCCTCGAACCACCAGGCATGCCTTGTTTCGCACAATCACTCCTGAATCATCTTGTTTGTTACGAAACACCCATCTTGTATCCAAAGCCTTCTTTCCTTCAGGTAGTTCCACCAATTGCCAGACATTCAACTTCTCAAACTGGTTCAAGTCTTCATGCATTGCATCCACCCAACTAGGTTCATTGAGTGCCATCTCTACGTTCTTCGGTTCAATTTGAGAAATGACACACGAATAGAGACACTCGTTGACTTGACCACTTTGGCTTCTAGTTAAAACACCATCATCCAGAGGGGCATTAACTTGCAATGTACTCATCAGGAATTCTTTCTGGAAGGGGAGAATCCATGAGAGTAGAGTCGAAAAGATCAGCAGGATCAGGTTGAATAACGTCTTCAGGAGTAGTTGACTGTTCAACAACTGGAGTATCGCCAACAACATGAGATGAAACATCAGGAGCATCCTCAGTTATGGTAGCGGAAACAGGAGATGCGCCGTCATTAGGAATTTGATCTTGAATAATAACTGACGGAGTGATAAGATCAGGAATGAAATCTTCAGCATCATTACTGATGGTTCCACTGGGGCCTGGTTGTGTGCCTGAAACAACATCAGAAAGCACATAGAAAGGTTTAAACAGTTCAGCATAATCAAACAACCAGTCAGGTCCAACACGGGCATCATTTGGATTCTCTTCTAGCCAGCGAACATAAAATGATTCCACGATTTGCTTTGTCGCCTTGTTGTACACTCGATATGCGGTTTTATTTGAATATCCAACGAAGTAACAATCATCCGCCTTGGAGTTGAACTTCGGAGTAGCTTCAAGATGAAGAAGAGTGCAAGGGCAGCCAAAGGTGTGGAAATGTGAAACATTTGGCTTGCGACCATAAATAATCTCGTGAGGTGTCTTCATTTGAGGTTTATTGATGATGACCCGATTTTGAACATAGCAGGCTGTGTTGATGGCTTCAGCCCAGAAAATCACCGGCAGTTTAGAATCGCACAGCATGGTACGCGCATCATCAATAAGAGTTCTGTTGCGTCGCTCAGCAACACCATTCTGTTGCGGAGTACGAGCACCACTAAACTGACGCAGGATACCTTTGTCTGCACAAAACTTGTTTAGAACTGCATTCTTGAATTCTATTCCATTGTCGCATCTGATGGCTTTCAGCTTCTGATTTGTTTGATTTTTAATGAGTTTGATGAATCTAATGACCAGATCTGCAGTTTCACTCTTGTTCTTTAAGAAGAAAACCCTTGTAAAACGTGAGTAATCATCAATAATAACTAAACAGTAAGAACTGCGATTGAGACTAAGAACATTGACCGCGCCAAATAGATCCATGTGAATCAGCTGAAGAATCGAATCAATGGAATTGATCTGCTTGGGCTTGTGTGACTTTCTGTGATGTTTGCCTTGAACACAGGTAACACATTTCTCGAATGTTATGAAGTCCTTGATTGGAAGTCCTGCAACCATGTTGTTCTTTGCGAGACGATTCAGGTTCTTTGCGTTGGCATGACCGAGACGTCTGTGCCCCAACATCGCGCTTTGTTCTGCAGCTCGGGAGAATAAGCAGGTGATATTTTCGGGAGTGTTGTGATTCATGTCGATGATGTAAGCATTTCTTTTTCATTCCGATCGAACAAGAATCCATTCCTCTGGAATGACTACGCCGGGCTTGAGAATCAGACATTCCTTCTTCGTGAAGTGCGTCGAAAAACCCTTGTCACATATTTGAGAAACGCTCAGCAAACTGTGCTTGAGCTCAGGTACGAAATTCACGTTCTCAAACTTCAACACACTATTCGACACCGTCCCTCTTTGCGTGATCATCCCTTTTTCACCTCCCGCGAAGCAATCACATCCCCCGTTGAATTTCTCAATGTCGTGTAGTTAGGACATGTCGCCTGTCATGTGCCTAGAATAGCTACTATCAACATACCAACGTCTGCTGATATTCCTCCATAACTGTTCCTGCACAAGTCGCGGGATCAATTAGATTTAGGGACCCAGTCCATACGGAAACTGGGTTTACCTTCACTATCAACACATTTAACAGATTTAAAACTCATGTCACGTTGATCAAATATTGGTGAGACATTTGAAAATGTTTTAACACTGCCTTTGGGAACCCATTTCATATTTGGTTTAAAACGCTTATCTTTTGACCAAAAGGGAATATTAACATTTGAAGAAGAATTAGAACTGCTAGAAGTTGATTCTTGAGAAGACTTGGGTCTTACAAAAGTTAGTAAGCCATAGTTACTTCTAGAAGCAGTTCTATTCCAGGCATTTGTGTTATTTTCATTTCTCTTTCTAGAACGTGACCTTGAGGGTTTTCTCTTATGAGATGACCCTTTTGGTACATTCTGCAAAAACTGTTCTTTTTCAAATCCATACATGTGTCGGGGACAATTTCTGGCAATATGACCGGCAATTCCACAGTTAAAACAAGTCTGTCTCTTTAAAGGTATATTGGAATTTTGTCCAGGTCCAGATTTAAGCAACTTATTTCCACACACACACACATGCAAGCAACAGATTTTTTAACTAAAATATTCTTCCTAGCAGTTTTCAAATCATCAACACACAAAGTTTTAGAATCAACAGGAGTCTTAGAGTCAAATTTAACATCAACACAAAAATTATCAGAATTAGTCTTCAAACAAGTTTTAATATGATTAAAAGCAGGTGAGTCTTCAACTTCCTCAATCTTCGTTTTTAATTTATCTGCACATGAGATAGAAACATCAGTATTTTTCATTTTAGAACTCTCAGCGGTGCCAGATGTATTCGGTTGAATGTAATTTGATAAAAAACAATCTTCAGATTCTTCAGTGTTTGGTGATGGAGTAAAATTATTATTGTATGGAGGGGGAACAACACTATATCCAAGACCTTCACCTTGTATGTTTGACCAAACAGTTTGTTTTTCAAGAATAGTTTCAACTACTTCACTAGACTATTATGCCTTTTTAAAGGTTGATTCAACAATTTCAAATTTTGATTTTAATGCATTTAGTTCAGTAGTCTAACTAGCAATATCTTCATTGGCAAACCTAAGGTGACAACTAGTTGTGCTAAGTTCGTCTTGCATTTTGTGATAGTCTGAGGTTTTGGCATCTAAGGCTTCTTGAAGGGGTCTTAATTTTCTTTTGTGTTTATAAACTAGGTTTTCGGTTTCTAAAACTTCTCTAACTAAATTTTCATTCAGTTCACGATATCTAGCAATTATATCAATACAAGACTGAGAAGAGCAAGAAACTTTACTAACCTCATCAGTAGCAGGAGTAGTAGAAACCATGAAAGCAAACTGCAAGTCAATCATTCCTCCTTCAGCTACATCTACATCCATCTGTCCTTCAATCTGGGCTAGGTGAGCTCTACCTTCTCCATTCAGGTTCAGGTCCTGCAACTGATCTTCCCAGGTAAATTGCTGAGCCACCATCGCCCTTTCAGCATTATGAGGATGAGCACCATCACGATTTGCTCCAACTGGTACCATGGTTCTGTCTGGATTCTCCATTCTTGGCTTGGTACACTCACGAGCAAAATTACCGAGCTCGTTGTAGTTGAAACACCTCAGATTAGCTTTGCTGAGACTCATCTTCCTCTCACCAGTGTTATTTGTCCAACTATTCCTTCCAGTCCTTTGAGTAAACTTCTTGGCCCTATGCACCGCCATAGTAATGTGCCAAGAAATGTCAATCTCTTCCAAATCATCTGGATTGATTTGATCAAGGTCTCCAGCAGTCATAGGGTGAAACAGTTCACCAGCAACTAAGGCATTGTAACAGTTTAGAATACCAGCCATCAAACCAAGATTCTCTTCAGCACCTTGAGGAAGAGATTGAGCAACATTTGGGGTCTTGACAGAAGAAGCAGCAACGGGTGGAGCTTGAGGTGCCATAGAGGATGAACCAGGTTGAAATTGAGTTGGGGCTTTGGAAGTGGCATGACTAGCAGCTTGAATAGAGAAAGCATTGTTGGCTGAAGTACTGATGTTAACAGACTGGTACGAGCTAACATGATTCATTTCTCTTTGCTTGTCATCCATGTTACACTATTTTATGATACCATAATCTCAGAAAGTGAGAGTCTAGCTAAGTTTTTTGTCTTCTTGATGACAGCCACATTCATGTCCCAGCTTCTACGAAGTGAAATGAGAAGCTTCTTGTTAACATCAATCTTGGAAAATGAAATCCCAGCAGTAGATAGCTCTGTGTGAAGGGTAATAAACCGTTGAAGTTGGGTTTCCAAAGATTCTCCAAGAACGTGATTAAACATGTTGAACCTTTGGCGAAGCATATCTTGCATACTTTGCTTCATGTCTTCATTGCCTTCGTACACGTCAATCAAAGCATCCCATAAAGATTTGGCAGTTGTATATTCACGAAAACCCTGAGCAATTTCAGGAGAAAGTGCCATAGACAGAGTAGCAAGAGCTCTTTGATCGGGTTCAACTTTTTCAAAGTCCAAATCAGTGTAATCTTGAAACGGTTTATACACCAAAACTTTTCCTCGAGTCATGGTAATTTTATTTGGTGGACGTAGAAAACATTTCCACAGTTTAACATCTTTCATTTTAATGTACTGTTCAAAATGATACTTCCATTCGGTAAAACCTATGGCTTTAATTAAACGAGGAATACAGGTAACGGTACCCATAACAGAATCGAGGTCACTGTTAACGGTTGAAACTGCAGGATCCATCGGTAATTTTTTTTAAAGTTTCGAGAAATTATGTCACAAATTTAAAATCACAAGAGTTAAATGCCACGAGACCGAGCAACTCACTAAAACCGATTAGCTTGGGGCGAAAAATGATGCAGGCGAACAAGTGGCTAGACCGAGCAACAATACCGAACACCGAACAATCAACCCAACCGATCAACAAAAACTTGACCTAGCAATAGCTTGAATCGAACAATGATCAAGCAAAAAAATCAAAGGAACCGAGTAACAGGACAACCGATCAACAGGTTGACCGAGTGACCAAGGCACACTGAATAGCAGGAACCGATCAATCACAACAAACCGAGTATCCCCAAGGACCGAATGACTGAAGCGGAAACCAAAACCAAAACCCTAAAAAAGCGCCGATTAACTACAAATGGGCCAACCGAGTAACTGCAAGAGGACCGAGAAACTCACAGAACCCTAGTTACTATGCGCCGCCAACCGAACAACTTCCAGCTAACCCTAATCTCCTTTCCGCCGCCGAGAAACCCACTATATATATATATATATATATATATATATATATATATATATATATATATATATATATATATATATATATATATATATATATATATATATATATAAAACAAATTAATCAAAAGTAAATGATTTATTATTCATTAATGGAAGCCTAAAGTGTTTGTTTTCAAATTAAACGTAAATATCCGTTCAAAAAAAAAATTGAATGTGAATAATAAAAATAAAAAGTTGTTGACTAAAACAAAAAAGAAGAGGGGAAAAGTTGATGAATAAAAAGTTGCTGATTAGAATCATGGTTAAGCGGTTAAAAAAAGAATTGTGGTCAAATCAAATGTTGTTTAACCTATCACATAGGCTGTCGTTAATAACACCTGGAGGCGCGTGGAATTTTGGAAAAGGGTTTACTATTATAAGTATGACATGATTAACAGCAGTTGCATGCCAAAATGTGTCTTACATTTTGTTTTTTATCTAAATATTTTAAGACATACCTACAATAAATAAAATAGCACCGTGTTATACTTTTTGGATTTTTCTTTTCAAATATAGAAGCTATGTTTTGGATATATTTTTTATATTAACACTAAAAGGTAAAATGTTATCTATTAACATTTAGAAAGAAAACCGTAGATCGTACTGCATATACAGTTTGAATTTTTTGGAAACCGCATATTGTTTGCAAAAGTTCTAAACCGCATTATACGCTGCGGTTTGGTACGGACTGTTTGTGTGATTTTAATAAGGTAAATTTTCATTATATATATATATATATATATATATATATATATATATATATATATATATATATATATATATATATATATATATATATATATATATATATAGAGAATAAAATGAGAACTTTTAAAAGGTTGAGAATGTGAGAACAACTCTCAATCATCTATTAGTTTAGATGTAGAGCTATAATTAAATTGAAATTATTTAATTGTTAATAAATTTACCATCAATTAGTTGAAATTAATGATAACATAAGGGTAGTATGGTTATTAAAAATTATGCTAATTATATCAATTTCTAAGATATGTCATTCTACGTTTTGTTCTCTCTATTTACGCCTTCTAGATCACACGAAACCCTAATATCCATCAGCTGGCCATCATCCTAACCGATCATCTCTATCATGAAACCATCATCTCAACCTTGGGTGTTTGAATCATCGCTAATTTGACATCACCGGCGCTGGTCCTACAACCATTACCACAATCGACACTCCTTTTCACGCTAACATCACTGAGCCGCCATACTTCACCTTCTCCGTGTTCTTGTTTCTATCGAGGCTTGAAGCACACATACACCCAGAAAGATGAGCGAGTTGACTTAGCACCATCACGAGAAGGAAGTTGAGCGGTGCGTAGGACCGGTGCGATGGCTATTGTTCAGTAGCTAGGTTGAAGAAAATGCAAAAGAAGTGTACGTATTACAGAGGAAAAAGAGCAGGATCATTCCCCCTTTTAACTTTCTTGTTTTTTTGTTAATACTTTTTATATTTATTTTTCTTGTTCATTGCACGGGTACACACCTAGGTGCGGTTTCCAAAAAATTCAAACTACCCGTCCTATTTATAGGAGACAAGTAGGCACTAAAGATAACAGTTCTTACTTGCATCTCTATTTTATATCATTTTTTTCAAATAAACATCACATCTATTAAATTTTAACCTGGACAGTTTTTTTCTAGTTGAGTACATTTAGGTCTTAAAATCTAAATAACCTATAGAGATCTGATAAAATAAGGCCCATGTCGTCAAGGCCCAAGTGGTATCCATTACTCAACAACCCAACCCCATAGCATAGGTTGGGTAACTTGGTTCTCAATTAGTGACATTTTAAAGACTTTTATTGAACTAAAACGCACTTTATGCATTAAAACTATACAGTATAAAAGTACAATAATTTCATCTACAATGGCCCATTAAAGTTCTTCGCATATTTGGTGCAAAACAATTTATCTTATAATTAAAAAGCGTAAATTTGCCAAAGTTGTGTAACGTTTTTTTCCTTCTTATGTTTTTTTTTCGCCTAACGCGGGTGTCTTCCTTTATGTTCCGATAGTGGGTTTTTTATTTTTGTCTTCAGCGTTCTTCCATTCCAGAACCATCTTCACCCCCACCGCTTCCCCCTTCCACCTCCATCTCCGACCACCACCTCCAAATACTCCGTCGCCGCCTTCCTACCGACGGGAAAATTGGTAACGGCTTGCTCGGCTTCAACCACCGTTCATTAACCTCCACTCCGCCTGTGTCCCTTTGCCCTATTTCTGCTCTTTTAAATTCCCAATTTCTTCTTCTATACATGTTACAGAAATCGTCATTCTGTCCCGCCATCTTCTGCTTCCAATCCGCCGTCAGATTATTCATCCAATATCTTAATTGATCTGAAGCGGTGGCTTCTATGCCAGCTGTTGATTACCGCTTCTTTCCTTAGGCGTACTTGACGACGAAGCAACTTAGGTTCTTCTCCTGCCTTGCTCAAGGTTTGCATGTCAGTTATCTTTGAAAAAGATGGTCGACGGCTCGAGGTTAGGCAACATAATCTCAAACAAAATTGATGATGGGGAAGTTGATTACCAAGGGCGGAACTGAAGGCGGAGGCAATCAAAATCAAAATCGATTTAGCAACGCAAAAGAAAATTCGATTTCATCAGGTCCAGGTTCGTCTGATTTTGTTCAGTTCGATTTCTTTCAAGTCGCATTTGTTCAATCTGATTTTGTTCGTACATGTTTAATGAAAATCGATTTCCTTCAAGTCCAATCAAAATCAAAATCGCTTTCACATGAAATCCCGATTGCAGGTTCGTCTGTTCAGTTTGATTTCGTTCAAGTCCCATTTGTTCAATCTGAATTTGTTCAGGTCTGATTTCGTTCATATCATTTGTTCAATCTGAATTTATTAAGGTCTGATTGTTCGATCTGAATTTGTTCAATCTGTGTGAGTGTGTTTGTATATGCCCGTGGTTCTTTGTTCTTTCAATTCGTTTATGGGTGATAACATATAAATTATCAATAATAATGTACGTTTTGAATGTGCATGCAAGGTGTTTGATGATATGCTTGAAAGAGAAGTCATACAAGTATCATCGTACACCGTTCTCCTTTGTTCCCAAATTTACTTGATTGTTACGACACTCCGATTTACAATTTCAAGTAAGGTTATCTAGAGTTTACCGATTTCATGTGTGATTTCATTATACTCTGAAATCCTAATTCATATTTTCCACAGGACCGGTTTTACATTTGTTGAGCTAAGGGTTAAATTAAGACTCATAATGAGCAAATTTGTACTTTGGCTGTTACAACCATGTTTCATTTATTAGAACCTTTGGCTGTTGCAATATCGCAACATCTTGAATATCACACTGCTAGGTCAATTTACTGATTTGACATTTTCCATGTTCAAATTAGAGGAGGATACTTGAGAATTTTTTTAGGGTTTGTTTGTATGGAGGAAGCAGTGTCTAACATGTTTTTTTATGATCAGTTGCAGATGTTAAGAACAATTGGGTGAGCAGTTCTTGAGGAAGAAGAGGACCTCACTTAATGGAGGAAGCCGTGTCTAACATGTTTCTTAGTATGGAAGAAGCCGTGTCTAACATTTTCCCTTGACTTTGTTTTATGCATCTTAATACTTGAATCATTAAATACTTAGTTTTAAAAGTTTAATCCTTGATTTCTTTGGGTTAATTTTGATTTTTCCGGTGGGTTTTCTTCGATGTGTAATGTCCAGGATAAGAATGAGGGTGTGACTAGATCTTTGGGGATGGAAGGACACGTTGATGGGGGAATGGATAATATGAAGGTCGGTGGATGGATTAAATTTTAACAAAATATAATAATTATTAAATAAACCAAATAAATATAAAAAAAGGTTGATGTTATTTTTTACAAAACAATACAGGAAGCTATTGTTGCTGTTGCTTTTAATAAATCAGAGTTCATTTGCATGTCAATCAAACATCCAGGTGCATTCTTACTCCATCCCATATTTCTATTTTCAAATTAGAGTTCATAGAGTTCATAGAAACATCCAGGGTAGTTATTATGGAGGCAGCAGGATCCCGATTTAGCAACCTGAAACTCACTAGAAGGGGATCTTTTGGGGATTTCTATAAGGGGTAAGTTTTGCTCTTTTGGAAGTTCAATCTGCAAGTACTTAAATCTCATTTAATTTTTAGTATATAAAAATTATAATTAAAGTACATACAATGTTGAAGCTTTATTTAATTCTACAGGAAAGTGAAGAATTTGAATTGAGACTCGAGAATCGAACAAGGCATGTCCCTTGGTGCAGTTTAAATCCTTACTCATTACCAAAAGAAAAGAAAATAGAAATGTATAAATTCCCATTGTACTATAATGGACCAAAGCCATTTGAAGTCACTGTAAAAGCCGGTGAAAGTCTTTACTTGTAACCATTTCTCATCTACTTTCCATAATAATTCCACAAACCAGCCAATTTACTTATATAATTTGGTGGAAATTGCCCGTTATTTACTTAGCTAATTCTTGAATTTGGTGGTTGTGTAGGCCGAGTATGTGGTTTCATCATGTTCGACAAACTCCCGACAACAAAGGACTTACCATTGCAGTAAATTATTGTAATTTTATTTCACAGCCTCATGTATTAAAGATATTAGTTCCATTGGGTATATCTTGTGACGTGTAGGGAGTTAATGGTTGTTAATTTTAGTAAAAAAAAATTAATTAACTAATTTAAGCTTGATTTTTTTCTTGCAAATACAGGGTCTGGGCTATCAAGTTCTGCAGATTTTGCGTGCTCTTCTACAATTGCCATAATGGCTGCCCTCAATGTTAATCTTCCAAAGGTATTACGATGATTTCTTTATTTTCAATGATAATTATGAGGGTATTCATGTATTTTCACAGACTGAAGATGTTAAAGATATTAAAAATAGTTTTGCACTATTTGAAGTCTACTGTTACGAGTATATTCCAAATAATTTACTGCAATTTCAAACAGTTTATGTTTTTTAACTTTAACAATAATATGTTTTTTAAATAACAAGGGACTCTTTTGAAAAAATGTTTGATAACGATTCTTTGTTTACTCCATAGCAGAAAGAAGTTGCTCAGCTTACATGTGAGTGTGATAGACACGTTTGGGACAAATCTGCTGGAATGGAGCAGGTAACTTTATCTGTTTATTATAGCATCCCACTTTCAATTCTATTACAGCAATTGTACTTTTAAAAATCTCAACAATTTTCAGTTATATTACAACAATTGTACTTTATTATAGCATTTATCCGGACCCGTGCTCCAGCGATTCGGAACCCGTGCGGAGCACGGGGTCCCACTAGTTGTTATATTAAAACTTAAAAGATTTACTTTTACTCTTTTAATTAATGACATTATATTTCGTACCTTGTCATATTTTAATCGGCTAATATAATGATAATATGTTAAATCTAAGTTAAAAATAAATTTACATAATATATACAATGAATTACATAAATCGTCCATGTGGTTAACCAAGAATTATGGATTACGCCTCTATCGTCAATGTTTACATTTTACGTTCTTGTAGTTTGCACTTGTGTCAAATTATTTCCATGCTTCTAAAGTTGCTTCCTTCATGTTGTTAAACCATCCCCATGTCCAAGACACACGAGGGTCTGTTCATCCTCTCTCTTCTCTTCTCGTTCTCTCTCTGCCTTTTGCAGTTGTGGCCAATTTCTAAGGAAACAATTATTAGAATTACTTTCTTTTTTGTTTTTAGCTAAAATTTTTGTAACATTTGTGTATATTGCATTTTTTAGTTTTAATATGTTTATTGCGTGTGAGTAGTATCTATCCAACTTTCTGACTGAGTACACCAACTTATGGAGTTTTCGTAACGCAAGTGTGGGGTCACAGTACCCTTACACTTGGGTTATGTCGGCATGTTCACTGCTGCATCGAATTCCTGGAATTTCATCAAGAATGGTATGAATGGTCAACCCGAGCATACATTCTATCCCAACATTCAAGCAATTCGTCGTCCTTGGTGTAAATCTTTTTTCTCCCTTTATTTTACAATGGAGACGTTGTATGATTTTAAGTGTGGGGTGAGACGGTAAAAAAAATATAATAGAGTAGTTTTTGAAGAAAAAAAGTTCAAAATTTTAGCATTTTTAACATTGTTCAAAATTTTTGAGAAATTGTAACTTTGAAACGAATAATTTTGAATCTTTTTAGCAATCGGTATTTTTCAAGAAATATTGTGTAGTTGTGATATGCTAACACTTAGTTAAAATAAGTTGAGTGGTCTCAGAAGTTAGAAAATAGTTGATTTAGAAAGATCATAAGTTTGAGATTCAGGACGGATTATTAAATCAGTGGCCTGTGTTGTTCGGGCATGTAAACATGAAAATGATGGTTTCCCTTACCTCATTACCTAAGATTAACTGGTCTGGGATAACGTTGTTGATAGCCCGCTACACAGACAACACAGAAAGTCATCGACTTTTCCTTAATAGCCTTTAATATTTGAACGAGTAGGTGTAAACTAAAAGTTTGTAATCAAGAGTTCTTTAGAAAGTCATAATTCCCAAGGGTATTCTGATCTTTTTCAAAACCTGATTTTAGTTAACTTCTTAGATAAAAATAAACTTTCGGAGAATTTTCAAAAAAGTTTGAGTCTTTGTTAGAAGTTATTAAAAGCTCGATTTGCTTGGGGACAAGCAAAGCACAAGTGTGGAGTGTTTGATAACGCTTAATAATGTTACACATTTTACGCATTATTGGGTTGAGTTTTAGTTGTTTTATTATTATAAAAGGGTTTATTTCATAAAAAACCTTATATTTTCAACTTTTTTCTGTTTAAACCTAAAACTTTATTTTTTATCAAAAAAGACCTAAATTTTGGAGAAACTTTTTAATTTAGACCCTTAACCGGTTTTACAGGTTATACATATTTTTTTTTTCAGAAAAAACCCTAATTTCTTTTATTTTTTTCTAAAAAAAACCCTCAATTTCAGTGATTTTTTCACAAACAACATTTTTTCTTCGTTTTTGTAATTGACATAACTTTCATATACGATGTCCAAATTCTACGAACTTTATATCCCTGGAAAGGTCGTAAGTAATACTACAACTTTGCTTTACTGACTTTTGTTTGAATATGTTCAGATATTTCGCTATACTGGCTTGTTTTCTTATAATAGCGGTATCTTTTGCATACGAGCTCCGTTTTCGACGTTCTATAAGTCGACGGATTCGTAAACACGAATACATCGTGTAATGAATATTATTTAAAATCGAATTTTACGATACTATAGTCTATTATTCGAAATTATAGCGTTTACTTGATAATTGATTCGAAATAACGTATTGTAGTATTATAATTTCCAATAATACATTAGGAAAGTTTTGAAAATTAGATTTCAACGTGTTATTCTAATTTGCGCTCTGGTTGACCTTTGTTGACCAAATTTGACGGATGTCACAGACGGGGTCGTAAGAAAGTGACGACGTGGCATTTATGTGGTTGGAGTTTGAACGGTACAATTTAAACCTTCACGAGCGGATGGAATTTGAAAAATAAAAGCTTACGAAGACAAACAATGAGCCCGCCATGATCAACAACGAGCCCGTGAATAAACTCGTAAATGGCCTAAATTAAAAAGTTTTATGAAAAAAAAAAATTGAGGTTTTTTTCGTAAAAAAAAGAAAAAAAATTTAGGGTCTTTTAGTCGACGACAAAAACTTTATGTCTTTTAGTCGACGACAAAAACTTTATGTCTTTTAGTCGTTGTTTTTCTTCGCGGGCTCGTTATCGATCATGGCGGGATCGTTGTTTGTCTTCATAAGCCTTTTTATTTCAAATTTCATCCACTTGTGAAGGTTTAAATTGTACCATTCAAACTCCAACCACAAAAGTGCCACGTCGTCGCTTTCTTGCGACCGCGTCTGTGACATCCGTCATATTTGGTCAACAAAGGTCAACCAGAGCGCAAATTAGGATAATACGTTGAAATGTAATTTTCAAAACTTTCCTAATGTATTATTGGAAATTATAATACTACAATATGTTATTTCGAATCAATTATCGAGTAAACGCTATAATTTCGAATAATAGACTACAGTATCGTAAAATTCGATAAATCATACAGATAATGTTTTGGTTTAAGTAATATTCATTACACGATGTATTCGTGTTTACGAATCCGTCAACTTATAGAACGTCGAAAACGGAGCTCGTATGCAAAAGATACATCTATTATAATAAAACAAGCCAGTGTAGCGAAATATCTGAACATATTCAAACAAAAGTCAGTAAAGCAAAGTTGTAGTATTACTTACGACCTTTCTAGGGATATAAAGTTCGTAGAATTTGGACATCGTATATGAAAGTTATGTCAATTACAAAAACGAAGAAACTTTTTTTTTTTTTTGAAAAAATCACTGAAATTGAGGGTTTTTTCGGAAAAAAGAAAAGAAATTAGGGTTTTTTCTGAAAAAAAAATATGTATAACCTGTAAAACCGGTTAAGGGTCTAAATTAAAAAGTTTCTCCAAAATTTAGGTTTTTTTTGAAAAAAAATAAAGTTTTAGGTTTAAACAGAAAAAAGTTGAAAATATAAGGTTTTTTATGAAATAAACCCATTATAAAAAGACTAATATCGCTCACTTTTAGTACCAAGTGTCTTGTGTGTATTTTTAGTGAAAATGCAGGGTCCTAAGTATGAAATTGGTGAAATTGGAGATGAAAAACAAAGATAAGGACAAAATAGTAACTCGCGACGCGGAAGAGAACTGTTTGTGGTGTTGGAATTGGGATAAAATCGGAATTCGGAGCGGCTTATTCAAAATGAGATAAAATGGGGATTAGGCTTGACTCACGACGCGGATAACATTGGTTAGCGAATAGCAGCACGGTCCGTCAAAATTCTCAATTATAAATAGAGGCATCTAGGTCGAAATTCGAGAGCGAAGACTGATCCATCGAGTGAATCTCTGGCTTCTTTGACTCAATTTTTGTAGTTAATCAGTTTCATATTCATAGTTGGTTAGATTTACTTTCTTTGCAACGTTTTTAACTTTGTAATCGCTCGTATGTTACAAGTATTCCGCTTCTAGGAATTTCTTTGATCACAGAGTTTTTAGTTTCTGATTGAAAGTAATCATTCGGCTCTCGTCTTAGTTTTGATTTATGAACAATTGTTCTTTGGTTGGTTTTAATGAAATATTTGGTTTTATTCCAACATTTAGTGTTTGATCTAGTTTGTTTGAGTTGGTTTTGTGATCAAAGTGAAGTATATTCCACCTCCTATAGAGTGACACTATACTATGGTTTTATTATCGACACGATAGTACCAACCACGTACCCCATGGTTCGACCCTTGCTAACCGCTACTAGTGGAACATAAGGTTTTATTTTTGATTTTTGACTGCCTCAAGGACTGCGACGTGTCACGAAAGCAGTTGTTGAACCTGATTCGGATTCTGACAGAACACTTTCAGATCAGGAGGCTCAGGAACACAAATACCAATCACCTCCCTATGAAACATATGAAGGGTTTCTATGCAATCAATGAACACAAAATAACCTAAGGTTCACATGCAACCCTAATATTGATCTATGTTTTCTTCTATGAAGATTAGAACTAAGAACCTAAAGGATACAATTCAATTCTAAAGAAGAATCAAGAAAAACCAACCTTAGATCTTATGATCCTTTTAAGCAGCAGCAAAATTATCCTGCCTCAAATGAAAGTCACACCCAGGTGATGGAAGAATCAGTCCAGCAGAGTAAATCCAGAGAGAAGATGGCGTGAAGAATGAGGTGCCAGGGGGTTCCTTTTATAGCCTCCAAGGGTTACACCTGAAACCCTAAGGAGCCTCCAACTGGACAAGGCTTTTGACCACTTGGACCAGGCTTACCAAACCCTAATTAGGGTTTCGCCAATCCCTTGGAGGAGCCTCCAAGTTGGCGCCACTTTTGGTCCCTGGTTTTTCCTGGCCAGTTATTCAACTATTGAATAAATACCAAACCAGTCCCTGCACCTTTTAATTAATTAATTTAATCTCCAAATTAAATCCAATTAATTCTAGATTAAATCTCAATTAATTAATATAGTTTCTAATTAATATATTAGCACTTAAATATATTAATAAACTATATATATATTTTCTATTGATTTATTATACAATTAATAAATCAACTATTCTCTCTACTGAACTATCTTTCCTCCACCCATGAGGGCAACCCAAATGGACTTTGCTTTTAATCATAAGATAAAAGTTCAATTACAAGTCATGGCTTAGACACCTAATCCAACAGTCTCCCACTTGGATAAGTCTATGACTTTAATTGTCTGAACTCTGACCCAGTCAGTTCTGTCCAAAGATAAGTGATCAGATGATCCTCCGTCCAACAAGATATTTTCAGACTCAAGACATGGATAAAATCAATCTGGTCTGATTCACTGTTCCTCGATTTCCGATTTGCATATGACTCTTAGACTACCAATTTAGTCCCGGTTGGCCAACCATTTTAGTCAACTTCAAAATCATCGAGAGGCCTACAGATATCTGTTTCCCGTTAGGGTCAAGGGACGAATAAACTTCGACTCATATACTTATGTCTTTTACCAGACAAATCACTCACAACAATACGTTTTATAACACCGAGTTACCGATGCGTTTTCATATTATCAATGAACAACCGTCTAATAAATCATAACTCATATGTCTTAGCTTAAAGATCAAAAGATATTATCGTCTCAACATTGCTCGTGATGTAATCCATGAAGCAATCCATTGAGCGCGGGTTTATCCAATACTCAAATCTCCATTTCCAAGTATTCACGAATGGTTCAGCAATCCAATTGCAATGTCTAACTCCTTAGACAATCTATTACCAATTCATGACAGTCTTACTTCACACTTACTCCCTTAAAGTGTAATCGACTGTGGATATTTGAATAATCCAATTATTCAGGAAGTAAAACATGCAAAATGAAACACAATGATAAAGTACTGACAAGAGTAGTGAACCATAATAAATCTCTATTATTAAATCACAAGAGTCAAATACAATACATTGTTACAAGTTTCGAATCTATCTAATTACTAAAACTTATATCATCTCTTAATCCAATGCTCCTAGCATGCTGATTATGCTTAATCCTACTCAGAGCCTTTGTCAAGGGATCTGCAGGATTATCTTCCGATGATACCCTCTTTACAAGGAGGTGACCTTCTTCTACCCTATGCCTGATGTAGTGGTACTTTCTGTCGATATGTCTGGACTTTCCATGATCTCGCGGTTCCTTTGTCAAGGCGACCGCACCTTCATTATCGCAGAACAGTTCCAAGGGCTCCTGAATGCTCGGGACTACTCCAAGGTCACCGATAAAGTTCTTCAGCCAAGCCGCTTCCTTTGACGCTTCACTTGCTGCTATGTACTCTGATTCGCACGTAGAATCAGCCACTGTTTCTTGCTTGGAACTTTTCCAAGTCACTGCTCCACCGTTCAAAAGGAATACCCAGCCCGACTGAGACCGACCACTGTCTCTATCCGTCTGAAAGCTGGCATCTGTATATCCTTCAACTCTCAAGGTATCACTGCCACCGAGGACTAACACCATGTTCTTTGTCCTTCGCAGATACTTGAGTATATTTTTCACAGCTATCCAATGCGCCCTTCCAGGGTTACCCTGGTACCGACTGACCATGCTTAAGGCAAAAGCCACGTCAGGGCGAGTACACGTCATAGCGTACATGATCGATCCCACAGCCGAAGCGTATGGTACTCGACTCATCTCAGCTATTTCCTCGTCTGTACTCGGACTTTGAGTCTTACTCAGCTTCGCATTACTTTGGATAGGCAGCTCTCCCTTCTTGGAATTTTCCATACTAAACCTCTTTAGTACCTTATCCAAGTATGTACCCTGACTGAGTCCAATCAGTCTCTTCTTCCTATCTCTCAATATTCTAATCCCAAGAATATAGGCAGCCTCTCCTAGGTCCTTCATGGCGAAACATTTCCCAAGCCAAGCCTTAACATCTTGCAAGGTTGGAATATCGTTTCCCATGAGCAGTATGTCATCGACATACAGCACCAGAAAAGTGACTATACTCCCACTAGCCTTGACATATACGCAGGACTCATCCTCGCTCCTAAAGAAGCCAAACTCTTTGACTTTCTCATGGAAACAAAGATTCCAGCTGCGAGAAGCTTGCTTCAATCCGTAGATTGATCTCTCAAGCTTACACACCTTATTAGGATACTTTGCATCGACGAAACCCTCTGGCTGATTCATGTAAACATCCTCAGTCAGCTTCCCATTAAGGAAAGCGGTTTTGACGTCCATCTGCCAAATTTCATAGTCATGAAATGCAGCTATGGCCAGCATAATCCTAATAGACTTTATCTTAGCTACTGGTGAGAAGGTCTCGTCATAGTCAACCCCTGGGGTTTGAGTAAAGCCCTTCGCAACCAGTCTTGCCTTGAAAGTGTGTACCTTTCCGTCCATGTCTGTCTTCTTCTTGAAGATCCATTTGCACCCGACTGTCTTTCGACCCGGTACATTGTCAACCAAGTTCCAAACTTGATTGTCATACATGGACTTGATCTCGCTATCCATGGCCTCTTTCCACTTGGCAGACTCAGGGCCCGCCACTGCTTCCTGGTAGTTAGCTGGTTCATCCAAATTTATCAGTGTCCTATCACTGACAAAAGTGTCCCCATCCGAAGTTATATGGAACCCATAAAACTCGGGTGGCATGCTAACCCTACCGGAACGCCTAAGAGGTAAGGATACATCTGTCGGTCCAACAGGACTTTCATCCTCATGTTGGTTGCTAGTTTCTCCTAAGGTTGCGTCATCTGATGACTCTTGAATTTCTTCCAGATCAATGGTACTCCCACTGTCCTCTTTGAATACGAGCTCTCTCTCTCGAAAGACTGCTCGTCTAGCTACAAAGACCACGTCCTCGCTCGGTCTGTAGAATAGATATCCAAAGGACTGTTTGGGATAACCAATGAAGAAACACTTTTCGCTTCTGTCTGCGAGTTTGTCTTGAGTCTCTCGTCTAACGAAAGCCTCACAACCCCAGACCTTGATATGTGCCAACGAGGGAGCTTTCCCCGTCCACATCTCATGAGGTGTTTTCGCAACCTTCTTAGTTGGGACAAGATTGAGGATATGGGCGGCAGTCTCTAAGGCATACCCCCAGAAGTGAATGGGAAGTGAAGCTCGACTCATCATGGAACGAACCATGTCCAACAGGGTTCGGTTGCGCCTCTCTGCAACACCGTTCAACTGTGGTGTCCTCGGAGGTGTCAACTGCGAAACTATTCCACATTCCTTTAGATAGTCTAGGAACTCGATACTTAGATACTCTCCGCCTCTGTCGGATCTGAGCATCTTTATCTTCCTGCCTAATTGATTCTCTGCTTCGTTCTTAAACTCTTTGAACTTTTCAAAGGTGTCCGACTTGTGCTTGATCAAGTAGATGTAACCGTATCTACTAAAATCGTCGGTAAAAGTCACGTAGAACCGCGTGCCATCCTTTGTGGTTGATCTGAATGGACCACACACATCCGTGTGAATAATGTCCAATAGACCCTCACCTCTTTCAAAAGACCCTTTGAAAGGTGATTTAGTCATCTTGCCCAACAGACAAGATTCGCATACATCATCCGACTTGAGGTCGAATGATTCCAACACTCCATCCTTTTGGAGTTGGGCGATGCGTTTCTTGCTGATGTGCCCGAGCCGACTATGCCACAGACATGCCTTTTCCACGTCACTAGTAGAATCAATATAATTTACACTTTGTCCTAGATTGTCAACACATTTCACAGTTTCATACACACCATTACAAGGATAAGCAATAAAATTCAAAATACCATTTTTGAAAACAGAAATAGATCCAATATTATTATCAAAAGAAAAATGAAATCCTTGTCTGAATAATGCGTGAAATGAAATAATATTTCTTGCCATTTCTGGCGAATAGCAACAATCTAATAAATCTAAACAAACTTCACTACTAAGCACTAAACTATAAACTCCAATCTTGGTAACAGGGGACGATCTCCTATTGCCCATGATCAAGTTCAGTCTACCGTGCTCCACCTCCCTGCTTTCCTTTAGGCCCTGCATATCAGAACAAATGTGAAAACCACATCCTGTATCAAGGACCCAAGAATTAGAAGATGGTGAGTTTTTAGAGATAGTGTATATACCTGCTGTCGATGGCTTTACTTTCCCATCCTTGACATCCTGCAAGTATTTGGGGCAGCTTCTCTTCCAATGGCCCTTTTCTTTGCAGTAGAAACAGTTTGCTTCATCGGGGTTGGCCACACAAGGAATTTGGGAAGTCTTGGTTCTCGAGCCATTACTGGATGACCCGGCCTGAACCTTTTCCCTCCAATTTTGTTTAGGAGGGCCCTTCCTTTTCTTTCCTCTGCCACTTCCAATGGCTAGAACGGGCTGATTAACCGAGGGTACACTTTTACCCTTCATCCCGTCTTCAGCTACTCGAAGCATGCGATGCAACTCAGTCATATTAGCCTGATTGTTGTTCAAATGATAAGCCAGCCTGAACTGGTCATAAGAACTCGGCAACGAGTTAAGCACTATGTCAACGGCCAACTGTTCCGGTACAGGCATCGCAAGCTTTCTAAGCCGCTCCACGTAACCTTGCATTCTTTGCACATGAGTGCAGATGGACTCTCCATCTTTGGGTTTGCTGTTCGTGAAGTCCTTGACCACTTCGCACCTTTCGATGCGCTCTTGCTTGCGGAACTTTTCCGCTAGCTCCTTGTGCATCTCATAGGGCCAGTAGTCTTCGTATATTCTCTGCAATTCGGGGTTCATTGTGGCGATCATGATGCAGGCCACTTTGGTTGCATCATCAGTATGTTTTTGGTACGAGGCAATTTCCTCGGGAGTAGCAGTTTCGGGGTTGACATCGACAAGCTCGGTCTCGAGAACATACTCTTTGTTCTCATACCTCAGAGCCATCTTGATGTTTCTAATCCAGTCATTATAGTTTGTCCCGTTCAATTGAACCCTGGAACATAGTGAGAGGATTGAGGGAACACTGGAGTTTGATTGGGGAGCGGATTGATCAGCAGAAGACATCTATAAAAGAAGGTAAGTTTAATTAGATACTTGTCGGTCCTTATATTAACCCAATATAAAATAAGGCTAGGATCCAACTATAACAATTTGCAACATAGAAGAGGGATGCCGTAATCTATAAGCAAATTTTATAAAGGTAGGCGAATGACGATTCAGCCGATTCCACCGCGGAAAAATAATCTTATTATAAATGGAATTCCTAGTTTCTTATGAGATTTATTGAACTGTTCAATAGCATGTTTAATCTCGGATATGCCCCACCGTTTGTGACTGGGATGCCGAGGATCACAAACCGGGTGTGAATAACCATGCAAATTAGCTTGGTGCTCTCGGGATCCATTATCATCTCAAATTGATGTGCCGGTAAACCACACACGCTCCATCAACAATGATAACACCCGAGACACCCATTGCCACTCTTTATGAACCCCTATTGGTGTGCCGGTAAACCACACACGCTCCACCAACGTTTCATAAAGTGCAATGTGCAATTTCATGGGGTAGCATCAAATTCACATTTTCCTAAAGTAACTAGATTGGGATTTGTTTTAGGGTTCTAGTACTTTCAATTATAGCATTATACTTTTAAGAGGCTTAGTGGTTCTATCATACCCGTTCAGCTAACGACACTCGACTGACCAGGAGAGCGGTGGGTAAGAGTAGATACCCATTAGACTAACATTTTATAGTCAGTCGCCTTATACCCTCTTTATAGGACAGTTTTGTGAATGAGGCTTACTAGCGGTAGACTAACCAATTTTCTTATATGTATTAAATTAACTTTTAATCATAAATACATATAAGATATATTTTAATCTTATTAAAATATTTTTAGAATTAATTTAATCTTAATTTTCTCAAATTATTCTAATTTTTTTGAAAATTTAAATTAATTCTTAAAGCTGATTTAATTGGTCTTTTAATTAATTAATTAATTAAACTAATTAAATCTAGGTTACAGATTACCAATTAATCAAATTAATTAACCTGTAATATCCCTTTGAATTTCGAAATTTACATGCCAAATAAAGGGGTTCAAGTTATTTTAGTTTATTTGGTTACCAAAAATAACAACACACAAATAAGGCAAGCAAATCAAGCAATCAAGGAAGGGATCAAGGAGGGTGGCGGCTAGGGTTAGGAAACCCTAGCCTTGGGATCGAATTTAGCCTCCTCCCAAGGGTTTATTTTCGCAAAAACCCTAAGGCACAAAACAGTTTATGCAGTTCATAATCAATCACAAGAAAACAAGCTAGCTCTGATACCACTGAAGGGTTTCTATGCAATCAATGAACACAAAATAACCTAAGGTTCACATGCAACCCTAATATTGATCTATGTTTTCTTCTATGAAGATTAGAACTAAGAACCTAAAGGATACAATTCAATTCTAAAGAAGAATCAAGAAAAACCAACCTTAGATCTTATGATCCTTTTAAGCAGCAGCAAAATTATCCTGCCTCAAATGAAAGTCACACCCAGGTGATGGAAGAATCAGTCCAGCAGAGTAAATCCAGAGAGAAGATGGCGTGAAGAATGAGGTGCCAGGGGGTTCCTTTTATAGCCTCCAAGGGTTACACCTGAAACCCTAAGGAGCCTCCAACTGGACAAGGCTTTTGACCACTTGGACCAGGCTTACCAAACCCTAATTAGGGTTTCGCCAATCCCTTGGAGGAGCCTCCAAGTTGGCGCCACTTTTGGTCCCTGGTTTTTCCTGGCCAGTTATTCAACTATTGAATAAATACCAAACCAGTCCCTGCACCTTTTAATTAATTAATTTAATCTCCAAATTAAATCCAATTAATTCTAGATTAAATCTCAATTAATTAATATAGTTTCTAATTAATATATTAGCACTTAAATATATTAATAAACTATATATATATTTTCTATTGATTTATTATACAATTAATAAATCAACTATTCTCTCTACTGAACTATCTTTCCTCCACCCATGAGGGCAACCCAAATGGACTTTGCTTTTAATCATAAGATAAAAGTTCAATTACAAGTCATGGCTTAGACACCTAATCCAACAACATATATACCATCTCCTCCTCCTCGTTCCCAAGAACCAATAACTTCTACAACCCCAACCTTCGAAGCTCCACTCACCTCTGCTCCATTCCACCATACCTACATCTACAATTCACACTTCCGATCCCATTACAACTTCAATGCCTACTTCTGAACCCATCATATCATCACGTCTTACCTTTGAACCTCCAACCACATCAGAACCCATAATCACGTCTTCGGAACCTATCACTTCATCTGAACCTTTATTCACTTTGGAACCAGTATCCACTCTTACATCCACAACCACATCTGAACATATCACTTCCTCCATTCCATTTTCAAACCCTATCATCAGTTCAACTTCCACATCTGGAATTGATACATCCTTACATGAATTCAACCTTGAGGTGGATTTGGAAATCCATACACCTCGTCCTCTCAACCTCTACATACTTCTAAGGAGGAACCTGCCATCTTCCATATGGAACCTGTTTAGACGGATGACGTTGATGATGGCCAACTGGACGACAACGACTTTGTGTTGATCAAACAATACCGAACACTCAACAATAAATTGAATGTTCTTCTTCAGTGCCAAACCAGTTTTGATCCCGAAGGCTCAAAGAACCAACAACAATCAAAGATGTTGTCGAGGCGGTTTGGAATGTTCATGGTTTTACCAAGGAGCATGTCAAAAGCCTCATTGATGACTCAGAGAAACACATTATTGAGAATCAGGCCAAGCTACTGAAAGGTTTTCTGCAAATCTATGAACTAAAACCCTAAGTTCACATGCAACCTATAAGGACCTATGTTTTCTACTATTGAACATATAAATATTTCCTAATAGGCATAAGAAAAATTACTAAAAGAATAAATCAGAAAAACTAACCTTTAGTTTAAATCTTGAAGCTAAGCAGCACAAGTGTCCTGCCTCAAATGAGATCACACCCACGGAGCAGGACGTGGGGACGAAAATTCAGAGAGATTGAGAGGAATTAGCAACTCCAAATGAGGTCCAAGGGTCCCTATTTATAGGCTACCAGACAGCCCTTAGAGATAAACCTCGTTTAACTTTCAAACTGAGATAAACACTATCTGTAGGCCATTTTCTGGATTACTGATACGCGAGCCGCGGCCCATACATGGCCGAGCCGCGCGTGTTCACTCAACTATTGAGTTGGAACAACTTTAGCCCCTATCCTCTTGATTAATCTAATAAATGCCATAAAAATTAATCCAATTAATTCCTGATTAATTATTAATCAAATAATATAGTTTCTAATCAATATATTATCACTTTAATATATTAATAAACTATTTATTTTATTTCTATTGATTTATTAATCATATAATAAATCAATCTTTCTCTCTACTGAACTTTCTACCAAACCTCCAGCTATGAGGGCAACCCAAATGGATTTTGCTACTATTAATTAGGTAAATATAAATTATTAGTCATGGCTTAGACACCTAATCCAACAGTCTCCCACTTGGATAAGTCTATGACTATAATTACCAATTTAACCTTCAATTAATCAGCAAACTGTAGCTTCCTAGAAACTGCTGCCGAACTCTGACCTAGTCAGTTCTGTCCATAGATAAGTGATCATATGATCCTCCGTCCAACCAGATATTTTCGAACATGAGACATGGATTGAGATCAATCTCTGTCCATTTCTCTGTTTCCCGATTTCCGATTTTGCATATGACATAAGACTTCTAATTGAACACATCAATTCAGTCCTGGCTGGCTAGCACTTTAGTCAACTTCAAAATCATCGAGAGGCCTACAGATATCTGTTTCCCATCAGGGTCAAGGAACGAATAAGCTTCGACTCATATGCTTATATATTTTACCAGTCAAATCATTCACAACAACACGTTTTATAACATCGAGTTACCGATGCGTTTTCGTGTTATCAATGAACAACTGCCTTGTAAATTATAACTCATATCTCTCCACTTCAAGATCATAAGATATTATCGTCTTAAGATTGCTCGTGATGTAATCCATGAAGCAATCTATTGAGCGTGGGTTTATCCAATACTCAAATCTCCATTTCTAAGTACTCATGAACGTTGTAGCAATCATATTGCTATGTTTAACTCCTTAGACAATCTACAAACCAATTCATGACAGTCTTGATTCAATACTTACTTCCCAAAGTATGAGCGACTGTGGACCTTTCTGAATAATTAAATTATTCGAGAAGTAAAACATGCAAAAGAGAAACATAAAATCTGACTGGCAGCTACTCCTGCTTATTACCAAGTCTCCACGAGGTAATCACCAAGTCGGATTTGTCATAAAACTATTATCGGTTTCTAAATTTCTTTTAAACTTTCAATTCAAGTTTTATATCTATGTCTACATGAACTTTTCACTCTTTCTATGTATTCAAAAGTGTCTTACACTGATACACTTAATTGCAGATAATCCAATCGGATACTCTTTTGACGATATTTCAATTTTTTTTCATTCTGTCTTTCTCCCTTACGACTCCATTCTAGTGACGTGTGCTGCAACTTCCCATGGTTCTCGGGGTTTTTAATCTATATGACCGCACCCTAAGACTATTTCGAGGTGTTATGATGTGCCGGTGAACCACACGCGCTCCATCAGAATACCAACAAAACTCTTTAACCATGAAGTTCTTAAGCACCACGTCCTGATGTTAATAATTACCGATTTGAAATTCCTTTCAAATTATTATTACCACATTCACCCCAACCATTTCTCAATGATTTCTCATGTGTGTTCAGAAAATCCATCTAGTATTCCCAGCCAGACTATATCCTGAATCCAACTTACTATGCCCCAAACATTAAGTCATTAGGATATGTTCATGACGCTTCTGATCGATCCAAAAAGCTCATGGAGCTCGATCTAATCTTATTCTAAACCCTTTCGGAATCTAGAGATTATCTATGTCATGACTTTCGAGACACTATTTCCTTTCGAAGACTCTTTCTCATGCATCTTGAATCTTATCAAGATCATGCTTACAATGGCTATGTCTATACTGACGATTTCATCTATCCGATAGATGTCTGTGAACAACATGAGTATGTTGCACCTTCTTTATATCTCTCATGCCAAGTCATCATACTTTGCAATAATAGGAAACTCCTTTCCTGTGGCTATGCATCTTGAATCTTATCAAGATCATATTGGCAGAGTTTTGATCTATCTCATAGATGTTCACAACCACTTGAGTATGCTTTATATCTATTAAGTTTTTCATAATGAATTATCTCTTAATGTCAAATCATTACACTTTGTAATGATAAGAGATGTTTCCTAGAAATAATATGTAACCTGAAAGGTTTTCTGCAACTATGAACTAAAAATCCTAAGTTCACATGCAACCTATTTAGATCTAAGTTTTTCTCCTAATTAAACATATAACAATTCCTAGAAGGCCAGAAAAAGATTAACTAAAAGAAAGATCAAGAAAAAACCAACCTTTAGTGAATCTTGGAAGCAAAAAAACAGAAATCTCTTGCCTCAAATGCAGTCACACCCTTAGCTGAGCTCTTGGCCGAAAATTCCTTGGAAGAGAGAGTTAAAATTCGTGGTCTAGGGTTTAGGGAGAGCCTCCCTATTTATAGCCTCCATGTGGTGATCAGATAATCGTTACAGATAAGCCTTTTTGAATTCGAATTAAGATAAACTATTATTTTAATCATTCAAACACCATTTATCTGTTATATATATATATATATATATATATATATATATATATATATATATATATATATATATATATATATATATATATATATATATATATATATATATATATATATATATATATATATATATATATATATATATATATATATATATATATATATATATATATATATATATATATATATATATATATATATATATATATATCTCGAAAATATATATATCTATATATATATTTTCGACCACCACATGGTCACTCACACTGCCACTTACTCAACTATCGAATAATTACAGTTTTAGTCCCTGCACCTTTAATTAATCAATTTAAACGCCAAATTAATTCCAATTAATTCCAGAAAAATTTCTAACTAATTATTATAGTTTCTAATTAATATATTATCACTTAAATATATTAATAAACTATTTATTTAAATTCTATTGATTTATTAATCACATAATAAATCAATCTTTCTCTCTACCGGACTTTCTGCCAATCCTCCAACTATGAGGGCAACCCAAATTGACTATGCTACTATTAATTAGATAAATACTAATTATTAGTCATGGCTTAGACACCTAATCCAACAGTCTCCCACTTGGATAAGTCTATGACTAAAATTACCAATTTACCCTCTAATTAATTTAGCAACTGTAGCTTCCTAGAAACCGCTGCCGAACTCTGACCTAGTCAGTTCTGTCCAAAGATAAGTGATCATATGATCCTTCGTCCAACAAGATATTTTCAGACACGAGACATGGATTGAGATCAATCTCTGTCCGATACTCTGTTTCCCGATTTTCGACTCTGCTTATGACTTTAGACTTCTAATTGAACACATCAATTTAGTCCAGGCTGGCCAGCACTTTAGTCAACTTCAAAATCATCGAGAGGCCTACAGATATCTGTTTCCCATCAGGTTCAAGGAACGAATAAGCTTTGACTTATATGCTTATATCTTTTACCAGTCAAATCATTCACAACAACACGTTTTATAACATCGAGTTACCGATGCGTTTTCGTATTATCAATGAACAACTGCCTTGTAAATTATAACTCATATCTCTCTACTTGAAGATCATAAGATATTATCGTCTCAACATTGCTTGTGATATAATCCATGAAGCAATCTATTGAGCGTGGGTTTATCCAATACTCAAATCTCTATTTCTAAGTACTCATGAATGTTGCAGCAATCCTATTGCTATGTCTAACTCCTTAGACAGTCTACAAACCAATTCATGACAGTCTTGATTCAACACTTACTTCCCAAAGTATGAGCGACTGTGGACCTATCTGAATAATTAAATTATTCGGGAAGTAAAACATGCAAAAGTGAAACATAAAGATCTGACTGGCAGCTACTCCTGCTTATTACCAAGTCTCCACAAGGTAATCACCAAGTCTGGTCTTGTCATAAACTATTATCGGTTTCAAAAATTTCTTTTAAACTTTCAATTCTAATTTTACATCTATGTCTTTATAAACCTTACACTCTTTCTATGTATCCAAAGTATCTTATACTTGTATACTTTATTGCAGATGATCCAATCGGATGCTCATCTGATAACATCTTAATTTGTTATCCTGTCAATTTCTCTTCTAACTCCATTCTGGTAATGTGTACTGTGACTTCCTATGGTTCTGGGTCTTTAGTCTACTTGACTGCACCCTAAGACTATTTCGAGGCGTTATGATGTGCTGGTGAACCACACGCGCTCCATCATAATACCAACGAGATTCTTTAACCATGAAGTCCTTTAACATCATGTCCCAACGTTAATAATTACCATTTTGAAAAATCTTTCAAATTTTAACCCTATCACTTTCACCCTAATCATTTCCCAATGATTTCTCTCTTGAGTTCAAACAATCCATCCAGTACTCCCAGCCAGACAATGTCCTGAATCCAACTTACTATGCCCTAAGCATCAAGTCATCAGGACATGTTCATGACATTAGGATCGATCCAAGAAATTTGTGGAACCCGATCCAATCTTAATCCAAACCTTTTTCGGAATCCAAAGATTATTCATAATCCTTTGTGTCATGATTTTTGAAAAACTATTTCCTTTCGGAGACTCTTCTCATGCATCTTGAATCTTATCAAGATCATGCTTAGAATGGCTAGGTCTATGCTGGTGATTTCATCTATCTAATATATGACTTTAAATTATGTGAGTATGTTGCACCTTCTTAATTTCTTTCACGCCAAGTCATCACACTTTGCAATGATAAGAAAACTTTTCCTAAGTCTATGCATCTTGAATCTCATCAAGATCATCTTGGAAGAATCTGGATCTATCTCATAGACGTTTACAACCACCTGAGTATGTCGTATTTCTATTAAGGCTTTCATAGCGATCTGTCTCTTAACACCAAGTCATTACACTTTGTAACGAAAAGAGACGTTTCCTAGAAACATTATGTATCCCACGTATGGAGATAGTAGATAACGGCGACTCCCACTGGCTTTGACATGGTTATAGACTATTCACAAAATCCAGGACTTATGGTACATTTTGAGAATCCAAACCTTTCTGACATTTTAATGGAAATCTTTCAGTCCTTTCTCAAAATCCAATCCTTTGGCATATTTTGAGAATCTGAATATCCTTTCTTGTGAATGCCCGTGGGACGAAACCCGGGGCCATGTACCTTTTGTAATGGCATGCTCTATGTGTGTCCCTATTAGTGTGCCGGTAAACCACACACGCTCCACTAACGACTCACACTATGCCATGCAGAATCCTCTCGGATTTCATCTGCTATTGAGAGTGCTTTACTCGGAATCAATTGCTTGACTCTGAGTATCGACTCACTCAACTAGATGCTCTGAAGGTATGTATATGTCCATGTTGCTTTCTTTTGATAACTCAGTTACTCCCACTGGTTTTTAGACCAGGTGTAAAATCAATCAAATTTTCATACAGACCGTGTCTCGCCCTAAGGTCCTCTTATTTGGCAGCAGCCGGGCTCACCAATGCTTCAAAGTAGTCGGATTGCAAATCCGTACCAACTGCAGTGTTTTACCACCAATCGGTATGTCACCCCGATCACAACTACTTATGATGGTGATCAATACTACTGGTTAAGAGGAGATAATGTCAGTTGTAAAGCAGAAATCTGATTTCTACTCCAAGCCTAGTGATGACTAAAAGGTTCTTTCATTGCTAATCCTAAACTCATTTAGGACTGTCCCAACTCCCACTGTTTCCTTGGACCATGAGTTCTTTCTAAAAGAGCTCTTTAGTTACAGTAGGATAGCTAATGAAACGACAATGCTGATCAAGTTCAGCTGGTCATGAGGTTCAGATGAACACTACAAGACCCTAGACTTTCTATGTACAAGTGGGATAATCCAAGCTTTACATTTCAGGCAGTGTTTGCAAGACCTACTTAGTCTAGGATGTGGTCGGAGTATGGTTTATATGGACTGACTGGTATAGTGTTCATCTTATTGGAAACTAATTGGCAATGTATCTCATACATCGAGGATCGAATTGTTTCGACCAATGCTCCATTATCTTCTCTAAGACACATTATAACCATTAATGCTCTTGGAAGAGAATGAACTGTGAAACCTTTTTCTCAGTTTATGTTATCGCTCAGGTTCTGTGGAACTTGTACTTCCTTTGAAGTCCTTGGACTGTTCAAGGTCTCAATTCAATTACTTATACCGATAAGCAATGTCATATTCATCATACCGAATGATGAATATTGTGAAGTACAAACAATTGTGTTCTATCTCAAGATTCGAGCAACACACCGCAACATGTGTGTCCGTTGCTCTTAATCTCAATGTCTTTTACATATCTATGTAGACTAATGACTTTGTTAACTTGGTTCAAGACTTGCAATCTTCAGTTGACTCTAAGTCAACTGATTCCAAAATCCTATCCTCTGGATCTTTGGGTGATTCATTTCTTGCCATATGTGCTTTATGAAGAACTTAATCATCATCTGACTCTAAGTCAGATGATTCCAAAGTCCTGTCCAACTGGACCTTTGGTTGATTCATTTCTTGACACATTAAGAACTCAATTCATCAAGTGACTCTAAGTCAAATGATTCCAAGGTCCTGTCCAACTGGACCTGTGGTTGAATTGATTCTTATAACATTTGTATTAACAATCATAAATGACACAATTCTTGAATCCAAACACTTTGGATGCATCAACATTCAAGTTATTACTAATCATACATTCAACACATTCATATAACATTTCAAGGATAATTTCAAACAACAGGTGTTAAAAGAAAATATGACAATTTTATTAAAAATAAAAATCCTTGAACAATGTAATAGACAATGTAAAAAATGTATCTAAAGACTAATAACAATGTTCTAATATCTATCTAAACTTCAAAACTGCACGAGCTGGAGATCCAATCCAAATGTGCTCCTATGCGACAGAGTCCCGTGCCTTCTTGATTCCCTGCATGTCAACCAAAATGTGACTATCACATTATGTATCAAGAAATCTTGGAACAGGAATTTTGAGGTTTTTAGATATACTTGAGCTTTCAAAAGAGTTGGAGCGTCTTCCAATCTTTCCGCAACTGTATCCGATTTAGTGGATTCCCAGTTTGAGACATGTCCGGGCGATCTCGACCGTTTCTTGTTACGTCTCTTCACTGGACTTAATCCAGAAGTAGTTGAGGCATTAGAGCTATGCCTGTCCAAGAGTGACTCGTATAAAGTCAACAATGGACGCATTTCCATGAGGGTCTTTTCCTGGTCTTCCTTTCTATACGTCTGAATGAACAGATCGTACTCATTTGTCAGCGAAGCGAGCAGAATGTTAACACTCTCTTCCTGACTCATGTAATAACCAAGTTTATGCAACTCGCCTATGTACGCTTCAATCTGAAGAACATGCGAATTGACGCTACTTCCTGCTTTTAGCTTGCACTCTGCAAGTCTTTTGAAGATCCTGGTTCGTTCCTCTTCAACTGGTTTTTGGAACTTTTCCTCAACCAGTTGCATTAACTCATATGGCCCCAAGGATTCAAAATCCTTGCGGAACTCGGGGTCAATGGTTGATAGCATGAGGTCACGAATCTCTTCGGATTCATCATAAGAACCTTTTATGATGACTTGTTCCGGTGGAACTGGGATCGGATACTCAATGAGATGTAGCTTGCCAGCAATGCCGAGAGCCAGTCTCCAATTGCGAAGCCATTCTTTTCAGTTGAGGCCAGTCAGCCTTTCCAAATTTAGCAGGTGCATTCTGATGCTATCAGAAATGGGTGAAGGAGGAGAATTGACACTTGACATCTATAAGGGAAAATAGAATTTATCAGTTTAATTGATCCTTTTAAATAATTACCCAATATGTTATTTAATAAGGCTAGGATCCAAAATACCCCAACTATGGTGTGAAGAGGGATGCCGTAATCACAACATAATGGTCATTAAGGTAGATAAACACTTATCAATTTCATCTTATGAAATTCCTAGATCTGTTGAGATTCATTAAACTCTTCAATGGCATGTTTAATCTCGGATGTGCTCCACTGTTTGTGACTGGGATGCCGAGGATCACAAACTGGATGTGAATAACCATGCAAATTAGCTTGGTACTCTCGGGTTAATTATCATCTCTAATTGATGTGCCGGTAAACCACACACGCTCCATCAACAATGATAATACCCGGGAAACCCATTGCAACTCTTTATGAACCCCTATTGGCATGCCGGTAAACCACACACGCTCTACCAATGTTTCATAAAGTGCAATGTGCAATTTCATGGATTAGCACCAATTCACATTTTTCCTAAAGAAACTAGATTTGGGTTTTATTAAGTGTTCTAGTATTTTGAATCATTATACTTTTAGTGATTATTAGGCGGTCCTATCAAACCTGTTCGGCTAACGACCCTCCACTGATCAGGCGAGCGGTGGGCGAGAATGTTCACCCATTAGACCGCCATTTTATAGGCAGTCTCCTTATACCCACTTTATAGACCAGCTTCGTGAATGAGGCCTACTAATGATTTGACTAACCATTTTAATCTTATACATATAATAATAACTCCCTAATTATAATATATATAAGATGTAATTTTTTAAACCATTTAAAAAATTGTTTCTGGTTTATCTTTTAATTTATTGCCAATTTAAACTATTAAATTTCAAATTAAATTAAACCTTAAAATCAATTTTAATTATCTTTTAATTAACCAATTAATTAAATTAATTAAATTTGATATTTTAAACCTTTTAAAATATTTTAGGATTTATCTATTTAATTTTCGCAAATTTAAACAATTAAATTTAAAATTAAATTAAATCCTTGAATTATCTTTTAATTTCCAATTAATTAAATTAATTCAAATGTAAATAGGTTTTATCAAATTAATCAAATTAATTAAAAACTATCCTATTCCCTTAATTTTTGATTTTAGGATAAAAGGTTTTAAGGTTTATCTTTTAAACAATTTAAAGTTACCAAAAATAGAATACCTTTTAAACCCTAATCATAAAATCGCCAAAATAGAGGGGAGGGGCTAGGGTTTTCAAAACCCTAACCCTAATTGTCGATTTGCCCAAAATTAGGGTTTAGAGACTATAAACCCTAATTACAAGGAAAGCAGTTATAGCAATTTAACAAGAAAAACAACCAAATGCTCTGATACCACTGAAAGGTTTTCTACAACTATGAACTAAAAATCCTAAGTTCACATGCAACCTATTTAGATCTAAGTTTTTCTCCTAATTAAACATATAACAATTCCTAGAAGGCCAGAAAAAGATTAACTAAAAGAAAGATCAAGAAAAAACCAACCTTTAGTGAATCTTGGAAGCAAAGCAACAGAAATCTCTTGCCTCAAATGCAGTTACACCCTTAGCTGAGCTCTTGGCCGAAAATTCCTTGGAAGAGAGAGTTAAAATTCGTGGTCTAGGGTTTAGGGAGAGCCTCCCTATTTATAGCCTCCATGTGGTGATCAGATAATCGTTACAGATAAGCCTTTTTGAATTCGAATTAAGATAAACTATTATTTTAATCATTCAAACACCATTTATCTATTATATATATATATATATATATATATATATATATATATATATATATATATATATATATATATATATATATATATATATATATCTCGAAAATATATATATCTATATATATATTTTCGACCACCACATGGTCACTCACACTGCCACTTACTCAACTATCGAATAATTACAGTTTTAGTCCCTGCACCTTTAATTAATCAATTTAACTGCCAAATTAATTCCAATTAATTCCAGAAAAATTTCTAATTAATTATTATAGTTTCTAATTAATATATTATCACTTAAATATATTAATAAACTATTTATTTAACTTCTATTGATTTATTAATCACATAATAAATCAATCTTTCTCTCTACCGGACTTTCTGCCAATCCTCCAACTATGAGGGCAACCCAAATGGACTATGCTACTATTAATTAGATAAATACTAATTATTAGTCATGGCTTAGACACCTAATCCAACATAACCAACATACAGTCATAGGCAGATAACAACGATACTCCCACTGGCTTTGACACAGTCATATGACTCTTTCAGACTATTCACAAAATCTAGAACTTTTGGCACATTTTGAGAATCCGAATATCCTTTGATGTAAACCCTAGTCTCAAAATGGTCTTCTGGATGACAGAACCTTGGACCTGAGTTCACAACAACGGAAAAAGAGGTCAGACACACTCTGAGAGGCGATCCCGGGAGGGCGCTCCGATGGCTATGTTAGTACGGTGATCGGAAAGTATGGGTTGAATGTGAATGAGAGAGTAAGTCTAAGTGATGATACGTGATGATGATCTTACCAAGGGCATGATCATCATATACCGTTATCACTGTGTGGGGACCACCTGTCCGTTGGTAGCGGATCTTTTTCTTGTTGGTCGATCGTCTGCCGCTAACTGTGATTGGCCCATTCATCTGGCTAGGTGGTAGCTCGTGGACCACCTAGTTCGTTCGTGGCTTAACAGACCGCACGATGATCGTTACAGAGTGACATGTCACTTTATCATTGGTACATATGGCATTCGGCCATTCGCGACTGTCGAGTTGGATGACATCCAGCCAGGCAGATCGTATGGTCTCATGCGGCTGGCTGTCCGTCTGGGTGCTGGCAAGACATGCCGCTGGTATGCTGGCGGACTGTTGTATGTATCCGTATGATACACTATCAAGTCCCCCCAGTCTTGGTAGTCAAGGCGATGACGTGGTCTAGTTTTGATTATCAAGATTAGAGAAGTGGTGGTTCGTTTTCCGAGAAAATCGGCGTCATTATGGTTGACGTGAGTGATGTGACCCGTCCGTTTTCATCATTAGGGACATTTTCCAATTTCCCGCTTTCTCTTATCTTTACACAACCTTTTTAGGGTTTCCAGTTTCGTGTTTTTCACTTCACTTTTCCAGTTTGCCTTTATCCTTCCTCTGTTATCTTTCTCCTTTCTTCTTCCCCTCCCTTTTTCCTCCAAAAAATGGCGGAACACGATCGACAGGAGATTCCTGATGACGTCTATGGTCCCTTGGTTGAACAGTACTATTTTCAGCCGAAAGATGGGGTTCTTATTCCCAACGCTGATGTGGGGTTTTCCCTTCCTCCAGAGGGGAAAACCGGCGTTTATCTGAAAACCTTCGACGCTGGGTATCGTCTTCCAACATCTGACTTCATGAGTGAAGTTCTACGTCGCAACAGCGTCGTTTTGCATCAGTTAACACCAAACTCTGTCAACAAAATAGTGGCTTTCGAGCTCTTGTGCTGCAGTCTAGGTATTGTGCCTGATTTCTACGTGTTTAAGCATTATTTTCGCTTTGCTGCTTCTGGGGAAAATTATGCTTTTTATAGAAGAACCACCGTTCATACGCTGATTCCAGACCCCAAGTATTCGCCCAAAAATTGGCAAGATAAGTGGTTATGGGTGAATGCTTCTCCTGTTGGTACGGTGCATCATCGAACTGGTGCCGCTTTTGACCAGATTCCCAAATTGTATCCTCATCAAGAACAAATGGTGAAGACTTTAAACGGCTTTCGTGTCGTTCCGGAGGAATTTCCTGAGTTCATCGTGGCCGGTGGGGGTTTGAGCACGGCGTGGCATATGCGAGGGAAAATGCCGGAATTTTATGTGCTATGGAAAAGTATGGACCGTCTTTTCCCTTCTTTTCATTTCCTTGTTGACTGGTCTCTGATTCCTTTTATTTTGCTTTCTATTTTGCAGATAGCCCATGTAAAGTACCTTTTGAGGATGTTCTTGCTAAAGAGTGGGGAAAAGGAGAACTAAGATATCGCGAAGTTGACCTGGTTGACAAGGTAGCTGCATCATTTGCCTTTCGAAATCCGGATATAGCTCCGCGAGCCAAAGAGATATAGGATTCTAATGACAAGAAAACCAAGGAAGGAGAATCTAGGAGTGTGTCGTTAATAGACGCGAAAGTGGGTGGATTGTCAAAAGGTGATCACGAAGAGTCCTCTGAGTCGATGCAAGATAGCAAGGAAGGTATTTTGAGGGGATCTGACAGGTTGGCAAACAAAAGGAAGTTAGCATGGAAGATGATGGGAGGCTCGGAGAATCCTCCGAACACAAGGTTGATTAGGAGGGTGAACCGGCGTCAACTGTTGAACAATTTAAAGCAAGACGATCTTGGCATAATAACCATTCCCGATGATGAGGGAGTAAATGTTGATGAGAAAAAGGTTCCGACACGGCCCGAGAACACTGGAGGTGGAGATCATGAGGAGGAATTATCATTTGACCCAAAAATCTTGACTGGTTCCGGCGGGATGGAGGGTTTAGGAGGTGACGGGGGTAATGAATTTGATGCTATTGTTGGAGGTGAGGGCGGGTCTGGGGCTGGTGGTAGCAGGGGTGCGGCTTTGGACACCCATGTGTGGACTGATTTTTCGTCTCTGCCATTCGTCCCTGAGTGGAAGCTTGTCAACGGTTCTCGCCTGTTTCCTTAAGAGAATGTCGTCGACTTTGCTCTCCATGCGTTTCCGCCAGCTGCGGAGGCGGAGATGGAGAATTTTTCACATGATAATTTGGTTAGCACCTTGAGGTTTGCCTCAGCTCAGTCTGCCTATTATTTGGCAGCTGCAGCGAAAAGGATAGAGCGCTTGTCAGCCTCTTCTTCTCTCCAAGAATCTCTGAAGCTTGAAGCTCGCAATGCTCTAGCCGAAAGTAACCGTTTACGTGGGCTAAATGCGGAGTTGGAGGCCCAAATTGCTCGGTTGGAAGCTGCTGCCTGTCAATTTGACCAGAAGTGCGAGATACTGGTTGCTGAAAAGATGTCTGTGGAGGAGCAGCTGGAGAAGCTGAACCGGGATAACGAGGCGTTGATGATCCGTTCAGAAAATGTTGATGCTGAATTGTGCGAGAATGATCATCTCTTGGAAGAAAAAGGTGCTGCTTTGGAGAGGGTGGAAAAAGATCTAAAATGGATTGTGGAGGAGGGTGCTGCTAGAATTGTGGAGAAGGTATTCCTGATCCCCGAGTTTATGCATGGGATTAATCGCATCCGTCGAACAAGTTATGTGGCTGGTGAAGAGGCGGGTAGGCGTGGTCTTCGTCAAGAGTTAAAGATTGGTGGTCCGAATGCTGGGGAGGGAGGGTCAGCCTCCGAATGTGCCAGGGAGGTTGATGACGCCATGGAGGAGTTTGCGACCCTTGATTATGCAAGGGTACTAAGTTTGGGGCAGCTTGGGGTGGATGGCTTGAAGGAATTGCTTAAGGTGGAAGCTGATGGGTAAGTTGTTGTTTTTTTGTTTTTCGATATGGTTGTAATGATACTCTTGGATAATTTCTTTTGCTTTTAGTCGGTTGAAAGTAGTTGTGGACAAATGTTTCGTTTATGCGGGTGACGGACAAGGTTTTGATTGTGTTTTGTGGTTTTGTTTGGCCAGTTATATCTGTAAACTGTTCTTTGGTTGAAATGATGTTTGATTGTATATGAT
Organism: Cichorium intybus; assembly: GCA_023525715.1. Classification (NCBI taxonomy): domain Eukaryota; kingdom Viridiplantae; phylum Streptophyta; class Magnoliopsida; order Asterales; family Asteraceae; genus Cichorium; species Cichorium intybus. The sequence goes on from CM042014.1 coordinate 56,920,686, forward strand.
GTATATGCCTTAGTTCGAGTGGTATTAGGTTATTCATAAAGTTATGAATTTTAATATAGATGGTGCTCGGCCAATTGTATTAAGTTGCGACTTAATACGGATGGCGCTCGGCCAATCGTGAAGTTTTAGAATTTAACATAGATGGTGCTCGGCCAATTGTATTAAGTTGTGACTTAATACGGATGGTGCTCGGCCAATCGTAAAGTTTTAGGACTTAACATAGATGGTGCTCGGCCAATCGTAAAGTTTTAGGACTTAACATAGATGGTGCTCGACCAATTGTATTAAGTTGTGACTTAATACAGATGGTGCTCCGCCAATCGTAAAGTTTTAGGACTTAACATAGATGGTGCTCGGCCAGTTGTATTAAGTTGTGACTTAATACAGATGGTGCTCGGCCAATCGTAAGGTTTTAGGACTTAACATAGATGGTGCTCGGCCAATCGTGTCAACATGCGTGAAACATAAACGTCATGCTATAGAGTTTTCAAAGCCCAATTCTTTGCAACATTAAATTCATTACATATGTTGAAAATAAAAAAAGTTATGTTGCTGTTTAAAGTTCGAGTCGCCTTGCATTAGTTCTTAAAAATGAAAACTTTTCAAATGCTGGATGTTCCACGTCCTTGGTATCGGGTTGCCCTCCATGGTCTCCAACATGTATGCTCTGTTCCGGTGTGCCTCCACCACCTTGTATGGACCTTCCCAAGTTGCCCTAACTTCCCCCTCGGCTGGGCGTGGCTGACTTCGTTCTTTCGCAACACTAAGTCACCCACTTTGAACGCTCTTCCTTTTACCCGCCTATTGTAGTACCTCTCTGTATTAGACTTGTACCTTGCCTGCCTGACACTGGAAAGTTCATGCCTTTCTTCCAATAAATCCAGATTGTGTCTGAGGTCTTCCTCTGTCTTTTCGGGGTTGAAAGTAGAAACCCGTAGGGAGGTTATGGATAGTTCCGGCGGGAGCATTGCTTCCGACCCGTACACCAGGCTAAATGGTGTTTCCTGTGTGCTGGTTCTTAGTGTTGCTCAATAGGACCAAAGAACACTTGGCAGCTCCTCCACCCAGTTGCCCTTGGCTTTTCCCCGCCGTTTCTTAATTTCATTCACCATGGTGCAGTTGGTAACTTCCGTCTGGCCATTAGCTTGTGGATGAGCGGCCGATGTGAATTGCTGCCGGATTTGCCTTTCTTCGCACCATCCGCGGAAGGGATTTTCGGCGAATTGCAGCCCGTTATCACTGATTAATATCCGCAGGGTGCCGAACCTGGTGAGTATGTGTTTAAACATAAACTTGATGATGCTGCGCCCAGTTATGGAGGCCACAGGTTCCGCCTCTACCCATTTGGTGAAATAATCGACTGCCACGATTAAAAATTTTACCCTTCCGGGAGCCTCCGGGAAAGGTCCGACAATATCAATGCCCCATTGGAAAAATGGCCATGGGCTTGTTATGCTCGTCAGAGTGGCTTCAGGTAGGTTTTGAGTTGGAGAAAAAGTCTGGCATTCTATACATTTGCGTGTGATTTCCATTGCGTCAGAGTGGATGTCGGGCCAGTAAAATCCCATTCGCAGGACTTTACACGTTAATGCCCTTGCCCCCTCATGGGCCCATGCCAGCCTTGAGTGTATTGCATCTAACGCGCGACATCCTTCTTCCTTTGTTATACACTTTAGCCAAGGGGTTAAGTATCCCTTCTTGTAAGGGTTTCCTTCAATAATTGCAAAGTTAGGGGCTTTAACCCTGATTTTGCGAGCTTCCGCTTCATCCTTTGGCAGCGTTCCATGTTGGAGATATTCCATGTATGGAGTGCTCCAAGTCGATGTCTCCTTTGATGTCTCATTAACTTTTTTTCTTCTATGCTGCTTTCAGGTAACACCTCGACTAACACCTTCTTGGTCAAATGGTCGAACGACGTTGAGGCTAATTTACGCAAAGCGTCAGCTCTTCTATTCTCTGACCGGGGAATTTGCTTGATTGAGAAACTGTCGAAAGATTTTGTTAACTTTTGCACTGCTTCCTTGTACTTCTGCATTCGTTTGTCTCTGGCTTCATACTGGCCGTTTATCTGGTTTGTTACCAGTAGTGAGTCGCTCAAGGCTGTTACTTGTTGTGCCCCATTTTCAATTGCCAGTCGAAGCCCTGCCAATAGGGCTTCATATTCTGCTTCGTTATTCGACGTTCGAAAGTCGAAGCACAATGCATACGTAATTTCCTCGCCCTGAGGACTTTTCAGGATCAATCCTGCTCCTGACCCTTCCTTTCCGGCTGCTCCATCAGTGAATAGGGTCCACTCGCACAGCCGCTCTTTGGCGGGGGGACTCGTGACAGCCGGTGCTTCTAGAGGTGATTGATTAGGGACTTCAATTAGGAAATATGCTAGCGCTTGTGCTTTAATGCCTGTCCGAGGTCGGTAAGTGATGGCGTGTTCTCCCAGCTCTATAGCCCATTTGGCTAGTCTTCCGGAGTTTTCTGGCTTTAGTAGGATTTGCTTAAGCGGCTGGCTGTTGAGTACTTCAACGTGGTGCGCCTGGAAGTATCGTCGGAGACGTCTGGCAGCGTGTACGAGTGCTAGCACCAGTTTCTCAAGAATTGGATAATTGATTTCCGGACCTTGGAGTGCTCGACTGATGAAGTATATTTGGAATTGTGTGCTATTCCTTTCCACCACCAATACCGCCGAAATGGCCACATGCGACGCAGACAAGTACATGGATAAAGTTTCACCTGGGGTGGGGCTAGCCAGCGTAGGTAAACTGCCCAATGCTTGTTTAAGGTTTTGCCAGGCTCCGTCAGCTGCCACTGTCCACATGAATCCCTCCTTGTTGACTTCCCCCTTTAGTGTGTTAAAGAGTGGCAGGGCTTTCTCTGCCGACTTTGCAATGAAGCGTCCTAATGTTGTTAGTTTTCCGTTTAATGCTTGCATCTCTTTCAACGTAACTGGAGGCCTGGTCTCGAGGACGTCTTGTACTTTAGTAGGGTTGGGGAGGATGCCCTGATTTGTCACGTAATACCCCAGAAAATGACCTTCTTCTACACCAAACACGCATTTCGCTGGGTTTAGCTTCATCTTCGCTTGCTCTAGTGTTTTTAACGTCTCTTCTATGTCTGTTATCAACGCGGTTTCCTCCAAGCTCTTAATTACCATATCATCGACGTAGACCTCGTTGTTTCGTCCGATTTGATTGCGGAATAATTGGTCCACCAGTCGTTGATACGTTGCACCTGTATTCTTCAATCCAAAAGACATTTTTCTGTAACAAAATGTTCCCCGATCGGTATAGAACGCCGTTTTCTCTTCGTCCTCTTTTTTCATTTGTATTTGGTGATAACCCTTGTATGCGTCTAGAAAACATTTCCATCGAAAGCCCTGAAGTGATTCGACTTTTTGATCTATCTCTGGCAGAGGATAGCAATCTTTGGGGCAAGCTTTGTTTAGATCTGTGTAGTCTATACACATCCTCCAACTTCCATCACTCTTCTTGACCATCACCAGATTGGCGATCCAGTCGGGGAAAATGGCTTCCCTCAGTATTCCTGCTGCGACCAACTTGAACACTTCCGCATTGATTGCCATGTTTCGCTCACCCGCCTGGCCCCTCCTTTTCTGCTTGATTGTACTGCTTCCCGGCTTAACGTTTAGACTGTGCTCTATTACGTCTCTGTCTACTCCCACCATATCTGCAAGCTCCCATGCGAATACGTGTTTATACTGCTTAAGGAGGATAATTACTTTCTTTCTCGTGGTTATGGGCAACATGGTGCCGATGCGAACCGGTTGCTCGGGATAGTCTTGGTTAATGACTTCTTTATCGTTTAGTTCTTCTATTCTGCCTTTCTTGATTGATCTAATGATGTCCTTTGGTTGCATGACCTGACAGCAGCTTAGAGTCTGAGGGCTTGCGGCTATAACACAGGCTACCCCGCCTGGCGTTCTGAATTTCAGGAAGCCATGTACCGTAGATGCCACCGCCCCGAATTTCAGGAGTCCTGGTCGTCCCAAAATCATATTGTGCTCCGAGGGTGCCCTTACAACAACGAATTCGATGAGTGAGGTTTTAAAGAGTTTTCCGTCGAAACTTTTCAGCGTGAAGGGTAGAGGAATGGTTCCAATTAGCCATATGTTGTGGCCAGTGAACCCTACAAGTCGTCCTCTGGCGGGTTTCAGCTCATCTTTGATAACTTGTGGAAGTAAATTAAAACAGTGTTCATGTATGATGTCAGCAGCACTTCCGCTATCCACGTATACTCTGTGGATTTTGATATTTTGGACATAACCAGTGAGTACCAAGGGGTTGTCTCCCTGCCAGCTTTCAGGTCTTGGGTCGCTAATTGAAAAACTCAAGTTCAGGGGACCAACGTCACGGCGCATACGTTCTCTATCAAAGTAATCAGATCGCCCCTGGCTGGCACGAATGGCCAGAATCTCAAGAGTTTTACCACCTGCTTTATCTTCCTTTCTTGCTCTTTTGGCTTTTCTTTCTGCCTCAAATTGCTCTCGCTGTTTCCTCACTGTTTCTACCAAATTACCCTTCAGTTGTTTCTCCTCCATTTCTTTCTTTAGCATGGCACAATCAGCGGTGTCATGGGCCCTGCTCTTATGATATTCGCAGTACCATTGTCTACTATCTGGGGTTCTACTCGTGGTGGATTCTTTAACTGCGTAGATATCCGCTTGCCTATTCCGGGGTTCATCCTTGTAAAGTGGATTGAATCACCGCGAGGGTCTACCTCCCCTCGGAGGAAGATTGGAATGGTCCTGGCGTCGGCCGTGGGGATGATAACGATCGTGTCGCCTGTATTGGCCGTCGGTGGTTGCTTTGAGATATTGCTGTTTCTCCGCCGTACCTTCTTCCTGTCTAAGGAACCTCTCGACTCGTTCCTTTAGTTCATGTCGGGTTTGCGGAGGTCTCCCTAAAAATTTCCGGGATAAAGGACTAGGTAACAATCCCGAAGTAAATGCTCCTATCACCATGCGATCATCCTGTCCCGGCACATCCAACGTAGCGTTGTTAAATCGCCTAAAGTAATCCTTTACGGACTCGCCTTCCCGCTGTTTGCAACCCATTATAGCGTGATTATTACCCCTATATTTGCACAACTGCATGAAATTTGTGAGGAACAATTGTTTTAGCTGCTCGAAGTTGTATATACTGTTTGGTGCCAAGCTTTTGAACCATGCACCCGCATTCCCGTCCAGTGTTGTCGGGAAATATGTGCACCAGAAGCGCTGATCTAACTTTAGCGAGGTCATGTGCCACTCATAGGTGTCGATGTGGCTGTATGGGCATGTAGTTCCATTGTATACCTTCAACGTTAGGAGTTTAGCAGTACTCGGGATCTCATAATCCAGGAGTTCCTTGACAAAGGGCGAACGCGGTGCGGTTATTGTCGGGATTGGATTTAGTGTTTGCGGCTGGAACGATTAGTAGAATGGCGCAAATGGGTATTGTAGTGTCATGTAGGGTGGGTTCATTATCGGAGCGGTAGGGTAACTGTTAACGTAAAATGGTGGCGGAGTGAACTGGGTTGGAGGGGTAGGGGCGCTTAAAAAGAAATTCTGTGGAACGGTGGGTGTCGGAGACGGTGTCGATGGTGTTCCTGCGGCAAACAGTGGCGGAAAAGGCGGCAGAAACTCGCTGGAACAGGGGTTGGCATTGATGTTCCTGCCACTGTGGAAGCAACAAATGGAGGTGGTAATTGCGGTTGCGTTGCTGATGGCCCCGTGTGAAGGAAAGGGTTGAGATTGGGTAGCGGTGGCGTCAACAGAGTTGGCATCGGGGTTTGGCACGGTGAAATGGTGGTTATTGGTGCTGCGGACGTGACCGCCTGGGGCGCAGTCGCCGGAGTCGGGGGCGTAACCGCTCCTAGAGACGGCATGGGTCGTATTGGGCTTCGCTGGGCGTTGCCCTGTTGACTACCCGATGGCGTCACCATTCAAGGTTGGAAGATCGTAGTTCTTGCTTCGTCACACAAACGGATGGCGCCAATGATGTAAACCCTAGTCTCGAAATGGTCTTCTGGATGACGGAACCTTGGACCTGAGTTCACAACAACGGAAAAAGAGGTCAGACGCACTCCAGGAGGCGATCCCGGGAGGGCGCTCCGATGGCTAAGTTAGTACGGTGATTGGAAAGTATGGGTTGAATGCGAATGAGAGAGTAAGTCTGAGTGATGATACGTGATGATGATCTTACCGAGGGCGTGATCATCATATACCGTTATACCTGTGTGGGGACCACCTGTCTGTCACACCCCGATCCTTGGCGGAATCGATCAAGGCGTGATATATTGTTCAAAGTCTCATGACAACTATGTTATAATATGATTAGATTCAATTAAGTACTAAGTATGCAAACAAAATCCACAACATACAAATACAAATCCAAATACAACAACATTTATTACATGAAATTTAAATAGTATTGTGGGTTTCTAAGGTACACCCTACTTTTCATCAACTTCATTCTTCAAATCTGCATCATGGGTAAAAACAGGTCAACTACGAGAGTTGGTGAGTAATCTAGTTTTATTAACGAAAATTGTGAGTTTGAATAATTTGAAATTTGTTTTCTTTTGAAGTTGGCAAACAAGTGTTATTGAGATAACAATTTATAAATCAAAAATTGATTAACAAATGATAACAACAACAATAAGTCCTCACCCTATATATACATATAAGTATATATATAGGATGGAGCATCTAATCATCATACACACTCAACACGTGCAATCAATCACCTTAGCGTCCCAAGGCGGGGTGGTCAACCCAATAGCGCTATTATTGTCCATAACGTACCTCAAGAATACGGGCATAGTCATGGAGATTAGACTAAAAATGATAATGCACTACAAGTACATGTAGCGTAAACAAACAATAATTATACAAATAATGATTTACGTATAAATGTCCCAACAATGTCTCAATGGTGAAAAATAATAAAATGAAGTTGGAACATATTAAAACCACATGATACACCCCAAAAGTATTGAAAATTATAAAATATGGGGTAGATTACTCACATTAGTCCAATAAGGAATGCGCGTGTTGTACGATAGACGGCTCGAGTCAAAATGTCGTAGAACCTAATATAATTAATAGTTTGGCTTAAGAATCGATAAACGGGAATATAGTATTAATAAAAATAATTAGACACATATTCTTATTTTAGATGAATTAACAATAATCCAAATTTTGTTTTGAATATTAACGTATTCTTATGTTAAATAAATTTTAAATTGAATTAATTACTTTGCTTAATTAATTTATATCTTCACTTTAAGCAAGATTTTAATAATTTCTTATTAAAATAATAACTAGTCAACTTATAAGTATTTACAGATTTTATATATTATAAACAATTATTTATATGAAATAATCATTAAAAATGCATTTTTTACATGCTTAGATATTTAGGAAAATGGTTTTAAATACTAAACAGTAATGAAACATTCTGAAATTATCCGAAAATCATTATTTCATAAAATAGTAATTACTGTAAAATGTTCATATTTTTCTTAACTGCTTTAGTATTTATTTAGTATTTTAATAATTAAACCACAACAAAATTCGGGAAAACTAATAAATGATTCCCAAAAATTCTGGAAAATTAACCATAGTTTGCTAACATTATATTGAGCCTACGGTAAATATTTTGGATATTTTGGACTAAGGGAAGTATTTCTTATGTTTTTCATTATTAACTAATAAATAAAATCATAAATAATAGGAAAATATTAAGAGAAATTAATTAGACTTTTTATTTATGATTACCATGTTATATATGATATTCTGATAAGGTGTTATAATTTTTGGACATGTGTAGCTATTTATTATCAATTTAAACCATTAAATAAACATTAAATCAGGAAAAATAAGAAAACATTCTTACAAAAATCTGTAAATTTAGTCATGGAGTCGTTAATATGTGAATAAGGTGCGAAAAATATAAAATCTAGTTTTTAACATACATAACTATATTTTGCAATTTATTTATCTACAAAAAATAAAATACAAAATAAGCATCAAACAGTAATATAAATGCATGAAACTTTATAAATCCACTTTACTCAATATATGGGTTGTTCCAAAATATTCCCAGAATTTATTGACTGCAAAAAGTATTTTATGTGAATTATTGCCTTATTTTAGTGCAATAATTATAGTAATTCAATAAAAATAAGTTATTTTCTGAAAATTTCTAGAACTTCTTATTTTATTGATGGGATCTTTAGAAAAATCAGGTTTATGCATAAAATGAGTTTTAGATATTTTGGTGGATTTAATTTGTTTCATGTATGAATTTGGAACTTTTTAACAACATACCTTGATGAATGCTTCAATAGGGATGAAGATTTGAGTATGAGAGCTTGTTCTTGGCTGGAAAATTGATATTTCTTAGATGAATTTCGAGATTGAGAGAGAGAGAAAGGATAGAGAGGGTTTGAGTGGTGATGAGAATAATGTGTGGGGAGAAAAATGAAAGGAAAGATGATGAGAGGTGTGAGTGGGAGACCATGGGAATAACTTTTGACTTTAGGTGGTCTTCATAATTTCCCACTAGTACAAGCATCTCTATGTAATACACTAATTAATATAAGAATTTTATAAAATTTAATGTAGAGTTTATAAAAATAGAGTTTTATAAAAAAATAGGTTATTATTTGATTATAACAATCTACTTTGATTTGAAGTTTAATTATAGTATTCAAGTTTGACTCTTTTAATTTAATTAGAGTATCATACTTTGATTTGATTTTAATATGGTATCATAATTTAATTTGATTATAGTTATAACGTTATACTATGCTATTTTGCTATTAACGTCAATTTATATCGTATTGTATAGGTTTTGATCCTATTAGCGTCAAGTAAATCTTGAGTAGGGTTTATTAAATTTCCCAATTGGGTTGGGTTGACCCGAATCCATTTTAGGCGGATGTCACAGTCTCCCCTACTTTAGGAAATTTCGTCCCGAAATTTAAGAAGAGAGTACCTTAAGAGAAAAGTTGTGGGTATTTGGTACGCATTTGATCCTCACGCTCCCATGTATACTCAGGTCCACGTGCTGACTGCCACCTTACCTTGACCAGGGGAATGCGACTTCTTTTGAGTTGCTTTTCCTTTCGGTCGGCAATTTCCAAGGGTTTCTCGATAAATTGCATTGTCTCGTCGATTTGGATATCCTCGAGAGGAACATGAAGGTTCTCGTCTGCTAAACACTTCTTGAGGTTGGCTATATGAAATACTGGGTGTACTTTATTAAGCTCTATTGGTAGATCCAACTCGTAGGCTACTAGTCCGATCCTTTTCAGGATTTTGAACGGGCCTACATAGCGTGGTGCCAATTTACCCTTGCGTCCAAATCGAACCACACCTTTCCATGGGGACACTTTTAACATGACCATGTCACCCACGGTAAATTCAAGCGGTTTGCGTCGCTTGTCGGCGTAACTCTTTTGTCGGCTACGAGCTGCGAGAAGGTTATTGCGAATCTGAGTGATTTTGTCGGTTGTTTCCTGGATAAGCTCAGTACCAACGATTGGAGAATCCACTGTTGAGCGAATCACGTGGGACTCGCCAATTTCATGCCAACAAATAGGAGATCGGCATTTACGGCCATACAATGCCTCAAATGGTGGCATCTTGATGCTAGAATGATAACTGTTATTATAGGAGAATTCCACCAACGGTAAATGAGAGTCTCATTTTCCTCCGAAGTCTAAGACACACGCCCTCAACATATCTTCGAGTGTTTGAATTGTCCTCTCAGATTGACCATCGGTCTGAGGATGATAGGCGATACTGAGATCGAGGCGGGTTCCCATGGCTTCTTGAAGTGATTGCCAGAACCGAGAGAGAAATCTCCCATCACGATCTAAAATGATGCTGAGAGGGATGCCATGCCGACTAACTATCTCGTCGATGTAAATCCGAGCAAGTTGTTCAACCTTGAAATGTTCACGGATGGGAAGGAAGTGAGCAGATTTAGTCAAACGGTCAATGATTACCCAAATGCTGTCATGTCCCTTGGTGGTACGGGGAAGTTTGGTTACGAAATCCATGGCGATCGCTTCCCATTTCCACTCGGGGATTACCGGTTGGACCAATAGTCCAGAGGGTCGTTGATGTTCTGCTTTGACTCTGGAACATGTAAGACATTTGGCCACGAATAAAGCAATATCCTTTTTCATTCCCGACCACCAATAATTGGTTCTCAAGCCATGATACATCTTGTCAGCGCCAGGATGAATGGAATATCGAGTTTTATGGATTTCTTCCATCAGGAATGTACGAAGATTGTCGCGATCTGGGATCCAGATGCGATCTTGATAATAGAAAATACCATCAGATTTACTTTCCGACTCCCCATTAATTCCTGTGGGCATGTCATTTTCGGTAATTGCCGAGTGTTGGGCTCCTCGAATTCGGTCACTAAGATTGGACAAGATAGGAGAACATATTAGATGAAATGCTTTGGCATGTTCTTTTCGGCTTAACGCATCAGCTACGACGTTTGCCTTGCCCGGATGATAGCGTATTTCACACTCGTAATCATTTAGGAGTTCGACCCATCGTGTTTGTCTCATATTGAGTTCCTTTTGATTAAGAATATGTTGCAAGCTCTTGTGGTCGGTGAAAATTACGCATTTAGTGCCGTAAAGGTAATGCCTCCAAATTTTAAGGGCGAAAACCACGGCACCGAGCTCCAAATCATGAGTCATATAATTCCTTTCATGGATTTTGAGTTGTCGCGATGCGTAAGCTATAACCTTTCCCCTTTGCATCAAAACACAACCTAGACCGAGATTGGAGGCATCACAGTATACCACGAAATCTTCGGATCCTTCAGGGAGTGTAAGAATTGGAGCGTCACACAATCTTTGTTTAAGAGTTTGGAAAGCGTCTTCCTGCTTGGGTCCCCAATCAAATGGCGTACCCTTGCAAGTGAGCGAAGTAAGCGGTAAAGCGATCTTTGAGAAATTTGAAATGAAACGCCGGTAATATCCGGCTAAACCGAGGAATGACCGAATTTCCTTGGGGGTACGTGGGGCTTTCCAATTCTTGACAGCTTCAACTTTTGCGGGATCGACTAAAATACCCTTGTCACTTACAATATGACCGAGGAATTGTACCTCATTTAACCAAAACTCACATTTCAAAAATTTGGCATAAAGCTGATTTCCTTGCAATGTTTGGAGAGTTAGACGAAGGTGTCTTTCATGGTCTGCCTTTGTCTTGGAGTAAATGAGGATGTCATCAATAAAGACGATAACAAAATGGTCGAGATAAGGTTTAAATACCCGATTCATCAAGTCCATGAATGCGGCAGGGGCATTTGTTAGGCCGAAAGGCATAACGGTGAACTCGTAATGACCATAGCGGGTTCGGAAAGCGGTTTTGGGGATGTCTTCTTCCCGTACTCGAAGTTGGTGATAACCCGAGCGGAGGTCGATTTTTGAGAAACATGAAGCTCCTTGAAGCTGATCAAAAAGGTCGTCGATCCGAGGTAACGGATATCGGTTCTTGATGGTCAATTTGTTTAACTCCCGATAATCGATACACATACGAAACGAACCATCTTTCTTTTTGATGAAGAGAACCGGGGCTCCCCAGGGTGAAGTACTAGGGCGGATAAATCCCTTATCGGTTAATTCTTGGAGCTGACTTGCCAATTCTTGCATCTCGGTTGGAGCCAACCGATATGGAGACTTGGCTATGGGAGCAACCTCAGGAACGAGATCGATGCGGAACTCTAGCTCACGTACTAGAGGGAGTCCAGATACGTCATCGGGAAAGATGTCAGGAAAGTCTCGTACAATCGGAATATCTTCGATCTTCTTTTCTTTGACAATTGTTTCCACCACATGGGCTAAGAAAGCCATGTATTCTTTACGTAGATATGATCGAGCTTGAGTACATCACATAAGACTAAGCTTTTTTGAACGAGTCTCGCCATAAATACGAAGACTTTGACCGTCGGCAAGAGGAATGCGAATAAACTTCTCGTAACACACTATTTCAGCATGGTTTTGGGATAGCCAATCCATTCCCACGATGATGTCGAAGCTACCAAGTTCCATAGGAACTAAATTGACAGAAAATTTATGACCGCAAAAATCGAAAGTGCAATCTTGGATGACTGCATTGAGTGAAATGTTTTTTTCCATTGGCGACTTCTACGGTAAAGTGTTCATTAAGTATCGTGCGAGGTGTGTGAAGTATAGGTTCAAATTCCAAAGACACAAAACTTTTGTCGGCACCTGAATCAAAAAGTACTGATGCGTAGCAGTCATTTATGAGAAACGTACCATTTACGACCTTGTTATCGGTCTGTGCTTGGGTTGCGGTAATGACAAATGCTCGGCCTTTGGGAGCTGGAACCTGCATTGTTGGATTTGCCTGGGCTTGAGTGTTAATGATATTGACAAGCCTAGGACACGCGTTTCTGAAATGGGTGGGGTCACCACAGTTGAAGCATGTTCCAGTTGGATACCGGGTTTGTGTTTGCTGATTTGAGGGTAGAGCGAATGGTCGCTGAGTTTTTGTAGCACGGCATGTGTCCGCCAAGTGGCCATAGCGACCACAAGTCGTACAAAGGTGACACGGGCTGGTGGACATATGGTGATAGTTACAATGGTTACAGAGGGGGTGAGGTCCGGTATACGGCTTTTTCTTTGGTTGGGTGACTTGGGTGATAGGAGCAGCAGGGGTAATAACAGCATGGTTGTGGTGATGGCTTTTCCACTTCTTTTTGTCGTGCCGGTGTGAGGACTCGGACTTGACAATTAATGGGGTCTCAGGGGTCGGCTTTTCAGTTGTCATCTTGGAACCCTTGCGTGGGAGGACACCATCGTTCATATTATCCTCGTTAAGTTGACCTGCTATTTCAATAGCGGATTCCAGAGTAGATGGCCTGCTGCTGGTCACCGAATCACGGATCTGGCGCGGTAACCCTTTGATGTAGCGACGTATTGCAGTTTTCATAGGTTGAACCATGTGAGGTAGGAGTCTTGAAAGATCATAGAATCTATTAGTGTAGGTCGCGTTGTCTCCTCCCACCTGTTTCAGATTCCAGAATTCCTCCTCGAGAGTTTGCAATTCGCTGTCCGGGCAGAACTTTTCTATCATGCGTTCCTTTAGTTTTGACCAGGTCATTCCCAAGGCAACACCCTCTCCTTTTGCCCGTTTTTCTAGGTTCCACCATGAGAGAGCATGACCTTGGAGGCACCCTGTAGCGTGACGGACCATCAGGTCCTCAGGGCACTCGCTGTGGATGAAAGTACTCTCCATTTCTTCGATCCATGTGAGGAGTGCGGAGGCACCATCTATGCCTTTGAAGTAAGGCGGATTACAGCTACGAAAATGCTTAAATGAGCAACGATGAGTGGTTGCTGGAGCTTGCGGCTGAAGAGTTTGAAGATGGGTTGCAATTGTTGGGATGACATTCGCTACCTCCTTAGCGATAAGGGCGGCTAGCCTTCGGTTGTTACGAGCAGCGTATGGGGGTCGTAATGCCATCTATGAGAAACACGCATATGGACTTGTGAGTTATTTGTAAATTGATTATGGAAATTAAGTTTGTAGACATTGTTGGGTAAAATGATTGTAAAACACTTGTTGGGCCATGGTTAGGAGTGTTGGGCACCTTTTGGGCTTTCCATGGGTACTAAATGTGAAGCATGTAGCAATTGCGTGGGCCCCCACAATACTAAGTTTTCACATGTTTTTCCCACTTCAAGGCCCATTAGGGAACTTAATAGTCCAATGAGTTGGCCATTTTGGAGTATATCCTTTCGGATACGTTTGATAAGGTCGGGTATTTTGATGGCTCAAAAGTAATGTGAATAACGCGCTTTGGCCTATAGGTTTGGGAACTCTCGCCTTTGGTCCCCAGGTAAGCAAACTGGTCCCTCGGTTGATTGGGATGTATACGAATTCTTACCTAGTCAGGACTTTTGGGCTACCGGCACCTCCCCCTTCCAGTTACTACGCGTCCATTACTTCGATCCTACCCAACTAGAGTGGATGACTTTTAATTTCCTATGAGCTCTAAGGAATAGATATGTATATAAATTTTTATTTTGAAACCATTTGAGTATGTGTGTGATTTTAAGAAAAAGAGGAGAAAATTCACAAGTGTATGCGCACATATAAGTGTCGGGAATAATACGTAAGCACATAAGGGAGCAATTAGCACACAAAGGTATTCCAAGGATTTTCTAAGTGCGAATTGCATGCAGTTGTGTGTGCATTTTATAAACTAGCATACGAGAGGACCCTAGAGGCTATAGACGAGGTCAAGGCAATTAACCTAATTCCCTATAGTCAAGGGCTCTGATACCAATCTGTCACACCCCGATCCTTGGCGGAATCGATCAAGGCGTGATATATTGTTCAAAGTCTCATGACAACTATGTTATAATATGATTAGATTCAATTAAGTACTAAGTATGCAAACAAAATCCACAACATACAAATACAAATCCAAATACAACAACATTTATTACATGAAATTTAAATAGTATTGTGGGTTTCTAAGGTACACCCTACTTTTCATCAACTTCATTCTTCAAATCTGCATCATGGGTAAAAACAGGTCAACTACGAGAGTTGGTGAGTAATCTAGTTTTATTAACGAAAATTGTGAGTTTGAATAATTTGAAATTTGTTTTCTTTTGAAGTTGGCAAACAAGTGTTATTGAGATAACAATTTATAAATCAAAAATTGATTAACAAATGATAACAACAACAATAAGTCCTCACCCTATATATACATATAAGTATATATATAGGATGGAGCATCTAATCATCATACACACTCAACCACGTGCAATCAATCACCTTAGCGTCCCAAGGCGGGGTGGTCAACCCAATAGCGCTATTATTGTCCATAACGTACCTCAAGAATACGGGCATAGTGATGGAGATTAGACTAAAAATGATAATGCACTACAAGTACATGTAGCGTAAACAAACAATAATTATACAAATAATGATTTACGTATAAATGTCCCAACAATGTCTCAATGGTGAAAAATAATAAAATGAAGTTGGAACATATTAAAACCACATGATACACCCCAAAAGTATTGAAAATTATAAAATATGGGGTAGATTACTCACATTAGTCCAATAAGGAATGCGCGTGTTGTACGATAGACGGCTCGAGTCAAAATGTCGTAGAACCTAATATAATTAATAGTTTGGCTTAGGAATCGATAAACGGGAATATAGTATTAATAAAAATAATTAGACACATATTCTTATTTTAGATGAATTAACAATAATCCAAATTTTGTTTTGAATATTAACGTATTCTTATGTTAAATGAATTTTAAATTGAATTAATTACTTTGCTTAATTAATTTATATCTTCACTTTAGGCAAGATTTTAATAATTTCTTATTAAAATAATAACTAGTCAACTTATAAGTATTTATAGATTTTATATATTATAAACAATTATTTATATGAAATAATCATTAAAAATGCATTTTTTACATGCTTAGATATTTAGGAAAATGGTTTTAAATACTAAACTGTAATGAAACATTCTGAAATTATCAGAAAATCATTATTTCATAAAATAGTAATTACTGTAAAATTTTCATATTTTTCTTAACTGCTTTAGTATTTATTTAGTATTTTAATAATTACACCACAACAAAATTCGGGAAAACTAATAAATGATTCCCAAAAATTCTGGAAAATTAACCATAGTTTTCTAACATTATATTGAGCCTACTGTAAATATTTTGGATATTTTGGACTAAGGGAAGTGTTTCTTATGTTTTTCATTATTAACTAATCAATAAAATCATAAATAATAGGAAAATATTAAGAGAAATTAATTAGACTTTTTATTTATGATTACCATGTTATATATGATATTCTGATAAGGTGTTATAATTTTTAGACATGTGTAGCTATTTATTATCAATTTAAACCATTAAATAAACATTAAATCAGGAACAATAAGAAAACATTTTTACAAAAATCTGTAAATTTATTCATGGAGTCGTTAATATGTGAATAAGGTGCGAAAAATATAAAATCTAGTTTTTAACATACATAACTATATTTTGCAATTTATTTATCTACAACAAAATAAGCATCAAACAGTAATATAAATGCATGAAACTTTATAAATCCACTTTACTCAATATATGGGTTGTTCCAAAATATTCCCAGAATTTATTGACTGCAAAAAGTATTTTATGTGAATTATTGCCTTATTTTAGTGCAATAATTATAGTAATTCAATAAAAATAAGTTATTTTCTGAAAATTTCCAGAACTTCTTATTTTATTGATGGGATCTTTAGAAAAATCAGGTTTATGCATAAAACGAGTTTTAGATGTTTTGGTGGATTTAATTTGTTTCATGTATGAATTTGGAACTTTTTAACAACATACCTTGATGAATGCTTCAATAGGGATGAAGATTTGAGTATGAGAGCTTGTTCTTGGCTGGAAAATTGATATTTCTTAGATGAATTTCGAGATTGAGAGAGAGAGAAAGGATAGAGAGGGTTTGAGTGGTGATGAGAATAATGTGTGGGGAGAAAAATGAAAGGAAAGATGATGAGAGGTGTGAGTGGGAGACCATGGGAATAACTTTTGACTTTAGGTGGTCTTCATAATTTCCCACTAGTACAAGCATTTCTATGTAATACACTAATTAATATAAGAATTTTATAAAATTTAATGTAGAGTTTATAAAAATAGAGTTTTATAAAAAAAATAGGTTATTTTTTGATTATAACAATCTACTTTGATTTGAAGTTTAATTATAGTATTCAAGTTTGACTCTTTTAATTTAATTAGAGTATCATACTTTGATTTGATTTTAATATGGTATCATAATTTAATTTGATTATAGTTATAACGTTATACTATGCTATTTTGCTATTAACGTCAATTTATATCGTATTGTATAGGTTTTGATCCTATTAGCGTCAAGTAAATCTTGAGTAGGGTTTATTAAATTTCCCAATTGGGTTGGGTTGACCCGAATCTATTTTAGGCGGATGTCACACTGTCCGTTGGTAGCGGATCTTTTTCTTATTGGTCGATCGTCTGCTGCTAACTGTGATTGGCCCATTCATCTGGCCAGGTGGTAGCTCGTGGACCACCTAGTTCGTTCGTGGCTTAACAGACCGCACGATGATCGTTACAGAGTGACATGTCACTTTATCATTGGTACATATGGCAATCGGCCATTCGCGACTGTCGAGTTGGATGACATCCAGCCAGGCAGATCGTATGGTCTCTGGCGGCTGGTTGTCCGTCTGGGTGCTGGCAAGACATGCCGCTGGTATGCTGGCTGACTGCTGTATGTATCCGTATGATACACTATCATCCTTTCTTGCGAGATGCCTGTGGGATTAATCCCGGACCCATGTACCTTTGTACTGGCACGCTCTTTGTGAGTCCCTATTAGTGTGCTGGTAAACCACACATTCTCCACTAACGACTCACAAGGTGCAGCTTTACTAAACAGTATCCTTTCGGATTTCATCTTTCTATTGAGAGTCCTTCTCTCGAAATCAATTGCTTGACTCTGAGTATTGTCTCACTCAACCAGATGTTCTGTAAGTACATTTCTATCCATGTCGCTTTCTTTTGATGATTCAATTACTCCCACTAGTTTTTAGACCAGGTGTAAAATCGATCAAATTGTTACATAGACTGTGTCTCGCCTTAATGTTCTCTCATTTGGCAGCAACTAGGCTCACCAATGCTTCCAAGTAGTCGGATTTCTTATCCGTACCAACTTTTGTGTTTTACCACTAATCGGTATGTCACCCAGATCATAACTACTTATGACGGTGACCAACACTACTGGTAAAGAGAATAGTATGTCAGGGTTAACAGGAATCTGATTCCTGGTTAAGGCCCAGTGATGACTAAGGGTTCTTTCAATTAGCTAATCCTGAACTCATTTAGGATTATTCTTACTCCCACTGTTTCCTGAGAATACGACTCCTTTCCAAAAGAACTCTTCTGTCACAGTTATAGTTGGGATAGCCAATGAAATGACATTGCTGATCAGGTACACGCTAGTCATGAGGTTCGGACGAACACTACATGACACTGGACTTTCTATGTACAAGTGGGACGATCCCAGCTTTACACTTCAGACAGTGTCTGCAAAACCTACTTAGTCTAAGATATGGTCGGAATATGGTTTCTATGACTGGTTGAATATTCAATTCATCAGAAACTAATTGAAGTGTATCTTATACATCGAGGATCGAACTATTTTGACCAATGCTCCATCATTTTCCCTAAGACACATTATAACCATTAATGTTATTGGAAGAGAATAAACCGTGAAACATTTTCTCAGTTTATGTTGTCACTCAGGTTCTGTTGATCTTAGACTTCCTTTGAAGTCCTTGAACTGTTCAAGGTTTCAATTCAATCACTTATTCTGATAAACGAATCCATACTCGTCATACAAACATCGTGAAGTATAACTAATTGTGTTCTTTTCGAGGATTTGAGCAATACACAATAACTGATGTATCCGTTGCTCATAATCTTAATGTCTTTTACATCTCTATGTAAATTTATGACTTTGTTAATTTTGTTCAAGATTTTCAATCATCACCTGACTCTAAGTCAACTGATTCCAAAATCCTATCCATTGGATCTTTGGGTGATTCATTTCTTGCCACAATGGATTTTATTAAGAACTCAATTCATCATGTGACTCTAAGTCAAATGATTCCAAAGTCATGTCCAACTGGACCTTTGGTTGAATTGATCCTTATAAAATTTCTTTTAACAATCATAGAGAACACAATTCATGAATCCAAACACTTTGGATACATCAACATTCAAGTTATTAATATTCATGCAATTAACACACTCATACAAAATTTCAAGGATAATTCAAACAACCAGGTGTTAAAATAAAATCAACATTTTATTAAAACATAAATCCTTGAACAATGAATTATATGATAGACAATGTCGCATGCATTTAATAAGCTAATAACAAAATTTTAATATCTAACTAAACTTCAAAACTGCATGAGCTGGAGATCCAATCCAAATGTGCTCCTATGCACCAAAGTCCCGTACCCTACTGATTCCCTGAGTTTCCAAAAGATTTGACCTTGGAGCGTCTTCCAATCTTTCCGTGACTGTATCCGATCATGTGGATCCCCAGTTTGAGACATGTCCAAACGATCTGGAGCTTTTCTTGCTGCGTCTCCTTACTGGACTCAATCCAGAAGTAGCCGTGTAGGAAATCATATGTTCATGTGATTAGTTTCAAAAACTTGAAGTTGCAACGGAAGCAAAAACATGAACACAAATTTCACTTCCAAGAGGATCATGCTACATGCATGTAGAGATAAGATGAAGAAGAAGCATAGATTAAGTTCAAGATTATAACCTTTCTTCTTGGGTTTAGTTTGGACGAAATTGGTGACAAGGAATCAAGTTAGAATCCCTCTATAGCTTAGTCCACCACAAGCTTGAACACCCAAGATGCTAGTCTTCAAAACTTGCAAGATAAAGCTCCCTTTTTCTTCAAAGCAAAAAACGATTTTGGCTTATGTTCTTGAGAGAGTTTTTGGAGTATTTTGGCTGATCATTATTACACTTGAAAGTCACTCATCTCTCCTCTATATGGCCGGCCATGAGGTCACAAAACACAAGGAATATGTTGGTGCATGCACTCAAGAAAAGCTTCACATGTCCACATAGTCAATCCTTGATTCAAGAGAGAATATATCATGCTTCATTATAATATTCTCACATGGCTTTTTGGCACATGTTGTGGCTGCCCCCCATAAAGAAAAGAAAGAGGTTTATAACCTCTTATTATTTATAAACTTATCTTATAAGGTTTTATAAATAATAAACTTTCAAATTTTGTATAATGAAATAACATTTAAGTCATTATCATTAGTACAAACCTTTTAATAAACATGCCTTATGAATTGAAAAATATATACATATACATATGTTTTAAATATATATGTATATATAATACATTTCAATATGCACATTTTATTTAATTCATCAATTAAATAAATAATAAAAGGTTTACCCATAATTCAATTAAATCATTTAACAACTTAAACAAAATAATTGTTGTACTTAATTAATTCATCACATATGAATTATTAATCAACCATTAATTTTGGGAGTTATTATTATTTACCTCAAATAATAATAACTTACAAAAATTAAATTGCAAGTTTAGTATCATTTGATGCTAAATCAAATTTAACATTCCAAATGATCAATTGGTGTCAAACTTGTTGTTGGTGTGACCCTAAAGGATCATGTATTATTAGTAATATCATTTTATGATCATCCTTGGGCATATAGAACTAACAATCTCCCACTTGCACAAGGTTGCATCATAGAATGATACCGACAGTGATAAACGTCTAGCAACATTTCACTGCCCCCAATAACACATGACATAATGCCATTCAACAACATCCAATTCTTCAAAAGCACGAGGCTCTAATTGATGTACAAGGTTATCTATCAATTATCCCTTTGTCACAGACATCTTGTTGAACATGAGACATGGATCTTAATCATTCTCATTTTATGTCCAACTTTGAATCAGGCGCCTTAGATGTCTAACTCTCAACATATAAGAGGAACAAATCCCGTCTTGACTACATACGCCTCTTATGTAGTTTGTACTATACTTGAGTATGGTCTGTATGGTTGTCTATATTTCAAGAACAACGGTGAACCATATCAAAGCACAGCACTCCCTACACTTGAGTCCCAAATATGTATCTCAGGTCTAAGGATACAATGATAATACCTTTGTTCAAGAATCACTTATGATAATGATCCATGAAGTGATCTTAAAACGGGTCTAGTCCAATACTCGTTCATTGACAAGTACCTATGAATTTGGTTGCAACCTTTTGCTACTTTTACCCATAAAAGTCAACCAATCCAATTCATATTAGTCTTACTTCATAATTGCTCCCACAACTATGATCGACTATGGACATTTAGAATAATTAGATTATTCAAGGATTAAACATGCTAATATTAAAACACATAATTATGAATGAAACGTCACGTCACATATATTACATAATTATTATTGTTTACATAGTTTCATATTCATAAAAACACTAAACACAAATCAAATCCATTCATTAGAAAAACGAAGTCCTATACCCTTAGCGTGACTTTCATGCTTAGCTTGGGGTAAAGGCTTCGTGAATGGGTCTGCCAAATTCTGATATGTATGAACCTTGTGAATACTTATTTCACCATTCTTAACTTCATGTCGTATGTAGTTATACCTTCGGTGAATGTGTTTGGTCTTTTGATGTGATCTAGGTTCCTTTGCTTGAGCTATAGCACCTAGATTGTCACAGAAGAGTTCTATAGGGTCCCGAATGGAAGGAATAACCCCTAGATCTTCAATGAACTTTCTCATCCAGACAGCTTCTTGAGCAGCTTCCGAAGCAGCAACATATTCTGATTCTGTAGTGGATTGTGCAATCACTTCTTGTTTGGAACTCTTCCAAGACACGACTCCTCCATTTAAAATAAAGACATACCCAGATTGAGATCTCGAATCATCCCTATCTGTTTGGAAGCTTGCGTCAGTGTAACCCTTTACCTTTAAGCTTTCTTCCAAACCACCGTAAACTAAGAACATGTCTTTAGTTCTTCTCAAGTACTTAAGAATGTTCTTTACAGCTGTCCAGTGGGCTTCACCTGGGTTCTGTTGATATCTACTAGTCATGCTTAAGGCACATGAGACGTCCGGCCTAGTGCATAACATGGCATACATGATGGACCCAATTGCCGAAGCATATGGGACATGTTTCATCCTTTCAAGTTCAGTCCTAGTGCTTGGGCACTGAGACTTACTTAGGATGGTGCCATGTGGTATTGGCAAGAATCCTCTTTTGGAGTCTTGCATCTTGAACCTTTTCAAGATTTTATCAATATATACACTTTGGCTTAGACCAATAAGTCTCTTAGATCTATCTCTATAGATCTTTATGCCTAATACATAAGCAGCTTCTCCTAAGTCCTTCATTGAGAAACAGTTCTCAAGGAATGTTTTGACACCTTTTAAGGTTGGGATGTCATTTCCAAATAAAAGTATGTCATCTACATACAATACTAGGAATATGACTATGCTCCCACTAGCTTTCTTGTAAACACAGGAGTCATCCTCATTTTTGATGAATCCATAATTCGTAATCATTTCATCAAAGCGGATGTTCCATGTTCGAGACGCTTGCTTCAATCCATAGATAGATCTCTTAAGCTTGCACACTTTTCTTGGATGTTTGGGATCGACAAAACCTTCAGGTTGATCCATATAGACATCTTCCAATAAGTGTCCATTAAGGAAAGCGGTCTTGACATCCATTTGTCATATCTCATAATCATAGTATGCGGCTATGGCAAAAAGTATCCTGATCGACTTGATCATTGCCACTGGTGAAAAGGTCTCATCATAGTCAATACCATGAGTTTGTGAGTATCCTTTAGCGACAAGTCTTGCCTTAAAAGTGTGAACATTTCCATCCACATCGGTTTTCTTCTTGAAAACCCATTTGTTCCCAACAATCTTACAATTGTTTGGAAGATTAACCAAGTCCCATACTTGGTTATCGTGCATGGATTGCATCTCTGTGTTCATGGCTTCAAGCCATTTATCAGATTCAGGATCTGACATTGCACTCTGGTAGTTGATGGGTTCATCAGAATCTATCGTATAACATTCCTCTTTCATCATTAGGTAACCATACCTTTCAGGTTCAAATCGAACCCTACCAGATCTACGAACACCTTGTATTACAATCTGTTCCTGATCAACTGTTTGTTCAGGTTCAATAATTTCTTGTTGAATGCTAGATCCAATTTCTTGTGTATCAGGTTGTGGTTCCTGAAGTTCTTCAAGTTCCACAAACCTCCCACTAGCCTCTTCCGTCAGAAACTTGTTTTCTAGGAATTCAGCTTTTTGAGAAATAAATATCTTATTCTCTATGGGATTGTAGAAGTAGTATCACAAAGATACACTTGATTGAACGGGGTTCTAGTTTGGTTGAAGCTTCTTGTCTAACATAAGCTTCACAACCCCAAACCTTGAGATAGGATAAAGATGGAACCCTTCCATGCCATATCTCATAAGTCGTTTTATCTACCTTCTTGGTAGGTGCCATGTTTAGGAGACGAGCGGCTGTTTGTAAAGCATAACCCCAAAATGATAAAGGTAGAGTACTTCTACTCATCATGGATCGAACCATATCCAATAGTGTTCGGTTCCGCCTTTCAGATACACCATTATGTTGTGGTGTTCCAGGTGGCGTAAGTTGTGAAACAATTCCACAACTCTTAAGATGATCCATGAAGTTTGTAGTTAAGTACTCACCTCCTCTATCAGAACGAAGAACTTTAATTGTTTTGTTGAGTTGATTTTCAACTTCACTTTGTAACGTTTTGAACATTTCAAACGCCTCATGTTTATGTTTAATTAAATAAACATAACCATAACGACTAAAGTCATCAGTGAAGGTGATGAAATATCTTTCACCATATCTAGTCATTGGCTTGAAAGGACCACATACATCCGTATGTATGATTCCTAACAAGTCCTTTGCCCTCTCATTGGTTCCTGAGAAAGGAGCTTTAGTCATCTTGCCATGTAAACAAGATTCACATATATCAAATGAGTCATTCTCATTTGCCTTCAAAAGTCCACTCTTTTGAAGTTGGGATATGCGATTCTTGTTTATATGCCCAAGGCGACAATGCCATAGATAAATTTGACTCAAATCACATTTAGGTCTCTTGATGAAAGTGTGGTATAAAGAGCCATGGTTAGTCTTTTCATCAAGGTTTACTTCATAAATTCCATTTAAAGGCCTAGCCTCAAAATAGAACACATTGTTTTTATAAACACAAATGTCATCATTCATAAATCAAAGATCAAATCCACACTGTCTCAACTTAGCAACCGAAATAATATTCCTAGTCAAGCTAGGAACATAATAAACATTCTTTAATGTCAAATACAAGCCATTAGGTAGTAACAAATCAAAATTTCCTATTGAATCCACCGCAACCCTTGCACTGTTTCCAACCCGGAGTACTACCTCGTTTGCCTTCAGTCGCCTACTCCTTTTGAACCCCTGCAACATATTACAAATGTGAGTTCCACAACCAGTATCAAATACCCATGTGTTAGGAGATAAATTATAAAGTTTTAGGTCTATCACATAGATACCTGAAGTGCCCTCACCGGCCTTCTTCTTCTTCAACTCCGCAAGTTAGGTAGGGTAATTTCTCTTCCAATGCCCAACTTTGCCACATTCGAAGCACGCGTCTTCTTTGGCAACCTTTGCCTTCTTCTTGGGCGGACGGAATGTTTGGACAACTTTCTTGCCCTTTCCTTTGACAACCTTTGCCTTCCCCTTGCCCTTGGAGTTGGTGGGGTGTTCGGGTCTAGTTCTCTTTGTGCCACCTTCCTTGATCATGAGAACTTGAGTGGTTTTCTTAGGCAGATTCTTTTCCGCGGTAATTAACATCCCATGCAATTCCGGGATAGTCTTGTTCAAACCATTCATCTTATATTTCATGACAAAGGGATCAAAAGACTTTGTCAAGGAGTTAAGGATCATATCCGTTGCTAGCTCTTCAGGCATCACAACTCCAAGACGTGCCAAATGATCAATGTGACTCTTCATTTTGAGCACATAAGAGCTTACCGTCTGTCCATCCTCCATCTTGCAAGCATGGAAAGCCCGAACAGTTTCGAACCTTTCCGTTCTTGCAAGTTGTTGGAACATTTCCTTTAATTGATTGATCATGTCATAGGCTGAATGATTCTCTAAGTCCTTCTGAAGGTCAGGAATCATGGTGGCCAGTATAAGACATGATGCATCAATGGAATCATCCATCTTTTTAAGCCATGCATCGTGTGCGGGCTTAGGGATGGCAGGGGGCTCTTCAGGAAGTGGTTCATTGAGAACATATTCTTTCTTTTCTTGTTTGAGAACTATTCTCACACTACGGTACCAATCCAAGAAGTTGGTATGGTTAAGTTTTTCTCCCTCAAGGAGAGACCGTAGTGAGGTTTTGTTAGGAGCCGGGTTTGTTGTGTTTGGTGCCATCTACAAAATTTTAACAAGGTTCGATTTAGTAAATTATGATATTAAGTCCTTAATAATTAATACCCTTTCTTGTTTCATAAACTTTAATTAATTAAGGTCTAGAATCCAAGTTGCAATACGAATAAGTGGTTAGGTATCCTTTATTCCGCCTATTCGAATCAACAAGGTAGGTAACGGTTTACCAATTATATCCAAATATAATTTCTAGAGTTATGGGATCCCATTATAACATTTATAAGTTTGGCATGTTTGATCCTATCTATGCCTTGGATTTCTAATGCTTAGGTGACCTTTATCATAAAAGATTTCCAAACAAATCATCCCACTTAAACGGACGTGTAGTTTTGACAAGTATTAATGGTTAGGTATCCTTTATCCCATCAATATTGCAAGACTACCTCTTATATCACAAGAAGACTCCAAGTGGTTAGGTAACCTTTATCCCACAAGGATATCAAATGATACATGAGTGTCTTTAAGAGGGACGGCATTGATTTGTATTTCAAAAGGGATTTGTATGTTTTACAATTCTAATTTTGGAAAACATATAGTATCATGTACATTGCATGCATCCAATGAACATGGTACCATTAAAATCTTATTTTGTCAATTGGTTCATTTAATCATAAAATCTCCATTTTATTAATTATTTGTATGTGGTCAAGATTACAATTAATACCCAATATTAAGTTTGAGTTTGATCACATACATAAGAACCAATTTTAATCCTAAATAATTACCATTATTAGTTAGGGTTGGAGTTTGTAAGAATTCATAAAATCTCTATTTTATTTGTTTCATTCATTTTCAAAACTTGACTTTATAGGTTTTATAACAAAACCCATTTTAATAAAACCAATTGTATTACATCTTATGTTATATATGTCAATTTGAAAATTACAAACTCCATGATGATTATGTTTAATTATCTAGGTTGTCTAGCATGCAAGATCTTATTTTCATCCACAACATAAAATCATAAAACATTCAATCATGACATGCATGCATGGGTGCATAAACACAAGCCAACTAAGTTGATATTTCATGTGAGCCATACATGAAATATCAAGTCCAAACCTAGGGACAAAAGGGTGACAAAAACTCAACCAAATGATCTTCGATTTGGCTACAATTTTGCCAAGCTTCTTATATCATCAAATGACACTTGAACCACCATTTCTTGACACCATGAAGTGAGTTGTGATTTTTTCTTGGCCTCCATAAAACTTGCGAGAGGAACAGTGGCAGGAAAGGTTTTTGCTGTGATTTTGTTGCTTTCTTCACTTCATTCTTGGTCATATTGATGCTAATACTTGTCAAAACTTAATGTATATACTAGATATAAAAGTTACCAACAAGTATATCACCAAAGGACCAAGATATGAATTTTTTAAACCCCTCCTTAACAGATTCGAAATCTGGACAGCAGCTATGCAGAAAGTGTTGTTGTTGGGTGCATTCTTCTTTTGGCCTTTTTACTTCATTCTCTTGTTACATTTTGTAAAATATATAAAATACAACTATTCTAATACTTACAAAATGAATAAAAGAAGGAAATAACTAATTATTATTACAAACCATTTGAATAAAAGAATAGATTACAACCATATCGAATACAAACACAAAACATACATCATATGTTCCTTGGCTTGTTTATGCACCATTTTATCACATAAAATCATAAGAAAATCAATACTTTGTTTTTCTAAGGCACCAATTATGTAACCAAATGCATGCAAATATAAATTTTAGTTGGTTACATAAAATCATAGATAATATACTTGCATGTTGCCAAAGAAGCCATGCATGAAACTTTCATTCAAGAAGATGAACATTCATGGCTTCCAAAAACCAAGTTTATCCAAATAAACTTATTATCTAAACATGAAATATAGCCATGGCTCTGATACCAATTGCAGGAAATCATATGTTCATGTGATTAGTTTCAAAAACTTGAAGTTGCAACGGAAGCAAAAACATGAACACAAATTTCACTTCCAAGAGGATCATGCTACATGCATGTAGAGATAAGATGAAGAAGAAGCATAGATTAAGTTCAAGATTATAACCTTTCTTCTTGGGTTTAGTTTGGACGAAATTGGTGACAAGGAATCAATTTAGAATCCCTCTATAGCTTAGTCCACCACAAGCTTGAACACCCAAGATGCTAGTCTTCAAAACTTGCAAGATAAAGCTCCCTTTTTCTTCAAAGCAAAAAACGATTTTGGCTTATGTTCTTGAGAGAGTTTTTGGAGTATTTTGGCTGATCATTATTACACTTGAAAGTCACTCATCTCTCCTCTATATGGCCGGCCATGAGGTCACAAAACACAAGGAATATGTTGGTGCATGAACTCAAGAAAAGCTTCACATGTCCACATAGTCAATCCTTGATTCAAGAGAGAATATATCATGCTTCATTATAATATTCTCACATGGCCTTTTGGCACATGTTGTGGCCGGCCCCCATAAAGAAAAGAAAGAGGTTTATAACCTCTTATTATTTATAAACTTATCTTATCAGGTTTTATAAATAATAAACTTTCAAATTTTGTATAATGAAATAACATTTAAGTCATTATCATTAGTACAAACCTTTTAATAAACATGCCTTATGAATTGAAAAATATATACATATACATATGTTTTAAATATATATGTATATATAATACATTTCAATATGCACATTTTATTTAATTCATCAATTAAATAAATAATAAAAGGTTTACCCATAATTCAATTAAATCATTTAACAACTTAAACAAAATAATTGTTGTACTTAATTAATTCATCACATATGAATTATTAATCAACCATTAATTTTGGGAGTTATTATTATTTACCTCAAATAATAATAACTTACAAAAATTAAATTGCAAGTTTAGTATCATTTGATGCTAAATCAAATTGAACATTCCAAATGATCAATTGGTGTCAAACTTGTTGTTGGTGTGACCCTATAGGATCATGTATTATTAGTAATATCATTTTATGATCATCCTTGGGCATATAGAACTTACAAGCCGAACCAGTGGAACTATGCCTGTCCATGAGTGACTCGTATAAAGTCAACATTGAACGCATTTCCATGAGATTCTTCTTTTGGTCTTCCTTTCTGTACGTCTGAATGAACAGATTGTACCTACTAGTTAGCGAAGCGAGTAGGATGTTAACACTCATCTCCTGACTAATTGGGTGACCAAGTTTCTACAATTCGCCTACGTATCCTTCAATATTGAGAACATGCGAATCGATGCTACTTCCTTCTTTTAGCTTGTACTCTGCAAGTCTTTTGAAGATCCTAGCTTGTTCCTCTTCAACTGGTTCTTGGAACCTTTCCTCAACCAATTGTATTAACTCATATGGCCCCAGGGATTCAAAATCCCTGCGGAACTCGGGGTCAATGGTCAATAGCATGAGGTCATGAACTTCCTCGGATTCATCAAATAAGAGGTCATGCTCATCATAAAGACCTTTTGTGATGATATGTTTCGGTGGAAACGGGATGAGATACTCAATGAGATGTAGCTTCCCAGCAATAACGAGAACCAGTCTCCAATTGCGAAGCCATTCCTTATAGTTCAGGCCAGTCAGCCTTTCCATATTAAGCAGGTGCTTTCTGAGGCTCTCAGAAATGGGTGAAGGAGGAGAAGGGAGAGAATCGACACTCGATTTAGACATCTATAAGAAACAAAATTTATTAGTTTAATCAATCCTTTTAAATAATTACCCAATTTATTATTTAACAAGGCTAGGATCCAAAATACCCCAACTATGGTGTGAAGAGGGATGTCGTAATCACAACATAATGGTCATTAAGGTAGATTAACAGTTATCAATTCAGTCTTATGAAATTCCTAGATCTGTGAGATTCATTGAACTGTTCAATGACATGTTTAATCTCAGATATGCTATACTTTTTGTGACTGGGATGCCGAGGATCACAAACTAGATGTGAATAACCATGCAAATATGCTCGGTAACCTCAATGTCATTTATCATCTCTAATTGATGTGCCGGTTAACCACACGCGCTCCATCAACAATGATAAATCATGAGAAACCCATTACCACTCTTTATGAGCCCCTATTAGTGTACCGGTTAACCACACACTGTCCACCAATGTCTCATAAAGTGTAATGTGCAATTTCATGGGTTAGCATCTCTTTCACATTTTTCCTATAGTAACTAGATTTGGGATTTTATAAAACTGTTCTAGTACTTTGATTAATAACATTATACTTTTAAAGAAATTAAGCGGTCCTATCAAACCCATTCGGCTAACGACACTCGACTGACCAGGAGAGGAGTGGGTGAGAGTGGACACCCATTAGACTACCATTTTATAGGTAGTCTCCTTATACTCTCTTTATAGGACAGTTTTGTGAATGAGGCCTACTATTGATTTGACTGACCAATTATCTTATACATATAATATTAACTTTTAATTATAATATATATAAGATGTATTTTAAACCTTTTAAAATATTCTTGGTTTATCTATTTAACTTTTTCAAAATTAACAATTAATTAAAAAATTAAATTTAAACATTTAAATGATTTAATTTATCTTTTAATTAAACAATTAATTAAATCCAGATATGTATATTAAATATTTTAAACTTTTAAAATATTTCTGGTTTATCTATTTAATTTTTCAAAATTAAACAATTAATTAAAAATTAAATTTTAACCTTTAAATGGTTTAATTTATCTTTTAATTAAACAATTAATTAAATTAATTAAATCCAGATAGGTATCACAAGTTAAACAAAATTAATTTAAACCTATCTTAAACCCCTTAATTTTCGAAAAACAAATAATGGGTTTAAGGTAATCCAAAGTATTAAATAATCAAAAGTTACCAAAAATAGAATACCTTCTAAAACCATATGCAAATTTCGAAAATACCAAGGGGAGGGGCTAGGGTCTCAAAAACCCTAACCCTAAAAATCGATTGGCCCTATTTAGGGTTTAGAAACAATAAACCCTAAATTTTAGGAAAAACTATTACAACAATTTAATAAGAAAACAATGAAATGCTCTGATACCACTGAAAGGTTTTCTACAAATCTATGAACTAAAACCCTAAGTTCACATGCAACCTATAAGGATCTATGTTTTCTACTATTGAACATATAAATATTTCCTAAAAGGCCATAAGAAAAATTACTAAAAGAATAAATCAGAAAAACTAAACTTTAGTTTAAATCTTGAAGCTAAGCAGCACAAGTGTCTTGCCTCAAATGAGATCACACCCAGGGAGCAGGAGGTGGGGACGAAAATTCAGAGAGATTGAGAGGAATTAGCAACTCCAAATGAGGTCCAAGGGTCCCTATTTATAGGCTACCAGACAGCCCTTAGAGATAAACCTCGTTTGACTTTCAAACTGAGATAAACCCTATCTCTAGGCCATTTTCCAGATTACTGATACGTGAGCCGCGTCACATACATGGCCGAGCCGCGCATGTCCACTCAACTATTGAGTTGGAACAACTTTAGCCCCTGTCCTCTTGATTCATCTAATTAATGCCACAAAATTAATCCAATTAATTTCTGATTAATTATTAATCAAATAATATAGTTTCTAATCAATATATTATCACTTTAATATATTAATCAACTATTTATTTTATTTCTATTGATTTATTAATCATATAATAAATCAATCTTTCTCTCTACTGAACTTTCTACCAAACCTCCAGCTATGAGGGCAACCCAAATGGACTTTGCTACTATTAATTAGGTAAATACAAATCATTGGTCATGGCTTAGACACCTAATCCAACAGCTACATGCTGATTCTGAAACTCATTACAGTTGTAGAAAAGGTTGAATCATCTTTCAATGCTTTCAAAGATGAAACCTCCAAGAAGATCGAGGACGCAGTAACTAAACTTGACACATCTTACTCCGACGTCCAAAAATCCTTGGATGCTCTTCGACAAGAAACTAAATCTTTCAATCAACCGTAAAACACCCATTTTCTAAAGGAGTTGCAAGCAGCTCAGGCACGTGTGTCTGAATTAAGTACGGAATCTTTTGCTATCACCTTATAAGGTTTCGCAACTCAGGTATAGTGAAACAATGAATTGATGATTGCAGGGGCACTTAATGATGCGCCATACTCAAGCTTCCCAATGGGGACCACGACCAGCTACTCCGACTGGACCTCCTATCTATCCTTCGTAAGGGAGAGAGGAATCCATCTCTTGGTCCAGTGCCTTTTTAACATCCATGACGACTTCATCATCAACAACAACAATTGCACCAACCACTTTTGCAACCTTCGCAACATTACTTCCGATTGCCACACTTGGTATGACTCGACCACCCTTCCGACCTCCGGTTTTGATAACATTCGAAGGGGGTCACAATCACTTCAGGTTCTACATTCTCCATAATCACCTCCACCACTGCTGCATCTGGATAAGGTGCTTCGAAGTATGGATCTTTGGATCTCCAAGATAATGGAAAAGCTAAGGCAGTGGAACTTAGCAAGGAGGAAATAAAACAACAACGCCTTGCTGAGTTGGCAAAATTAAGAAAAATCAACTCCATAGCTCTGGGAGGATTGGCACCACCCAAGATCTTGGTTCTATTGACAAGACTTAGAACGCTGAACAGATAGAAGCTGTGGGTTTTGCTAATTTTTATGTCTTCAATCGAATACCTCTCAAGAGCTACTCCACAACAAACACAGTCGATGAACTACTGGATATTCCTTATAGTCCAAAAACTTTTGCATTCTTCTAGTTTGTTCCGAGGGTGTCCACTGGCAATGCTGAAACCTTCATGCAGATGAAGATATGGTTTCATGCCCATCTCACTCGGGAACCCTTGCGGTGTGGAGCTTTACAAAATATTGTGAAGATCATCTCCATGACTTTGGGAGAGGTTTTTGAAAAGAAATACCAAAACATTAACTACTTTGTCTTGCGGGGTTCTGACCAAGAAGAGTTCAGATTCAGCATCACTGATTTCCCAATCATGAACCCGCACGACTTCATAGTGATGA
This sequence comes from Cichorium intybus, assembly GCA_023525715.1. NCBI lineage: Eukaryota > Viridiplantae > Streptophyta > Magnoliopsida > Asterales > Asteraceae > Cichorium > Cichorium intybus. The sequence goes on from CM042014.1 coordinate 56,952,846, forward strand.
AGAAAATATTGAGCCATCCGCCTCCGAATCTCTCTCCTTCCCCAGCCATCTTCAATCAGGCTAAGAAGCATGTGTTCAGTTTCTTGAAGTATTATATGAAGCTCTTGGCAAATTGACGACGCCTAGTAATATCAAGTATTTTAGTCGTCGTTGAGCCCTATTCTGAGTGAAATATATCTCATAAACTGTTATATACTCACGTTTTTGTGTGTAGTGCTTGTGTGCGAAATATGTTGAATGTTAAACATGTACAAAATTGTCAAGTTATGAAGGAAGTCCACTTTCAGACGAAAAGACACGCATGCCGCAGACTGATGTACACGCGCATCGCGAAAAGTCAATGAACGGATGATGAGTTTGACATTCAAAAAGCGAATATCGGGGTTAGAGATAAGGTCGCGCCGCTGATTTTCACCCTTACGTGACGCGACAAGTCAGATTTTGCAACTATAAATAGAGGCATCTAGTTTGTGTTTCGGGAGCGAAGACCTGACCTTGGAGTGGAACTCAGGCCCCTTCGACTCAGAATTTCGGATTTCAGCGATCAAGTATTGGTATTTTCATATTTTCAGTTTATTTTCTTTAGTTTTCGGTTTATGTATTCGCGCATTCCCAACGGTTCTGGATTGTAGAACTTGTTGGATTGTATCGGGATTGGATTTTGATTAAAAAATAGTAGCTTTAGACTTCTGGTTTGATTCAAGTTAATACAATCATTCGATTTTAGTTATTTTAGTTGTTAATTTCGGTTTAATGCTCTATTGCTTGTTTCATTGTTTGATTGATTGTTTGAATTGGTTGATTATTCTGATTTTTTGAGTATACCTTGGGGTCAGAACATCTTAGTTTGGTTTGAGTTAAGTTTAGCTTTATTAGTTGATAATTGTTAGTTTATGCTTTCGGTATTCGTTTGGATTGGATTTTATGAAGTTTATGGAACGCCGCCAACTATAGAGTGACACTATAGTTAGGTTAATTTCGCCCACATATATTCAACCACCGACTCCACTGATCAATCCTGCTAGTGTGCTTGTAAGGTATTAAATCTTATATTTTTGACCGTATCAACGACTACGATGATGTCACAAATTATGATGTTGATGTTGCTGCTAAGCATGGGAAGACACTTCCTATCCCAAACTATACTCTTGATGATATCGAGTCCTACCATGATGGTGAAATCATAGATGACCCCTTGGGCATAGTATACCGAGGGAAGCTGCCTGCAGGATAGAGGACGGGCAAAAAGTTCTTCGACATGAACTACAAGGGACGATATGCAACTAACATGTTAATATTCTTTATCGTTCGCTCTTGTGCCTGTCCTAAAAACACTGCTGTCGAGAGAAAGAAATTGAACGACAACATTGACTGGTGGATTGCGATTAGGGAATGCATGCTAGAGTTAAACCATTATCTATGACTTCGGACTCCCTCGTTTTGCACAAAGGGGGAGATTGTTGGGATGATTTTGTTTATGCCGAACTGTTATGAAGATGATTCGAAGTCGGTTGTTTGAAGGTGTTTGTCCTGAACTCCTGATGGTTGCGAAGGTTGTATAATTCTGTTAGGATCTTTTTATTAGAATCTTTTTGTAGAACGATGGATGTTAGGTCGTACTCCGTACCTGAAATCCAGTGCGTCTTATTGGTTAGTACATGATAGTGGAATGGTGGTATGTATGTGCGTGTTATTGGCCGTTGTCTGTAATCTTTGGTCTCCCTGATTAAGTATAAATATCAGGGGTGACTCCCGAGTCGAAGAGCTTAGCCAAGCAAGCTAGAGAGAATACTTGTTTCTTATTAATGAAAGAGCACTATCATCTTTGTATTCCATCTCAAATATTAATCTAAGCATTCATCACCTTGTTTACTCATCTTTATCTTGTTTAATTGTTCGATTGCTTGTATTGCCATCTGATCTTGAAATCTTGTCCTAACATAGTTCATTTGAATTCTCAATCTTTTAATGGTTCTTATTTGAATATATATATATATATATATATATATATATATATATATATATATATATATATATATATATATATATATATATATATATATATATATATATATATATATATATATATCTTGTCCTAACATAGTTCATTTGAATTCTCAATCTTTTAATGGTTCTTATTTGAATATATATATATATATATATATATATATATATTCAAATAAGAACCATTAAAAGATTGAGAATTCAAATGAACTAATGTAGACCATATATTACTGTTTAAAGGTTTGATCTAAGGGTTGTAGGGTTTGATCATTACAACACGTTCATACTGATTAACCCCCTTATGATACATAACCCTCTGATGAATTGCGTCAAGGACCGATACTGGTACACACAGTTTTCAACTTTTTAATTATTTTTATTTGAACTGTTCCCTATATATACAAATTTTAGATATTTATACATGTATATCACAAATTACGTAAGTGGGTCGGCAAATTTTGGTTTATTTTTTACTAATTATTATTTTATTAGAACATTTTATAAAGTTCACATTATGTAAAATATTTTATATGTAATAAATTAAAATTTTATAGAATATTTCACAATATTCGTCTATTATAATCTTCATGGTATAAAATATATTTACAAAATTCAGATTTTATAAAGTACTTTTCAAATTTGAGAGATTATAGAAGTTGGATCTTTTGAACTATCTTATGGAACATTTTATAAATAACTACTAAATTTTCAATTTTATAGAAATGATTATAAAATACGAGATCCAGCCTAGATTCAATGGTTAATAAGCTCTCCAATCACCTGAATGACGTTCAGCCTTATTAAACCACACATCATCCACATTGTTGCCTTCTAAATCATCGGCCACTTCCAATTCGATCACCTAATAACTTTTCGTCCGGCTCTACCCTCACATGATTCTAGAACAGCAGAACTTTACCCCATCTTTAAATGTTCATGGAATAGTTTCTCCTTCCTTTGTCACCACCTACAGAAAGTGTTGTGTCACCTTCACTTCTACCCATCCACCACATGCAAACCTATCTAAAAATCCTCTATCATAATGTACTTAGGTGGTACATGCTTTTATTTCTAGCAACTAACAATGTACTTGGGTGATATCTTTTCGAATAATGTACTTAGGTGGTACATGCTTTTATTTCGACACTAATTAGGCTGTGGGTGGGTCATCATGGAAAAAAAAAGGTTCACTACTACGCAAAGTCACATAGGACTCACAATATATGACCCAGTTTCTGAAAAAAAAATTGGGATATATTATGAATAAATCGGGGTTTATGGAAAAAAAGTTATATGAATCAGTTGGTGGTAAAAAACCGGGCTATATGATAGAAGTAAACAACCTGGTTTTTAATGCCACAACCGGGTGCTTTACCATATACTTATACGTCCCATTTTTTTGCAAATACAACCATTTTTATAGCTATGTAGCACGATTTATAAGAGGGTTATAGAAACCGTTTTTCAGCAACCTGGTTTTTTGACACATAATGTTTTTTTAAAACGACATTTTTTATTAAGAAAACAAACCAGCAGGGAGTTACAGTTAAAGATTGTAAAAGATGAAAATATACATGTCAAGCTAAGGCCTATATATCTAAAAAAGATTTCCCAATAAAAGAACAATGGTAATAACCAAACACTAACAAGGAAGTTTGGGTCTCTAATATAATCTTCACTTCGGACACTACTAACTCACCACAGAAGAATTAAGGCTATATCCGTCCATCAATATGATAGTGTCTTAACTCCGTCGATGTCTCATTTTATCGGTTGAATCAAAGATTCAAAGGTATAAGGTTGGGTGCCCCTCAAGGTCTTATTTTTTATTTTTCTTTTTTGAATCAAAAGTATGCTGAGTTCGGAGCTAAGAGTATGCAACATTGTTTTCTAAAACATAATAATTTTTTTTTAAATGATTACACTTCTAAAATATATTAAGGGTATGCAATTGCATACTCTTATATGGCTATAGATCCGCCCATGAAAAGGCACAACGAATTACATAATGTAAAATAGAAAATTACAGATCACAAATTTTAATAAAAATCAACGAATTTTAAACATGTTTAGACACAGAAATCATTGTTTGTATTCTTCTTCACTTATTTTCGTCAATAACTGTTTGTTTAAGTTTTTTGCCAGCTACGTCAACTACATCATCTTTCGCTTTTTGTGTAATGGTGTCTGTGGCTTCAGAGACTTTCCCTCGTACGTCTTTGGTCATATTTGTAATCTATGATTAATGAAGAGTTAACTAAATAAAATCATTTAAAGTGAAGGATTAATTACTTATATCATGCATCACAATAGCTATTGCAAACATACTTGCGTTGCCCCTTTCTTAACTGCATCCGCTGCTTGAGTTACCTGGTCACATGTTTTTTCGACCTTTTCCTCTGATCTATCCTACAAATCATAAAAACATTATAAAAGAAAACAAAATATTCTTCCATGAATTCTTATGCGGATAACCATAAGTCATAACCACAACATAGAAAATACGTACTTTTTGCAAAGGCTTCGAAGCCGTTACAAATGCTCTATGGCTTTTCACAATCGATGCCCTTGAAGATCCATTAATAGCAACGCTCTTAAATATCTTAACAACCTTACTTGAATTCATGCTTGCCCTGTTTATATTTTAACAGCCTGTTTTTGTTCTAAATGAGATGGGGTTTTCGAACATAATATTGGATGTAAACCAACGTTACTAAATGTGAAATAAAGTGAGTAAGAGACACTTGTTAGTGTTTGAGGTTTTTTAGCCGAAACTTTTGTATTTGACTTTATATTGTAGTTAAATTTGTAGAATTCGACAAACGACTAAAAATAACATAAAATAAAGCTTAATTTAATTAAGGTTTTATTTAATCATCATTCCTTTGAGAAGTAATCTGTCTTGGTATGCACGCAACTTTTTCTTGGTTGTTCAGAAGACTAGAAAATTTGACAGCAACAGTACTGGTAAAGAGGAGGCATGCAATCCCCAGATAGAAAACCAAATCTTTTGCATAATGCATCACAGTCTGGCATGTCTTCGCATTTTCCTTGACACTGATAAGTCGCTTCTCCGACAGTTGCAAAACCTAATGAGTGTTTAAAGATAAATTATTATCACAAGAAATAAAAAATAAGCATGTAAATGTGTTTTGTGTTCGAAACTCACAAAGAGAAAGGAGTAGAATGGCAACTGAAAGCTTCAGAAGAAGGAAGAGGACATGGGGAACTTCCATTTCCTTTGTTACTGTGGTTTTGAATTTTTATGGCGTACGCTTAAATAGCAAATTCATATGTCTTACATAGTGTTGCTGGAACCGTCGTTGATACTCCATAAATGGTTTCGATTCATTAAATGAAGTATCAAAATTAATGTGCATTGAATACATTTTGGGAATATAAATTCGCATTGATTATGTTTTGTTCTTTAGTTGATTTTCTTTTTTTTTTGTTAGTTGATCATTCCAATTTCCCAACGATGCAATGACAAAACTATATAATGTTTATTGGTATGTTGTCCTCGGTACTATTCAATTAAGAAGTTGGGTTTTTGAACCGCAATTTTATTAATGAAAAAAAAAGATGATCTATCTATTTATACCCTCTTTTAAAATCTGCACTTACAATAATCATTACATTCCACTTTTTCATTAAATAACCATCATCATTACACTATAATTTTTTTTTTACTTACAATAATTACATTTTCTATTAAATAAATATATAAAAAAACAATCTTAATCTATTTATTAAAAATATTGTTTTTTTTAATATATAAAGTAGCCATTTAGATACGATATATACGCTATATAAACCATTCAATATGATCGAATAAGAGTTATATTTGTCGTGAATATAAATAACATAAAGATTACAAAAATCTGTTAGGATTCATCTAATTATAGTAAGATATAAATTGAAATATCTTATTACACAAATGTAAAATTAAGTCAACCGTAATTTAAAAACACAACTAAATTTAGAGGACGGATTGTATGTAAAATTGAAAATTTTGTTTTTTAAAATAAAATTTTAAAAATCCTAATAATTAAAAAACCCTAATGGGCTTGTTTCTTTTTATTCCTCTAAGGGTTTATATTTAAATGTTAACCCTAGCATTTATTTTAAACATTAGCCACGTCTTTATCTTTGTTCGTGTTTTTCTCCATGTCGACGTCTCAACGACTTCACCACCGGCCACGGAATGCATCATCACTCAAGATCTCGTCATTTCTTATTTCTCTGTCGATCTCGTGGGCTGTCTCTCTAACGCTGCTCAGTATGTCATCGGCTGTTTCTCTGATGTTCTCGCCGGCACAAGTCATCACGACTCTCTCGCCACCATCGTCTCTCTCTCTCTCTTGCTACTACGCTCTCTCTCTCTCTCTCTATCTCTGTGTGATCACAGATTGTTTTGGTATGACGGAAGTCGGAGATTTGGTGGCCGGAGTTTTGCTGGGTCAAATGTAATTTTCATTTGCTTTTTGTTTTGGAATAAAAATTTGCTATTTACAATTTAATTTGCTAATTTGTATTTATATTTTTAAAATGGCGACTGAATTATTATTGGAGTATAAATTTCTGTGAGACATCGTAATTATAAAAAGACTGACCAATTACAGCAGACCTTACCAACCAAATAATCACGAAGGGGTAAAGTCAGTGAAAAAGGGGTATAAAAAGTAGCACGAAAAAAGGGCTCCACTCCACAAGCAGCTAAAATGAGAATTGTACAATATAAGAGAACAATTAAATATCACAGCAGCAGGAGAATAGTAGAACTTCGAAGATGTGAAGCAAAATAGCACCAAAATCTCTTATAAACATTGGAAATAAATGAAGAAGATGAAGTTTGAATGATTTCTTTCTTAGTCTAACAAAGTAAATAACTAACATCACTCCCTATAAGTTTTTATGATTCAATCCCTTCTACATTCATTAATGAAACACGTTTATACAGGCATACAATTGTAGGCCTACTATAATGCTTAAACCCATACTAGATAATGACAACTAAATAAAAATATATAACAAGAGTATATCTAATAGTCACCCGCGGTCGAAGCTGGAAATTACTGAATGATGAGATGGTGTCTAAAGTCATCAAATAGTATGCGAGGTAACCCTTTGGTGAAAGTATCTAACAGTTGATATCGGGTGCACATGTAGAACCCTACTTTGCCTCCTGCAACTTTTTCAGGAACAATGTATATTGTGGCGGAGCCAGGATGAAAGCTAACTGGGGTCCACTTTAAAACTAAAAATTAGATACTATTAACGAAAAAACTAACAAAAATCAAACGTGTTGAAGAACGTTAGTTTTGGAATTTTTAGAAGAGAAATAGAGAAGATAGATTAGAGATTTGGTGACAATCACTTGCTGAAAGTTTCAAAAGGATGGGAGTGGGTGCCACAAAGTCAACAGAAGAGAATATCTATTAACAAAAACGAAATAATAAAGTATATATATGGTGGGACAAACATTTAAGTGGGGTCCATACACCCCACTACTTATACACTAGCCCCGCCACTAAATGTGTATATTGATGTCAATATGTTTATGTTTCATACACTGATGTTTTATCGAGTTCCCAAAAAGAAAAATAGTACTTACATTATCACAATACATGATGGTTACCTTTTTTTAGAGGACAATGTGGTTAAAGCAGGAAATTACTATGCCAACAAGCCTCGGAAAACGACATTTTCAATGCCTCGGTATTCGGCTTCCGCACTTGAGCATGAAAGCATTGATTGTCGTTTGGAAGACCATTAAAAAGATTGTCTTTGAGGTTTCCTTTTGTAGAAAAGTAACACTTGCATTATCACAATACACGATGGTTGCCCTGTGTAGAGGAGAATGTGTAGTTTAAGAAGGAGATTACGAAGCCAACAAGCCTCGGAAATGACTTTTGCAATGTGGCACTATTCAACGTCCATACTTGAACGTGAAAGCATTAGTTGCCACTTGGAATATCATGAAATAAGATTATCACCGAGAAAAAAACGCAATAAACCAAATGTTGATCAACCAGTATCATAATACCTGTCCTAGCCTACATTTGTATAACAAAAGAGGATTCAGATTTGGTTAAATCCAGGTTGTACATAAGCATACCTTTTAAATATCGGGTAAACCATTTGAGAGAATTTGTGTGATAATGTCGTGGATTGGTCATATGTATGAAATTATGTTGCACATCGTAAGGTATGCTCGGGCCCATTAAACATAAGATATTGGAGTGCCCTGACAAGACTTCGATAAAGTCTAGAATTAAGAAATGGGTCATTATCTGACGAGACCAATTTGGTTGGTATCCACTCGAGTGGCATACGGTTTACAAGAAGCCATTCAGACCCAATTATTAATTTATTTTGCATGTTGACTTTGTGTGAGAAACATACCAGTTTGTTATGTTTTATAGTGATGCCTAAGAAGTAACCAAGAGAGCCTAAGTCTTTCATGGAAAATTTGTTTTCCAAAACAGTCATTAATGAGTGTTACAAGTAATGTGATGGGCTCATTAAATTGAAATCTTATCATACGATAGTAAATACGCAACATCGTACCATTTCGATAGATAAATAATGAGTGATCACATTTTTTATGAGCAAACCCAATCGAGGAAACAAAATTTGCTAACCTTTGGTACTAAGCCTATGGGGCTTGTTTGAGACCATATAAGGGTTTCCTTAATAGACATACTCGATAGGGAAAAGTGGGGTTGTTAAATATGGCTGGTTTGATGAATGTATATCGTCTCATTTAGATTTTCGAGCAAGAAAGCATTATTTCAAATCTTATTGATTAATTTTCCAAGATTTTGTTAATGCAAGACTCAAAACAATCAGGGCAGTGGAAGATTTGACTCTTGGGCTAAATGTTTCTTGACAATCAATTCTAACTTGTTGAGATTTCTTAACGCCAACATGACTATCTAAATTTATTTTGTGGCAAAATATCCACATTGATCACAAGACATTCATATCAGAAGTTCATGGGATGAGAGCCCATGTTTTTTTTTCATGAGAGCATTAAATTTGTTAGTCATTGTTTTTTTAATTATTATCGAATAAGGATTCTTTTAGGATACAAAGGAGTGGAGAAATAGTGAGAGAGATGATGAGATGAAATTGTATCTTTGGTTATGAGATATAATACATACTACGGGTTTGGATTTGTACAAGCAGGAATGGAATAAGGTTCATTTGATGGACTGTTTTGGGTTGGAGAAGAGTCCTTTTTTTGAGATTGTAGGCTGGAATGTGTGTAGCAGGCTACTCAGTTTGTGCTGAATTGTAATGGGAAGTAGGAAGTAGGTTGGGAATGTGTAATTGGTTGTTTGCTTTTGTGTACAACACTACCAACACCAGTTTGAAAGGGTCTGTGTTGTGTGTTTGAGTTTGTGCTGGCAGAAGGTTCAAGATAACAAGGGCTATGGGCCTACCAAAGCTGTGTAGTAGTATCAATTAGTGTAGGGTAAGGGAATAATGAGTAAGTGTTCAATTGTAAAATATGGTAATTAAGTGGGTTAGGGTTACGTATTTTGTCAGCCCTTTTGGCAAATGGAAATATTGTTTCATCTAAAATGACATATTGGGAAACAATAGTTTTTTTGGGGTGACGGTCATGACATTTAAATCCTTGATGATTTGTGGGATAGCCATGAATGAAGCATTGTGTCGACCAAGGTTCTAGTTTGTTTAGTGTGTTGGAGGGTAGTAGTAGATAGCAAAGACACTTGAACACTCATAAATGTCGGTAAGAGTAACTGCATATTGAGGATTTCCGTTAGGAGTGTAGGTTTAGATGATTGTTAGGACAAGTGTTTAGAATATATGTTTGTTAAGTTAAGAAGTGTAGTAACAACGAGTTTCTAATGAAGTAATATTGATTTTGCAATCACTATATGTTTTGTGTACTGTAGTGTTTGCTAGAGTATTAATCCGCTCTTTTGGTACTGATACTAAACGTCTAATATGCTCCTAACTGATTAGCGTATGTTAGTGTGAGCAGTCTATTTAGTCATGTGTATCTATCCATGTTGACATGGAAAATAAATCGAATCTGAACGACTAATCAATAAATACTCTATCAAATAAGTCCCAGTAGATATGTCTAAGTGTAGAATAGTAATAAATCAGAGAGATACTAAATATTCAACAATCCACAAAATAATCAAAATTCCATTGATGAAGAAGGGATTACAGCTCAAGTACTACAGAGAATACGGAAATGACAAACCCTATCTTTTAAACCACCTTATTGGTTGCAATTGTAAGGGATGCACAAAACGTATTGTGTCACACTACAATACAAAAGTGATTGACATTATCTATTTATACTAGTACAAAGGATGAGATAGTGGATCAAAGGATCAATGAGGTTGTTACATGACAACGCCTATCAATATTAAGTATTTCAGTCATTGTTAGGCCCTATTCTTAGTGAAATTATATCATATAAGTTGTGGTATTGCTCAGTTTTGTGTTTAGTACTTGTATGAGAGAAAAAGATAAAAACAGGGACTAAAGACGTACAAAATGAAGAAGTTTGGGATAAAGACCAATTTTAGTCGAAAAGACACGCACGCCACGATGGATGCCAAACCATCCTGTGCAGCAGAATCAACAATAGAATAGAGGTCGGGGACCTCTGAGACGACAGCAATATCAACATCAACAATAAGGGCAGCCACATTATAACGAGTTATATAACGGTAATTTCGTTCCACCCTTGTACTTTGCTCAACCGATCAGGCAGTCGGTTGCATCGCACTTCCAACCACGGGAGTATGATGATGCTTCGCCCATTTATTTTCCTGAAAATGCTTATAGCCAGGTAGAAATTAGACCTCAACTGTTAGGTGTTTTACTTGAATTTAGAGGATATAAGCAGGATGACCCTTACAATCATCTGTATAAGTTTTTGGCTATAGCGAATGCTAATATTCCTAGGAACACTAATAGGAACATTTTTAGGTTAAGGCTATTTCCTTTTACTCTAAAAGATAAGGCCAAGTATTGGTTCACATCCTTGCAACCTAATAGCATTACAACATGGGAACAACTTAAGGCGAAATTCCTCCAAGAGTTTTACCCGGCCAGCAAGACTACAGAAATCAGGAGAGCTATCCAGGATTTTCAGCAGAATCCAGGAGAGGCGTTTCATGATGCATTCGAACGATTGAAGGAGCTGATGCGATCCTGTCCGTACCACGATATTCCATGGTGGCAACTTGTGAAGTTCTTCTATGATGGGGTAGATACAACAAATCAAGCTATGATCAACACTTCATCTAGTGGGACGATTATGATGCAAGAACCAGACGACGCCTGGAGGTTTTTAGAGCAATTGAGTAATGGTTCAAAAGCAAATTATTCTGCAAGGAAGCCAGTTAGCACCGCAGCAGCAGTTGGGACTGACAATGAGTGGAGAAAGGAAGTCAAAAGGAGATAGGAGAATTGAATAGGAAGTTTGATAGGCTGATGGCAACTCTTCAACATGGACCACAAAATCTTCAACAAGGTAATCAACAAGGGCAGAGGACCCAGGAGGTCAACGAGGTTTTTGGTCAAGGTCAACACAACAACAATAATGGACGACCATACCGACCTTATAATCAAGGAAACCAAAATTATAACAACATCCAGCCTTACAACAACCGTCAAAACAACTATCAAGGACCACCTTCCAATCAACAGAGACAGTTTCAATCTACCAACAACCATGGTCCCAGTAGTAGCAACAATAGCATCGGATCAACAACTGTTAACAACAATCATACCGATATAGAAACGCCAGCAGAAATGATAGCAAAGATGTATGAAATCGTGAACACAAGTCAATAGCAGACACAAGCAAATGCTAAGGCAATTGCTACCATAGAGAGGCAGATTGCACAGATGGCTGAAGACCAACGAATGAGAGATAATGGGAAGCTACCAAGTAACAAGGAAGTGAACCCGAATCATACCCAAAGAGCTGGAAAAGAACATGTCAATGCAGTGGAGACAGAGTGGAGGAATGTTACAATAGACGACTTGGTAAGAAAGGAGAGTGGAAATAAGGATGAAGAAGGTGACCAAAAAGAAGAACAGTCAACCATAGCTGGCATAAATCATAAAAAGAAAGCCACAAAGAAGAAAAGAAAGCAAAGTGTGCAGAGTGGGCCGTCAATTAATCAACCATTATGGGATGAATTAAGGAATGCCCCGGAGGATACAAGAATTCTCAGAGAAATATGCAAAAGAAACGAACAAGTCAAGATGCCGATGCCAGAAACAGTACGACTCACGGTTAAAGAGAGTGAGGCTTTGTTGGGAACATTGCCCAAAAAGAAAAAATATCCCACCATTAATTACCGTCACTGTAGGTGACGTGATTATTCGGAATACATTATTGGATTTGGGAGCTACTGTAAATGTTCTGCCTGTGAGACATCGTATCTTTACGACAAGTACAAAAACGAAGTATTGCAGCCGGCAAAGACAGTTCTGCAACTGGCAGACCAATCCACAAAGGTCTCTCGGGGAAAGTTGACAAATGTGATTATCAAGGTTGGCGACTTTTTCTACCCCGTAGATTTCTTGGTAATTGAGTACGAAAGTCAGAAGGATGCACCGGCACTGATTTTAGGACGTCCGTTTTTGGCAACAGTTGGGGCTGTGATGGATTGTAAAACGGGTGATATGGACATCACCTTTGGCATACGAAAACAAAGGTTGAATATGTTCGGGTGCCCGATGACGCTACCACCGGGGTACGATAATCAGTATTTGAACAATAAACCGTTAATGGTGCCGAGAGTGAATGATAAAGGCAGAAATCGAGTGAAGGATAATGAAAGTGAAAGTGAGGATGAAGAAATCCTCTGGAAAACGCAAGAACATTTGCTGACAACAGCTAATAAGTAGCAAATCTTGATATGATGGAAGCCATAGAACGAAAACACTTGGAGTATGCAAAGGACACAAGAAATAGGGAAGCTAAGGTGTTTCAGCTTCTTAATGCACAGCAACAATGGATCAATCATGTAAGTGATCGAATGACGCAACTCACAACGCTGCTTGCAACATTGGTTCATGATTTCGCACCTGAAATGAGAAAGCACGCACCAAAGGAGGAATGAAATGAAGCACATCCGGCTGAAGACGTTAAACTTAGCGCTTGTCGGGAGACAACCAGATCTTTTGTAATTTTGTATTTTAACCTTTAAAATTATGTTTAATCAATTACTATAAGAAAAGAACAAGTGTGGGGTCACTTTGGGAATTTTATAAATACGCGACGCGGACCCCTTAAATCCGCTCCGCGTGAGAATGTGATTCGCGATTTTGAGATAAGTCTGAATTTGATACTTGCGTCGCGGGGGATACTAAACCACGCCGCGAGCTTATCTGAATTCAAATTTCAAGATAATCATGAACAGAGTTTGAAAAACATCCCAATACTCTCACACTTGTATAAAAATTAAAATGCCGAATCTCTTCGAATTTTCACCGTAATTTGACTCAGTGCAACTCCTCGATCTTAATTGCTTCAATCGTTTAATCTTTAACTCAAGTAAGTATGCTAATTTCTCTATTCTTTCCAATTTTTTCTTGAGTTTATAGAAATTACTTCTGATTCTGCGAATTGATGCTTTTGGTTAATAATGTATGATGCTAAATGATCCATAATAGTGATTGCAACATAACCCAGTAATCAGAAGTACAAATTTAGATTGTATAGATGTTAATTGATCGATTCTGTTATGAGTTTCATATGCCGCACCGCGTAGGATCATCACGTGTGACGCGGGGTTGAACATTCATAACGCACGACGCGGGAAGCAATTACCTCGCCGTGGGTGACGCTAAACAGTACCTAATTTCGGAAATTTTTTATTGAATTATGCAAGAAAATGTCTTCTCACGACAATTCGAGTGATATCGATTGGCTTGATGTACCAGTTTACACTACCATCATCATCCGACGTCAGTTTCTACATCGAATCATGGTGTTTTCTCGCAAGCGCATTTTACCGGCTCAAGTGGTCAACTGGGAGTTAACCTGGGAGTCGGGAAGTCTGGGGAACTTGGAGCAGTGGTGGATTCAGGAGGGGTACGAGGATAATGAGCTAATATTTACCTATCGGGCATTCAAGGCAATTTTTCACATGGACGAGTCGGTGTACCGCGAGCCTCTCCTTGAATTTCTCGGCACTTTTACATTCGATCGGGAGCCACTTGGCATTGACGATCCCGACACCATCATGTTCCGGCTCGGGAATGTGAATCGGATGTGCAGACTCACGGAGTTCGGGGTTCGTCTGGGTATTTATACTCAAGTAGAGGTTGATGGGACTAGTTTCGCACCATTCTTGAGGAGGGCTGCTAAAGCCCCGAGTGACTCCCTTTCTTATGCCGACTTTTGGGGGTCGATTTCCTCTACACGTTATCATGAGAACACGGTTTCAGAGGGCCAAATGCATCTACCATCGCATCGGATGCTTCATCGCCTCATCTCGACTATGTTTTAGCTGCGGGCCGATGTGGATCGGGTCACTTACCATGAGCTTTACTTCATGTGGACATTGGTTGCCAAGCTGGAGACTTGCAGTGTGCCGTATCTCATTGCTGATTACTTCAAGAGGGTGACCGACGCGCTTCTGGAGTTCATTGCAGTCGGGGGAGGCCACTTTGTAACGCGCCTCGCGTGGTCTTATGGGTTGCTAGCACCGGCCAATATTCGTGGCTTGACTGTGAATCCTGCGGTTCCGTTTAGCCCGCCTACCACAACCTTGAGGGAGGTTGTGTACATCGATGATGGCATTCATGCGGTCCGCCTCACGGAGTTCAGGGTTCGTCTGGGTATTTATACTCAAGCAGAGGTTGATGGGACTAGTTTTGCACCATTCTTGAGGAGGGCTGCTAAAGCCCCGAGTGACTCCCTTTCTTATGCCGACTTTTGGGGGTCGATTTCCTCTACACGTTATCATGAGAACACGGTTTCGGAGGGCCAAATGCATCTACCATCGCATCGGATGCTTCATCGCCTCATCGAATCGGATGTGCAGCCTCACGGAGTTCAGGGTTCGTCTGGGTATTTATACTCAAGCAGAGGTTGATGGGACTAGTTTCGCACCATTCTTGAGGAGGGCTGCTAAAGCCCCGAGTGACTCCCTTTCTTATGCCGACTTTTGGGGGTCGATTTCCTCTACACGTTATCATGAGAACACGGTTTCAGATGGCCAAATGCATCTACCATCGCATCGGATGCTTCATCGCCTCATCTCGACTATGTTTTAGCCGCGGGCCGATGTCGATCGGGTCACTTACCATGAGCTTTACTTCATGTGGACATTGGTTGCCAAGCTGGAGACTTGCAGTGTGCCGTATCTCATTGCTAATTACTTCAAGAGGGTGACCGACGCGCCTCTGGAGTTTATTGCAGTCGGGGGAGGCCACTTTGTAACGCGCCTCGTGCGGTCTTATGGGTTGCTAGCACCGGCAAATATTCGTGGCTTGACTGTGATTCATGCGGTTCTGTTTAGCCCGCCTACCACAACCTCGAGGGAGGTTGTGTACATCGATGATGGCATTCATGCGGTCCACCGTTCACCATTCTCGGTCTTCCGCCATGAGCCACCGGCATCAAAGAAACGGCCTCGCGCATCGGATAGTCTCTCGGCTTGCACTAAACCCGCGAATCCTGACCTCCGCTACTTAGCAAATGAGATGAAATCCATTCATCAGACTATGAAGGCCCAGAGATTTGAGTACAACGCGCTCTCCGTGGAGATCCAGGAAACAATCTGCTACTCCCAGAATATTCAGAATCAAGTACTATGGATAGCGGATTGCACGAAGAAGTATATGGACGACTTCAAATGTGACGTGCCACGAGATCAACCGGTGTTAAATAAGTCATTGGACAGTAGTAATAAAAGGTGAACTTTAGGTAATAAGTTGTTAAATGAGTTGAAATGGTTGTTTGAAATTGGTCCTAAATTATGAAATTACCGTGACGCGGCCCTATTTCGAGACACGCCGCGGTCATTTCTGATATCACATAGACAAAACAATCTCGTAATTACCGCAACACGCGCATCAAACCCACGCGCCGCGGTAGTCCGTAGCTCATCTAGGTTGTATAATTTTTATCTGTTTGTTCTTTTTGCATTTAATTTATTTGTGAGTGTTGCATGCAAGTACCAATGGAAATCTACCGAGGAGTTGTTTCACGCAAGTGTGGGGTCATTGTACCCCTACACTTTCCATTCACCGGCCTATTCACTGTTGCGCCACAACTCCGGGAATCTGAATCATGATGTACGAATTTTATCCTGTGACAATTACTTCCAACAAGCAGTCTACCGTCAGAAGGGGTAACTCTTTCTCCCTTATTCTAAAATATTTTTGAAGTACAACGGGGACGTTGTACGGTTTTAAGTGTGGGGTGTGGACGGTCGAAAGAGTTTATTTTTGAAATTTTTGCAGAAAACGAGTAATTTTCAAAAGATTTTGCAATTTTCCAAAAATTTTAGCAATTTTTTAAAAATTTTACGAGATTGTAATTTTGAAACGAATAGCTTTTGAATGTTATAGCTTGGTATTTTTCAAAAGATACTGTTTAGTAGTAAGCATGCTATTGTTTAGTCAAATAAGTTGAATTTTTAAGAGTTAGAAAATTTTAGATTTAGAATATTTTAGGATTGGAATTTAGGAATGAATTGTCAATCAGTGGCCTTTGTTGTTCGAGCCGATAGGTCCGAAAAGGGTGACCCGAAAGGGGTATTTATGCACCTTACTACCTAAGATCGTCTGGTCTTGGATAGTATTTCTGAAAGCTCGTTACACGGACAACATCGATAGTCATGGACATTTCTTTAACGGCCTTTAGAATCTGAATAAGTAAGTTTGCTTTTGCATACTGAAAATTTGTAATCAAAGGTTCTTTAGAAAGTCGTGAATTCCAAAGGGTATTCTGGTCATGTTTTCATAAAAATCATTTTTTGTCTAACTTTTAGAAACAGTCAACTTTGAAAATGAAAGCATTCAAAAATGTTTGAGTCTTAGCTATAATTTGTTAAAAAAGCTCTCTTGCTTGGGGACAAGCAAGGCACAAGTGTGGAGTGTTTGACAACGCCTATCAATATTAAGTATTTCAGTCGTTGTTAGGCTATATTCTTAGTGAAATTATATCATATAAGTTGTGGTATTACTCACTTTTGTGTTTAGTATTTGTATGCGAGAAAAATATAAAACAGGGACTAAAGACGTACAAAATGAAGAAGTTTAGGATAAAGAACAATTTCAGTCGAAAAGACACACGCGTCGCGACCAGAGGAGCACGCGCAACGTGGTTAGTCAAAGGATCAGGCGATGAGTTGAATTTCAAACAACGAAAAGCGGGGTTAGAGATAAGGCGCGTCGCGGTTTTTAGCCATGCGCGATGCGATTAGCTCGAATTCTCAACTATAAATAGAGGTGTCTAGGTCGAATTTCAGCAGTGAAGAAACGACCCAAAGGTGCAACCTAGGTTTCTTTGACTCAAGATTTCGGATTTCAGCAGCTTCAATTGATATTTTTATGTTTTTAATTTCTTTTTAGCATTTTAATAGTTTTAGTTATTGCTTGATTCCTTCGATTATGGATTGTAGAATCTGTTGGAACAAGTTTAGTTTGGATATTTTAGAAGTTAAAACATTGTGGGTTCTGGAATTGGTTTTAGTTTATGATAATCATTCGATTTGAATTATATTGCATGTTTTCGGTATATATTTATGTTTAATTGTTTGTTTGATGTTTTGGATGGTTTAATGCTTCTGATTTCTCTGGTATAGACCTCTGGAATCAGTAAGTAATTATGGTTTGAAGTTTGGAATTGTTTAGTTTAGTTAATGCTTGTTTTAGTTTTTGGTATTGCAATTTATCGATTTTTGAGAAGCGAAGGAAACACCGCCGACTATAGGGTGACACTGTATCTTAACCACGAGACTCCCACGGATCGACCCTTCCTGCTACTATACTAGTTTGCGGGTGAGGTTTTATTTTCTATTTTTGACCGCATAACGACCTAGGTGTGTCATTACACATGTTGCACTACTAGAGAGGCATGCATAACGGCTTGGAAAACATCATACAATTGTAGTTAAGAATCTTCAATCGTGCTTCGGCCATGATACAGTCACTCTACTGGACCACGTGGACATCCGAAGGAGCATAGTCGAAATGCTTCGACTTTGAATGTAGCAAAAGTTCTTCGACAAAAGTGACTCGAAGCGCATCAATGATGCCTTTGTTGGAAATAGTGTCCAAGCTCATAAGTATTTGCAATATTTCTAATAATAGCAAGGTCCTTTTGGGTTGTCTTTAAGGTCCAGTCGAGCAATTAAATGACAAAAAGATATTAAGAGAAATTACTTTATTAAGTTGTCATCTTATGATAAATTAACTAGAAGCTAATTTGAATTAATTCGAATTAATTAATTGCAGGCATTGGATGTTAGTTAATTAAAATACTTTAACTAATTGTGACAGTCCTGGGGGCGATAATAGCAAAAAGGATGTAGCTTTATCACCAAGCTACAAGTTTCGTATAAACAAAGAGCTAGGGGTGAAACCCTAATTTCTCATTCCCTTGCTCCTTTTGCCGCCACCCTCTCCCTCCCCCTCCTTTTTTGGCATAAACACCAAAGCCAAACTAGGGTTTTGGCATTTGGATTCCAACTTAAAGGAGGCGTTGTCAGAATTGCTATTTGGTGTTCTTAAGTGTGATTCCATCAGAGGGTATCTAGGTTGGATCCTTTGCATCCATCAAGGTGGCAAGAAAAAGATCATAAGCAAGGCGATCTTTAGTAAATAAAAAGGTATGTTCTTCAACTTTCTTGTAGTCGCAATAATTGTATGAACTTAAGATCCTTGTAGGTTTTAGTATGAACATTTGACTAGTACCATAATTTGCTTCCGCTGCCTTAGAATTATGTTATTGTGTTCAAAACCTTTCAGCCTTGGTCTTCGACACAACAAAAGTCCTTTGACTTAACAATCTTCCTGTTTGTGTCGAAAGACGCTTTGGTCATCAAGATGCATCAAACATGCTTTGGAGCCAATTTTGGGAACAAGTGGGGAAAGAGTTTAAGCATCATTTGCCCCAACAACTAACCACCAATGGATCTTATTAAGTAAGTATTTCTTCATAGCGGTGTCAGAATTCCTTGCACAAGCTTCGAGAATGCGGGCGACGACTTGAAGAATTAGTGTGTTGTGAAGTTGCTTCTCATGGAGCCGAAAACCACAATGGACAACGTTTCCATGCCGATGGTGAGTCAAGAAGAATGTCCCAGATAATGGTTTTGTGAACATCTACCCATCGACTAGAGTTTGAATATTAGGGAGCCCAATGTTTACTGAAGGTTTGACCTTTTTCAAATCATAGTGGCAAGTTCTGTGTCTTTCTAAGCCAAGTCTCTATAATAATAGAGAAGAAAAACATTTACTGCATTCTTGACTGAATATAAGCTTTTATCCTTCTAAGGCTTAAGCATCTTGAATAGGACCACATGATCATCAGTGGAAAGTCAGTAGTTGTGAAGGAACTTTCGACAGAACAGTCCCTTAAAACTGTGAACTGATTCCAAATAAATAAATCTTCGAAGGCGAAGTTCTTCAAAAAGGACTCCAGTCTTCGAATCTTCAATAAGCTCCAGATTGCATCTTCACTTTGTCCGAACTGTTGGGATTTGAACAGAATAACAAGAAAATTCATGCAGCGGAAGACAAAACAGAAAATCAAATCCCTTAAACTAAGCAGATTATCTAAACAAGAATCATCAAGTTCATAATCAAGAACATATGTTCATAGAAATTGAAGCAACTAACAAGATGAATTATGAATTCGTACCTTTGTTTAGATGTAAGGATCTAAACTAGAATCCCTCTAATGATTCACACCCAAAAACACCAGAAGAACAAGCTGACAGAGCTTCTTTTCTGGCTTGAAAATCGATCCAAAACCCTTAGATAAGGGTATTGGAAAACGACAAAGGAGAGGGGAGGAGGGAAGCACGAGGTGGGGGCACCTCTTGGAGGGTTTAGCCGTTTGGGATGCCTTAGGATTTGACCTCAAGGACTCTATTTATACTGGAAGGCTCCTAGGGTTCCAAACTTAAGGAGCTTTCTTACAGCCGCCCCTTGGACTTGTTTTTAATTATTAAACCTTAAATTAATTACAATCCACTCCTTCTAATTAATTTCTATAAATTAATTCAAAATTAATTTATCAATTAATCTAATTCAGTTCCTAATTAAATTATTTCTCAATAAATTAATAAACTAATCATTCCTCTTTATTTTCTGCTACTATTTGTTTTTACTGGGTCGTGAGGGCAACCCAAAAGGACCCTGATATTATTAGAAATATCATCACAAGTTAATGACCTTGGACACTATTTCCAACAGTGTCCCACTTGGACATGTCACCAATTTAGTGTGGTCTGATAATTTCAGATAATCAGCAGAGAGTGTAACATCCAATACAACTGCCGAACTCTGATCACGATCACGAGAAGACCCTTAGATAAGAGATCATTTATTCCTCCATTCTTCAAGATATCTTTATGAACCTGGGTCATGGATAAGGTCAATCTCAAAAGTTTAAGAGCTATTTCTCGATAGTGATTATGATGACCATATCAGACTACTCAATTGAACACATCAATTTAGTCAGAGCCCAACCGAGCATTTTAATGTCAACATCAAATCATCGAGGGGCCCACATATATCGCCTCTGCTTGTTAAGGCAGAAGGATCAGATAAACTTTTACTACATAGTCTTTGTCTATTTGATCATGTATACCATCTATATTTGTTTATTATATAATCCTACTTTCATTTCTTCCCACTGAAACTTTGTTCTATAAGAGTGCAATGTTGTAATAGAAATATATGGAAGTAGGATAATATAATACACCAATAAATGAAAGTAAGTTGTTATTAAGTATATTACAACATCCTTCTTTCATTGCTTTCAATTGCAACATTGTACTTTTTGGTGAACTTGTAAATTCAGTTATAAAATAGACTGTTTACTTGGATTTATACATCTTCCGCCCTCCCCTTAGCCCCATCCCATACATTTCCCGAACTTTCTCTTACAGATAATTATGCTTTTATCAAAAATTAGGCTTGGATATGTATCTCGGTACACTATTCAATTTGTAATGATATTATTTATTAATACATTTATCAAGGTGTAGTTTGTTATAGTAAAATACCAATATGTTCATGGCTTCTGTTTCACTTTCTAGAGTACAAGAAGCACCAAAGTCAATCCTTACACACGGCTATATATTTTGATTATACAAAAGAAAGAAAGAAAAGAAAACATGAGGTGGTTCATTTTGGGGTTGAATATGGAAGGTGGTTTATAATTGTTTTGGGGGTAGCAAAGAGATGGTAGTGAAGAAGTTGGGGCAGAGCCATACATGCACACCCATTCACACACATAATTACACACTCAACACATAGCCACATACAACCACTCACACACACGCTAACCCATACATACAGAATTGCATACAACACACATACATCTGCATACACAAAAACTTTGTATGTTTATGGTTTTGGGTATGAGTGCTATGTGTATGGCTCTCTATGTTTGTAATGTTCCATAAAGTGAAATAAATGAAAGTGAATTGCTATCCTTTACACTTGGCTTTCATTACTTTAAAAATGTTTATAGGTTGTATAATAGCATCTTCCTTTTATTTCACTTAATAGGGGCAAACACAATGTTTTTTTAGGGGTGGGGTATAATCATTCACCCTTATGTATTTGCAGTGGAAAAAGAATTCAAGAAATGAACAACTTTGGTTTAAGTTTGTAATTCTTTTTGCGAAATCTTAATTCTTTATGTATACATTTGAATAGAAACTGGATGAATTAAAGTTGGCTTTCCGAGCTCGGTTGAATGTTGCATTGCGAGCAGATCTTAATGGAACTTTGATGGGGTTAGTCAAATGACATGTGAACGAAGTATTGATAAAGAAGAATGAAATCTTGTGGACATATGTTGGCATTCCAAACATATTTGGACATTAATTTACCTTTCTTTTTCCTGTCTATTCATTTAAAATGTATGTACAACAACTATACGTTAAATCCTTTCATGACAAAGTAAATGAATTCATGTTTATCTAATAATTTTACGATCAAATATTGGATGCATGTATGGATCAATGACAATAAATTAAATATGTTGGAAACAGTGTCCAAGGTCATTAACTGCTGGTGATATTTATAATAATAGCAAGGTCCTTTTGGGTTGCTCTCACGACCCAGTAAAAACAAACAGTAACCAAAATTAAGTGAGAATAATTAGTTTATTAATTTATGTTGAAATAAATTAATTAGAAACTAATTAGTGATTATTGATAAATTAATTTGGAATTAATTTATAGAAATTAATTACAGGGATTGGATTATAATTAATGAAGAGTTTAATTAATTAAAGACAGTCCAGTGGCAGTTTGTAAGGATGCTCCTTATGTTTGGAACCCTAGGAACCCTCTAGTATAAATAGAGGCTTAGGGTCAAACCCTAAGCATCCTTTTGGCCTCCTTTGTGCTGCCATCCTCCCCTCTCTCCCCTTCCTATCCATTTTGGCAATTTCCAGTACCCTTTCCAAGGGTTTTTGGATCTTGCTTTTAGCATAGAAGAAGTTTTGTCAGTATGGTTTTCTGGTGTTCTTGGGTGTGTGTCATTAGAGGGATTCTGGATCTTGTTAGTTGATGCAATTGTTATGAACTGTATGATCCTACATTATGAATATGATGATTCTTGTCTTGAATTTTTGTATGCTATTATCATTTGATCTTGTTAAGTCTTCCGCTGCATGAAGTGTTCTGTTATTATGATCAAATCCCAACAAAGTACATGGACCTGAATGTGCTTAAGGGAATTGTAAGACTGGGTATTATATATATTCTTAGTCCTTTCTTTTGTCTGTGATATATTTTACGTGGTAATTTAACTAAAAATACTTATTAATAAATTAAATATAAGTTCTAAAACTGAAGGTGCAACATAACATATTTAGGAAACAAAATACAAAAATTTGGAAAATCAAGTTAAATTAACTTGGTATGTAAAATTTGTGTTTTAGTTTTCTTCTATGCAAAAAAATATATCAAACCAGAAATACAAAAACATGGTTTCATTATATATATATATATATATATATATATATATATATATATATATATATATATATATATATATATATATATATATATATATATATATATATATATATATATATATATATATATATATATATATATAGTTTTATATATCTAATCATAGAAAATTTCACTTTAAATTTTATAGAAAAATATAATGGGTATACGTAGCTCTGTTATATTAT
This sequence comes from Cichorium intybus, assembly GCA_023525715.1. Classification (NCBI taxonomy): domain Eukaryota; kingdom Viridiplantae; phylum Streptophyta; class Magnoliopsida; order Asterales; family Asteraceae; genus Cichorium; species Cichorium intybus. The sequence goes on from CM042014.1 coordinate 56,976,265, forward strand.
TTTATGTTTAAGAATTTTTATAAAAACATTAGGATATTTTCGTGTTTGATAGTGGTTATGATTTTGATTCTATCAAATTTTATTGTTTAATGCTTCTTCTTCAGATCGCATCAATTTCATGGAAAGAAAATTAACTAAACATGGTTGATATATCTATACAAGCAGATATTGGTGGTGAGGTATGTTTAAGCTAAGAAAGATGAGATACTACTTTTCAATCAACTTAATGGGGACATGATTTAATCCATTAATTTTATCACATGAAGTATCAAAGTAAACAAAACTCACAGATGACAATTTTATTATTTTAAATATTGATATTTTTCATCTAATTTTTTATATATATTTAATCATCCTATGTAATACATGGTTTTCTAACCTAGTATATATATATATATATATATATATATATATATATATATATATATATATATATATATATATATATATATATATATATATATATATATATGTATGTATGTATGTATGTATGTATGTATGTATGTATGTATGTATGTATGTATGTATGTATGTATGTATGTATGTATGTATGTATGTATAAACACACCTATTAAATGTTTTAGAATTTTCAAACTATGAGAGATATAAATGTGTGACCTATGAATAAATATGGTCTGAATTTTGTAATCAATACTAATTGCATAAAAATGATTTCGAGAGTTACCTGTCTTGTTTGTATGTGTTTACTTTCTTTGATTCATTTATTATCATTATTATATGCTGACAACTTTTAATCCAATATACGACTTGAACATATACAACATAATTCAATATTATAATTATATTTAGTTGCTCGAATGAATGGAATGATATATTCTTTACCGAATGTAATTATCTCTTATGGGTTAAATATTATTCGATACGGGTGGGGTGTTTTTTTATTCCCTCAGAGATTGGAATGAAATGTAATGGAATTAAATAGTTTTATAATTATATTTCTATCCTAATTATATTTCTAAGATTTTAAGGTATCTAGTTATTTTTATTTTGTAAATTTTTGAAATTATAGATAACATTTATTCAACTATTTATAGAGCATATAATATCTATTTTCAACGAAATAAAATATATTGATATGTAATTTATTTAACGATATATCTTTATTTAAAAAAATTCATGTTATAAAATAATATTCATTTCTTTACTAATCAAATTTTATTTATTTAGTTTTCTATATATTAATAACAAATAATATGTTTTAATGGCTCATTTCATTTCTTCGAGCCAATCAAACATGACAAAACAATGTAATTATTCATTCCATTAATTTGCTCATTTTTTACGTTGTCTATTTCATTACTTCATAATTCTATTTCATCATACCAAACCTTTTTTTATATGTATATGCATCAAGTCTATGTATATAAAATAGATCATAGAAAAACTATTTCATGTAAATTTATAGCTTGTGTTTCATGGCATTTTATTTATGACCAGTTTTAAAAATATATATATTATACTACTTTAAATGTAGATAAATTTAGGGATAATGATATGTAAAGGTAATGAACTTTGTCGCGTGTACACATTTAACCATTTATGCTCTTTTGTCCATATTTGGTCACTGGAGTTATTTTTGTGCTTGATTTACCCAAGAACTTTTTAAAATTGTTCACATTTAGTCACTTATTTTTTTTTGTCCACAAATGACCATTAAGTTTTTGGTCATATGTGTACCAAGAAAAACGTTTAATGGTCATATGTATACAAAAAAAAATATAAGTGACTAAATTTTAAAAATTTTACAAACTTCATGGTAAATCAAGCACAAAAATAAGTTCAGTGACCAAATGTGAACTTTAAAAGTTTATTACCCTATCAAGTCATTATCCCATAAATTTATGAAGGTATCATTCACATAATGAATATCTCATAATCGAGAAAAACATATTTAATTTCTCTCTCAATCACATATGAATATTTGTATAATTCTGTATGAAAATATCATATTTATATCAATTAATTTGAATAAATTATTTCACCATGTGTAAATGATATAATATGAATTTAAAGCATTAGTTGCTTTGCATTAATTACAACTCTCAACCTTTATATAAGAATGAAATATGAAACACAATTTCATAAGATATTAAAGTCATTAATTCTAAGGGATACCCCTTGTTCTTCTTCTTTGTTCTTTTTACCTCAATGTGTTATTTGCTAACTGTTACATCTTACATCTGGTTGTTTAATAAAAAAATGGACGGTCTCTATTACTAGTGAAATCTTGGGTGATATTGTAGTTCATATTAAATCAACAGATCATGATCTCGGAAATCACACTATTTCACATAATGGTGTTTATACTTGGCATTTTTGTGCCAAACTTGTTGGTACACATTTTAGTTGTTACTTTTGGTGGGGTTCACGACATCAATCCTTATCTTTGATGGACGCAAAAATTTCAAGATATTGTAGTCAAAAGGTTTATTGGTGATGGTACTTGCTACTGGTTGGTCAAGCCGGATGGATTTTATGTTTTTTTATAATGCTGAAGACGAACCCCAACCGATCCGTCGACCGATTGGGCGAGACCGGGCAAAAAAAGCCGGCAACCAAATAAGATCGTCCAGTTCCTATAGAACCTATCACTAAAGTACCCCTAGAGAGGGATAAGGCTAAGCGGAGCGAAAAGGGTTTTCCATGAGATGGGAAATGCAAACTATTAGCCCCACACGAAGTTTGTGAATAAGTGATTGTCTGATAATGAGCAAGGAATATCCGTCTTTCTGCTAAAGAGGATGTATTGAACTCATAATTCATTAGATACTTTTTATGAATGTCAACTAAGTATCGTAAGTAAATTGCTCCCGGTTGTTCAATCAATGATTGTTACACAGGACAAGACAGAACATAATATGTATTGGACTGGGAGTGAGACCAATGTCATTGAGACAAAATTGTATATTTTTATGCCAAACTCGTAAAATCTGATCTTGTATAACGTAACACCATCATATAACAACTCTACTACCAAAACCTTGCCTCTATGGACGCTTTCACTGCTGCATATCAACCATACCTTCATCATCTTCAACCATCCTTTCATCATCTTCAGATTTCTCAAGCTTAGTTGCAAGTAAATACAAGAAATAACAATGTACTTTCTAAATTCGTTTATTACTCGAAAAAAGCATCATCGAGACAAAAAAAATTAAATTAAAAAAAAAAATCAACCATTGCTTCATCTTCATTCTTGACATCGGTCATACTATCAACACTTTCAGACTCTGCCGACAAAAGAGAGTGAAATAAAACCAAGTACACATATGATATACTTTACATCATCTTTGCCATTGATAGTTTCATCGTGTCATTATGAAGAAAATAGGACACCAAGTATCCGTGTGTACAATCCTTTCTCTTCGATTTGGAAAACATTTTCTTCACTATCCCTTGACCGTATTGTTCTCCATATACAACACCAAGTATCCATGTGTACAATATCTTCACGATTTAGTTCTTCAATAGTATTTTCCCAATGTAATGATAAGACGACATCCTTCCTTACAATGTCCTTGTAGTAAAAATACATGTAATTTTAGAGGGTCTCTTATCCATATGATTGGGCGAAAAAGAAATCATGGTGACTAGCCATATTAGCCATCCTTTTGTTTTTTAAATGCATCAAATTCTAGTCTATGAATATAATAATATTTCGTTACGATTAAGTAGTGTATTGGATCCTATTTTACATATTTCACGTTACTATTACATTATTTTATTTCCATGATGTCAATCTATGAAGTTACTTCAGCGGTGGCATATTTAAACTTTTTTATTAATAAATACATGTCTATAGTCTTCCACAATAATCATAATATATTTGTAATTCTTGAAGAATGAATGAATGTGGACACCTCACGAGGATCATCTTAATCCTTCATTCTTAAACATTCAAATAGAGAATTTACTATAAAAATGAATGTGGTTAGTTGTTAAATCAATAAATATTTTAGAATATTCTAGGGTTAATAACAAAAAATGTAAAACCCTGATTTTCATACACCTTAAATAGTGCAATATTTTATAAAAACATTATGTGACAAAATGTCAACTTGTAAAAACTTTTCTCATGACATAAAGTCATATCTTAAAATTTCGGTCCCAAAAAAAACATTTAAGTTTTAAAATATTTAAATCACTTCAGGGGTTACAGCTTCATATCAAACTAGACCATAGAAAGCAAGTTAGGATACAAACCGTTACATCAGGAAGAAATCACTTCATCTAAATTCCCAATCTCAACAGGACATCTACTTACTTTTATCCCACGTGTCTAAAACCTGAGATACATGACATAAAATAAAATACGTAAGACGAAAACGTCTCGTGAGCTACATGGGTTTTAGACTCAAGACATTTGTAACCATAACTAATTCATTTTCAAAATATTTATAATCATATCATATACGACACTTGTTGTCAAAATCTTTATAGTAAATTGATATAATGACACTCGCTGCCAAAACCTTTATAAGTAAGCATATAACAAACTTTTGCTTTTAAAGCCTTTCATAACAAAATCAAGTAATGTTATTGCTATCATAAAACTTTCATTTTCATTTCCTTAGCTTTTGACTGGTATCGTAGCATACTTGATTTTTATACTTAAGGCCTTAATCACTCTTAGTGATACCCCAAGTCTGTACTGAGATGGTACGAACTTATCCAACCACCTCAACATCTTGTCACATGCTATGACTGGTATCTTAACATGCTTAGTTTTTATACTGCAGGCCTGAATCATTCTTGATGATTACCCCAGTCTATACTAGAATGGAAAGAACACGATCAGTCCATTCTAGCATCTTTCCATATTTAGGACATCTACTTCGCAAAGGGGTGATGCTGCCCCAGTAGATTCCTCTGTATTCCCCTTACGGGAACATCATAACCCGGGCAGAAGCATTTTACATACATTCATATTACTTTTCATTACAATACATTGCTTGCATCAAATACCAGTCATTCATAACATAAACATTGATTCATAATCATCATGGGCTAAATGCCAAAACATTATTTCATACATATCGTGGGCTTGAAGCCAAAACATTCTTACATTCCAATGGTTAAGTATCACTCTTAAAGCATAATAAATGTTTTGGACACTTTTACCCTTCTGGCCCATTTTGACCAAAAATGCTATTTTTGAAATCCACAAGGTTATTATAGAAAATTTATGAATTTTACTTTTCTTTAGACTCAGTTCAATGATTAGATGTCAAAACGACATTCATTTTACTCATTTACGCCATTTTACTTTTCTTTTGACTTAGTTCAATGATTATATGTCAAAACGACATTCATTTTACTCATTTAACACAATGTGTTCCCAAGAATTCATAATATTATTCCAAATAAAGTTTAGGTTCACTTTTGTGCTATTTTTGTACATACTAAAATTGTCCCACACGGTTGGAATTCAAGATTCGATTCCTTTTCATTACTTTATCATTTACTTCAAGATTAACACTTATTTGTGGTTCCCAATTTTCACATCATTCAAGTAATTTACTAACTTCAACATCTATTCAAAGATATAATAGAAATCCAAATGCACAAACGTATCTTTTCATGAAATTTAGTTGTAAAAATCTCACCATGTGGTCGAGTTTGACCAAAACAACGAACCAACAACTATTCCAATAGCAAAACACTCGTTTTTGACCAATTTATAACTTTTCTAGCATAGATCATGCTTGAAGTCAACATAGCCTAGCTTTGAACATCATGATTTTCCCATAGAATGATTTGGTTATTAGAGTTTATAAACTCCACCCAACATGCAATAAGGAATTCCAAGCTAACATTCGAGATTTAACAATTCATGTGTGTTCTTATACTCATAATATGACATAAACCCGAAAATCAATTTCAATTTCAACATGCACTAATGGATTTCAAGTTTAGTAACTAAGGTTCTAAACACCAAATAATTTACCATCAAGAATATGTCTAAAAACTTGAAATCATAGGTGTTCTAGACTTCTTGAAATAATTATCAAGCACACATTCAATAATCCAAACCAAAACCAAAACTTTGCCATCATAAGTGTTTTCTTGAACCCACAAAGTGTTAGAAATCGAAAACCGACGTCAAATCCAACATGCATGTAAATATTTTCGGATTAAGCAAACTAGGGTTCCAAAAATCAACTATACCTTTGAGTTTTTGCCCAAATTTCCTGAAATCACAAATGAATACGAATTTTCTGCACAAAATCGGACCTTTAGAACCCTTCCTTGCCTCCTACCGTCGACCACCGCCGTACCTAGCCAATTTCACCGCCGGCAGTGGCGCTTTTAGCCGCTGTTTGCGGTTTTCTGGTGCAATCGACCACCACAGCAGCCATGGCTGCTTCAAAGTTCCGATTTCTTGCCTCTCTATTGCGTCTGGTCTCACTCTTGATCCCACACTTCTCCCTCACGCACTAAATCTTTCAATCTACGCCTCACATTTCTCGATTTTGGAGCTAGTGTGCGTGCTTGTGTGTTTATCGGGAAACAAATCGACCACAGATGGAATTCGCGCACACAGGAAATGGAAATACGGTTCCTGATTTTAATTTAGGTCACAATTTCGAAATTCCCAAATTGCCGCTTACTTCTTACCTTAGAAGAAATTTCCAACTCTTATCTTTTTTTTTTCTGATTTTCCTTTAGCCATAACTTTTAGATATGACCTCCAAAATTTGCAAATCTTATACCTTTCGAAAGGTGGAAATGAGCTTTACAACATTCCCCTACTGAGTTGAGTCCCATTCTTTCTATATTTTTCGTTATAGGGTCTTGAACATGGTCATTCGACAATTTTTGTCACTTTTGGGTTTAAAACCCTCATAACTTCTTTGTTATAACTCCAAATGATCCGAATATTTTTCCTATATTCTTGTTATCTCAAATATTATCAAAGTCTCATTGAGGAATTTTTCTCAATTCCTTTTATATTTTGAGATATTAATTTTTAAATATTGTTTAATAAAGTTTTCACTTTTGACCATTTATTCCTCTTTTTGCTCTTGGGTCGCTAAGACCAAATTTCTAACTAAAATAATACATCAAAATGATTAACAATAATTTTCTAATAATTTCACATTCTTTGACCATTTTTCCCTTTCATTATACATTTAAGTGACAAATTAGAACTTAGACGCGTAAAACTTTTTGGTTGTCACATAAAAGTCACTACAGTTTAGCCAAAATTTTGGTTTAACCACTATATTTCTTTTTTGTTTTATAAAAACCACTCATACTTTCAAAGAATTTTATAGTGACCATTATTCGTTTTATTTTATAACTCTTAAGGATTATTTTCATTGAAATATTATGTTAAAAGTTCCATATCGAGATTTGAAGCAAATATTAGAACTCCATTGTAAGGAAAATTATACATAAAGTTATCTACATGTGTATTTTTTTTCTTTGTAAGTGCATCTCTTCGGCCACTTTCTGAGTGCATAAGTTGTTCAAGTGAATCCATTAAATTTTGAATGCAACGAGGGTAATGAGTTTTCTGAGTTGGCGGCATACAATCATGACTTTTATTTGTTATAGTGGTTGCAATAGATCTTTTTGAAAATATGAGTGGTTTTTATGATTTTTTTAAAGTATGAGTGGTTTTTATAGAACAAAATAAAATATAGTGCTTAAACTGAATTTTGACAAACTATAGTGGTTTTCATGTTATTAGCCCAATATTCTATGGCATGACTCTAATTTTTAATTACACATATTCACTAAATGTAATAAGTTAGAAATCACATACATATACTTCAAATATGAAGTTAATGTAAAACTTGAGAGAGGCTCTGTTAACAAATCAACAACATTATGTTTAGTGGAGACTTTGAATGTCTTGATATAGGTTTGGCTATTATCTAAAGGATGTGATGGTATATGAAGAGTATATGTTTGTATCATAATTATGATATTGGTTCCTTTACCTATGTAATTTTCCTAGTATTGTCATGGTAGATGTCAGTCATATTGGATATACTGGAATGACTCCAACATCGAAAATGAACTTCTTGATCCAAATGCATTCCTTAGAGGCATACATACTATTGTTTACTATAAGACAAGTGTTTTATAAAGATTGTATTTTAATAATTGATCGATGACTATGAAAAAACTAATATAGCAATAATGACCTGACCATATAACATGGTTATGACATTTAAGTGTCAACATAACATAGTTATGAACTTTAAAAATGAAGAGCTTCAAGAAAATATGGCAAAAGTAATAGACCAAAGGGAAGTGTTTGGTTTTATTGAAATTTCCAATTTAAAAAGGAAAATAAAGATGTACTTTCCATATTTATTCATTACGTAGAAGAGAATAAAATAGATGTATTTTATTGGATTGAGATTAGCTTTTACGTAAATTGAAGGTGAGGGGCTTATTTGTAAAATAAACCAATGAACAGAGTTGTAATGAAATTATGAGTTTATTTTATTAATTTTCATTTTTAATATAATGAAATAGATAATATTTAAATGAAAAGAGGAAGGTAGTGGATTTTAAGGGAACAAAAACCCTCCCCCAACACACAAACACACCCGTCCAAGTGTGTGTGACTCTTCTAAAAACAAATAATGAGAATGAGAGAATATAGAACAGAAAAAATCAAGATGAGCATCAAAAGAAAGTGTACAAATGATAGACAGAAATTTTAAATGAGCATAGAGAGAGAGAGAGAGAGAGAGAGAGAGAGAGAGAGAAATGAAGAGAAAAAGCAAGACAGAGAAAGATTATGTGCATATGTATGTATAAGGTAACGGGGAAGGAGGAATCATCCCTAGCTACGGGAACAATAGCATTGGCAGCAATGCTTCATACAATCTCGGGAACTAGTGGTGGTTATAGACGGTCGATGGAGGGCTGGTGGTCATAAATGGTCTAGGTTTCTTTAAACACCCCTAAACCTCGCCATTTTGACATTAAACATGTGTTTTTGACAAAGTACTTCTAAACCCTGAGTATAAAATGTGAACTTTCTTGCAAAAGTGTTAAATATACTATGATATTGTTGAAGAAACCTTCTATATTAGAATGTATATATTTAGAAAAAATGTATATGCTATTGGTGGTATTAATGTTAAAGATGAAAGGTAAAATAGTTGACTTTTTTATTGACGTGTTGGCGATCTTTAATTTGAGTGATGATAATTTCATATTTGGACTAGGAAGATTGTTTAAAGGGGTAAATAAAGACTAATACATTTTATGGTTCAAAAGTGTTAAGTAGAATTGAGATTTCGCTTAGGGAGGATAATTAAGAATGGTGTTGTATCTTAGTAATGTAATGATGATGTTGCGTGCTTATTGATAAATGTTTTATTAAAGTTGTAACATATTATTTTCGTTGGATGTTTTAAGTAAACAAAATTGTAAGTACATTGGTAGTAAAATACACTTGAAATAATGAAAAAAGAATACAAGATATATGCATGTTTAACATGTAAGTAATTTTATTACATAAAGTGGTGTATAATGGATAAAAACCCGTAAAAGGCTAGAAAAGTTTTTTTAACCAATATATTAAAGTGCTGGCCAGCCGGGACTAAATTGATGTGTTCAATTAGAAGTCTTAAAGTCATAAGAAGAATCGGAAATCGGGAAACAGAGTATCATACAGAGATTGATCTCAATCCATGTCTCGTGTCTGAAAATATCTTGTTGGACGAAGGATCATATGATCACTTATCTATGGACAGAACTGACTAGGTCAGAGTTTGGCAGCAGTTTCTAAGAAGCTGCAGGTTGTTTATTAATCAGAAGATAAATTAAAGTCATAGACTTATCCAAGTGGGAGACTGTTGGATTAGGTGTCTAAGCCATGATTTTACAATTATATTTATCTTGTTAATTGAAGCAAAGTCCATTTGGGTTGCCCTCATAGCTGGAGGTCAGGATAGAGTTCAGTAGAGTTAAAGGTTGATTTATTAATTGTGTAATAAATCAATAGAATTAATTAAATGGTTTATTAATATATTTAAGTGTTAATATATTAATTAGAAACTATAATAATTAATTGAGATTTAATCTAGAATTAATTGGATTTAATTTAATGATTAAATTAATTAATTAAAAGTGCAGGGACTGGTTTTGTAATTATTCAATAGTTGAATAAAAGGCTGGCCAGTGGATAGGGGTTGAAGGTGGCGAGATTTGTGGTGCCACCACAAGGATCTCGAAACCCTAATTAGGGTTAAGGAAAGCCTTGTCCAAATGGTTAACAGGCTTGCCCATTTGGAGGCTCCTTAGGGTTTCAGCTGTAACCCTTGGAGGCTATAAAAGGAGGCACCTGGCACCCTCATTCTCTGCGCCATTTACATCAAGATAAACTCTGCTGGACTGTCTTCTCCATTGCTGTGGGTATGACTTTCATTTGAGGCAGGATACTTTTGCTGCTAGCTTCAAGAACAAGATCAAAAGGTTAGTAATTCTTGTTTTGATCTTTAGAAATTATTGTTGGCCTTTAGGTTTAGTTTATTATCTTCATAGAAGAAAACATAGATCTTTCTAGGGTTGCATGTGAACCATAAGGAATTTTGTGTTCATTGTTTGCTAGAAAACCCTTCAGTGGTATCAGAGCTTAGGCTGTTTTCTTGTGTTTGATATAAACTGCTTGTTTGATCAAAGGGTTTTCGAAAATAAACCCTTGGGAGGCCTAATTTTCGTCCATGGTGGCTAGGGTTTCAAAACCCTAGCCTCCCCTGCCTTATCTGCGAATTGCATGTTGCCTAGAATACTTGGTTGTTATTTTTTGGTAACTAGATCTTCTGAATAACTTGAACCTTTATTCCTTGCATGTTAATTTCGAGATTTTGGCTAGGGTTTCCTAACCCTAGCCGCCACCCTTGGTTCCCCCCCCCCCCCCCCTTGATTTGCTTGCCTTTTATAAGTAGGTTGTTATTTATGGTAATTATTAGATAATTAAATAACTGGAACCCCTTATCTTTGCATGCTGATTTCGTGACCGAGGGATAAGGGTTAGGAAAATTAATTTGATTAATTTTTGTGATTCCCTTATTAGATTTAATTAGTTTAATTAAATTGTTTAATTAAAAGACCAATTAAATCACTTAAAGAATTAATTAAATTTTCGAAAAATAGATTAAAATTTGCGAAAATTATAATTAAATTAATTCTAAAATATTTTAATAAGATTAAAATATATCTTATATATTTATGATTAAAAGTTAACATTTATATATAAGAAAATTGGTTAGTCTTACCGCTAGTAGGCCTCATTCACAAAACTGTCCTATAATAAGGGTATAAGGCGACTGACTATAAAATGTTAGTCTAATGGGTATCCACTCTTACCCACCGCTCTCTTGGTCAGTCGAGTGTCGTTAGCCGAACGGGTTTGATAGAACCGCTAAGCCTCTTAAAAGTATAATGCTATAATTGAAAGTACTAGAACCTTGAACAAAACCCAATCTAGTTACTTTAGGATAAAAATGTGAATTGGTGCTAATCCATGGAATTGCACATTGCACTTTGTGGAACGTTGGTGGAGCGTGTGTGGTTTACCGGCACGCCAACAAGGGTCCGCAAAGAGTTGCAATGGGTTTCTCGATTTTGTCATTATTAACGGAGCATGTGTGGTTAACCGGCACGTTAATTAGAGATGACAATTGACTTCGAGAGTACCGAGCGAATTTGCATGGTTATTCACACCCGGTTTGTGATCCTCGGCATCCCAGTCACAAACAGTGGGGCACATCCGAGACTAAACATGCCATTGAACAGTTCAATGTGTCTCAACAGATCTAGGAATTTCATAAGATGAAATTGATAAGTGTATTATCTACCTTAATGACCATTATGTTGTGATTACGGCATCCCTCTTCACACCATAGTTGGGGTATTTTGGGTCCTAGCCTTAATAAATAATATATTGGGTAATTATTTAAAGGATTAATTAAACTAATAAAATTCTGTTTATTGTAGATGTCTGAATCAAGTGTCTATTCTCCTCCCTCTCCTCTTTCACCCACTTCTGAGAGCATCAGAAAGCACTTGCCTAATATGGTAAGGCTGACTGGCCTTAACAATATGGTATGGCTTCATAAATAGAGAATAGTTCTCTGTTTTGCTGGCAAGCCATATCTGACTGAGTGTCCGCTCCCCAGAGCATGACATCACACAGTAGCTTGTGATGAGCATGACTCCTTGATTGTTAAGTCAAGGAAAGTTCGTTACCTAATACTATTGATCATTGACCCCGATTTCCGCAGGAATTTAGAATTCCTAGGGTCAGATAAGTTAACACAGCTAGTTGTGGAAAGGTTCCATGAACTGGTTGAGAAAGGACGAGCTAAGATCTTCAAATAGTTTGAAGTGTGCAGGAAGTAGCACCAGTTCACATGTTCTCAAGACTGAGAGACACACAGGTGAACTGTATAAATTTGGTTCCCTTTTCTTGATCGGGAGTTAAAGCATTAGCTCGACTCGTTGATCCGTTCATCCTGTTGTACATGAAGGGAAACCAGATAAGACAATCATGGATATGCATTCAATGTTGACTCTGTATGAGTCGTTAATAGAGAAGCATAGTTCCATTGATTCAGCTGCTTCAGGATTGAGTCCAGTAAAAGGACACATCAAGAAATGATCCAGATCGTCTGGACCGGTTCCTTGATGTTTCATACTGGGAATCCACAGGGTGGGACACAGTCACGGAAAGATTGGAAAATGCTCCGAAGCCGAACAGTTTGGCAACTCAGGAATATCTTAAAACTCAGAACATCTGATCCTTAGTTCCTTGATACAGGATGTGTTTCTCACATTTTCTCTGTATGCATGGACTTTGTAGGATGTAGGATGTTGTTGCATAGGAGCATATTCAGATTGGATCTGAAGCTCATGCAGTTTTAGAGTTTAGTTAGATGTTGAAATCATGTTATTAGCTTATCAGATGCGTATGACATTGTCTATCATTTAATACATTGTTCAAGGGTTTTGTTTTAATAAAATTGTCAATTTTCTTTTAACACATGTTGTTTGAAATATCCTTGAAATGTTGTATGATTGTGTTGAATGCATGATTAGTAATAACTTGAATATTGATACATCCAAAGTGTTTGGATTTTAGGAATTGTGCTCCTTATGATTGTTAAAGTGAGTATTATAAGAATCAATTCAACCAAAGGTCCAGTTGGACAAGACTTTGGAATCATTTGACTTAGAGTCACATGATGAATTGAGTTCTTAATGTGTTAAGAAATGAATCAACCAAAGATCCAGTTGGACAGGGCATTGGAATCATTTGACTTAGAGTCAGATGATGATTAAGTTCTTTATAAAGCACATGTGGCAAGAAATGAATCACCCAAAGATCCAAAGGATAGGATTTTGGAATCAGTTGACTTAGAGTCAACTGAAGATTGCAAGTCTTGAACAGAATTAACAAAGTCATAAGTTTACATAGAGATGTAAAAGAGACTGAGATTAGAAGCAACGAACACATCAGTTGCTGTGTATTGCTCGAATCTCCGAACAGAACACAATTGTTTGTACTTCACAATATTTGTCAGTCGGTATGACGAATATGACCTCGCTTATCAGAATAAGCGATTGGATTGAATCTTTGAACAGTTCAAGGACTTCAAAGGAAGTACAAGACCCACAGAACCTGAGTGACAACATAAACTGGGAAAATGTTTCACAGTTATTCTCTTCCAAGAACATTAATAGTTATAATGTGTCTTAGGGAAGATGATGGAGCATTGGTCGAAACAGTTCGATCCTCGATGTATGAGATACATTGCCAATTAGTTTCCCGTAAATTAAACACTAAACCAGTCAGACCATATAGACCATATTCCAACCATATCCTTCGACTAAGTAGGTTTTGCAGACATTGTCTGAAATGTAAAGTTGGGATTGTCCCACTTGTACATTAAAGGTCCAGGGTCTTGTAGTGTTCGTCTGAACCTCATGACTAGCCTGAACCTGATCAGCAATGTCGTTTCACTGGCTATCCCGCTGTACCTGTAAAAGAAGAGCTCTTTTAGAAAGAACTCATATTCTAAGGAGACAGTGGGAGTTGGGACAGTCCTGAATGAGTTCAGGATTAGCCAAGTGAAATAACCTTTAGTCATCGCTAGGCTTAGAGCAGAAATCATATTTCTGTTTTAATACTGACATAACCTTCTCTTGACCAGTAGTACTGATCACCGTCATAAGTAGTTATGATCGGGGTGACATACCGAATAGTGGTAAAACACTATAGTTGGTACGGATTTTCAATCCGACTACTTGGAAGCATTGGTGAGCTCGGTTGCTGCCAATTAAGAGAACTTTAGGACGAGATACAGTCCATGTGACAGCTTGATTGATTTTACAACTGGTCTTAGAACCGGTGGGAGTAATCATCAAAAGAAACCAACATGGATAGAAACGTACCTTCAGAACATCTGGTTGAGTAAGACAATACTCAGAGTCAAGTAATTGACTCCGAGAGAAGCACTCTCAATAGAAGATGAAATCTGAAAGGATACTGCATAATGTAAGTCGTTAGTGGAGCACGTGTGGATCACCGGCACACTAATGGGGACTCACAAAGAGTATGCCAGTATAAAGGTACGTGGGCCCGGGATTACCCCATGGGCATCTCGCAAGAAAGGATATTCAGATTCTCGAAATATGCCAAAGGTTTGGATTTTGAGAAGGGGCTGAAAGATATCCATTAAGATGTCAGAAAGGTTTGGATTCTCAAAATATACCAAAAGCTCTGGATTTTGTGAATAGTCCATAACCGTGTCAAAGCCAGTGGGAGTGTTGCTGTTATCTATCTCCATATGTGTGTTTCTAGGAAACGTCTCTTTTCATTACAAAGTGTAATGACTTGGTGTTAAGAGACGGATCGCTATGAAAGACTTAATAAAGATACAGCATGCTCAGGTGGTTACAAACGTCCATGAGATAGATCGAAACTCTGCCAAGATGATCTTGATGAGACTCAAGATGCATAGCTCAGGAAAGGAGTTTCCTGTCATTGCAAAGTGTGATGATTTGGCATGAGAGGTATGAAAGGTGCAACGTACTCACATAATCCTAAGATTCCAAATAGGTTTGGAATATGACTAGATCGTATCAAACAAGTTTCTTGGATCGATCAGAAGTGTCATGAACATGTCTTGATGACTTAATGCTTAGAGCATAGTGAGTTAGATTCAGGATATGACCTGGCTGGGAATACTTAATGGATTTTGTACATACATGAGAAATCATTGGAAAATGATTGAGGTGAATGTTGATAACAATTTGAAAAGAGTTTTCAAATAAGGACTTAATGGTTAAAGAATTTCGTTGGCATCCCGATAGAGCGCGTGTGGCTCACCGGCACATCGTAACACCTCGAAATAGTCTTAGGGTGCAGTCATGTGGACTTAAGATCCCGAGTACCATGGAAAGTCACAGTACATAGAATGGAGTTGTTAGTGAGAATGACGGTATGACCAAAATTGAAATATCATCGGAAGGATATCCGATCAGATAAAGTGTATAAATGTGTAACATTTGAATACATAGAAAGAGTGAAAGGTCAAGTAGACATAGATACATAACACGAATTAAATAGTTTAAAAGCAATCTAGAAAACGATAATAGTTTATGTAAAATCCGACTTGGTGATTACCTCGTGGAGACTTGGTAATTAGGAAATAGTAGCCACCAGTCAGATTTTAAGTTTCAATTTTGCATGTTTCACTTCCCGAATAATTTGATTATTCAAAAGTCCACAGTCGCTCATACTTTTCGGGAGTAAGTATGAACAAAGACTGTCGTGAATTGGTTTGTAGATTGTCTAAGGAGTTAGACATTGCAGTAAGACTGCTACAACGTTCATGAGTACTTAGAAATAGAGATTTGAGTATTGGACAAACCCGCGCTCAATAGATTGCTTCATGGATTACATCACGAGCAATGTTGAGACGATAATATCGTATGATCTTGAAGCGGAGACATATGAGTTGAAATTTACGAGTCGGTTGTGCATTGATGATGCGAAACGCATCGGTAACTCGATGTTATAAAACGCATTGTTGTGTACGATTTGATAAGTAAAAGACACAACCATATGAGTCAAAGCTTATTCGTTCCTTGACCCTGATGGGAAACAGATATCTGTAGGCCGCTCGATGATTTTGAAGTTGACTAAAGTGCTGGCCAGCCGGGAGTAAATTGATGTGTTCAATTAGAAGTCTTAAAGTCATAAGCAGAATCGGAAATCGAGAAACAGAGTATCAGACAGAGATTGATCTCAATCCATGTCTCGTGTCTGAAAATATCTTGTTGGACGAAGGATCATATGATCACTTATCTATGGACAGAACTGACTAGGTCAGAGTTCGACAGCAGTTTCTAGGAAGCTGCAGGTTGTTTATTAATCAGAAGATAAATTAAAGTCATAGACTTATCCAAGTGGGAGACTGTTGGATTAGGTGTCTAAGCCATGACTTTACAATTATATTTATCTTGTTAATTGAAGCAAAGTCCATTTGGGTTGCCCTCATAGCTGGAGGTCAGGATAGAGTTCAGTAGAGTTAAAGGTTGATTTATTAATTGTGTAATAAATCAATAGAATTAATTAAATGGTTTATTAATATATTTAAGTGTTAATATATTAATTAGAAACTATAATAATTAATTGAGATTTAATCTAGAATTAATTGGATTTAATTTAATGATTAAATTAATTAATTAAAAGTGCAGGGACTGGTTTTGTAATTATTCAATAGTTGAATAAAAGGCTGGCCAGTGGATAGGGGTTGAAGGTGGCGAGATTTGTGGTGCCACCACAAGGATCTCGAAACCCTAATTAGGGTTAAGGAAAGCCTTGTCCAAATGGTTAACAGGCTTGCCCATTTGGAGGCTCCTTAGGGTTTCAGCTGTAACCCTTGGAGGCTATAAAAGGAGGCACCTGGCACCCTCATTCTCTGCGCCATTTACATCAAGATAAACTCTGCTGGACTGTCTTCTCCATTGCTATGGGTATGACTTTCATTTGAGGCAGGATACTTTTGCTGCTAGCTTCAAGAACAAGATCAAAAGGTTAGTAATTCTTGTTTTGATCTTTAGAAATTATTGTTGGCCTTTAGGTTTAGTTTATTATCTTCATAGAAGAAAACATAGATCTTTCTAGGGTTGCATGTGAACCATAAGGAATTTTGTGTTCATTGTTTGCTAGAAAACCCTTCATATATATATATATATATATATATATATATATATATATATATATATATATATATATATATATATATATATATATATATATATATATATATATATATATATATGAAAATGAGTCAATAATGATAATTGCAACATGTGTGAAACATGTAATAACTATATGTGTTGTATATGAAAATGTGGGTTAGAATACTAATAAAGGAAACAAAGAAATAAGTTAAAAGTTGGCATGAATTGTGTACTTAGAATGTAAGGAATGAGATAAAAATACATTGTTGTACGAGACCACTAAATAAAGTGACGATAATATACATATTGATATATGTTTAAGTCTTAGATGGAAGAAAGTTATTACAATGGGAATGTTTCAAATTATGATGTGAGTTTAAGTATGAACTACATGGATAACATGTAACACCCAATTGCAAAACATTCCAAGATTACTGGAAAACTGTAAATTTTAGTATATAATGTGAACAATGATTAATCTGCTTTTGAATCAATATTCATTAATTGGATTTTTTTCACAAGAGTGCAGACATACAACATAGAAAACCATTGAGAAAAAAACTCAAGTTATAAACATATTCACAATAAGTAAATTTCTAGGTTGTCTTTTATCAATAGTTAATCATATACTATCTTTAAGTATATCCTAAAAAATTAGCACCTCTAAACACGAATCCTAGTTCTTTTTTGTACTTGAACTACATCGTAATTCGTAGTACATGAGATAACTTTGTCTTTTGAGTAACCTACTTGATAAGAATATGTTTTAGGATAAGAAGTTAAAAAATAAGTCTACTTAAAAGGTACCCATTTCATCCACATTAGTATTGGTTTCGTTCTCTTCTTTCCAAGTTGGTTTTTATAGACTACATGCCTATGTTAAGAAGAACATATCAACTAACTTGATATCTTACGTAGCCATGGTTATCCCGAACAAAGGTCCACCATTTCGTGTTGTGTGAAAGCTTACATATTAGTTAACATAAATATGTAGGAGAGAATCTTTTCAACTCCTACAAGTTCTTAATACACCATATTTATCCTGAAGAATAAGTCTATACTTGCCTAATGAGTGTGTACCATAAGTTGTACATTACACAAGCATTCAAATGTTCATCGTCTCTTAGAACAAAATAACAAGTATCATTTTCAACAAGAGTTATGTACTTACCCTTTGATGTTTGGGATGATAATTCAAGTTTATTAATTCTTTGGTGCATTGTAACTCCTACACATGTGATTATTTATAAATCTAAATTCTATCTAATAGCCATTTATGGTTTTTCTTTTACTCTATCACATTATTTAATTATAGAACTAAATCCCAAAATAACTACTTTATATAGTCAATCCAATTCTTTCACAAGTTCTCTTCCTTCACCATATGACTTTTTTGGTCAACTTAGATATTTAAGGATTGGATTCATTTCGATGGATTTTGATTGTCAAAGTAGTGTATTATATACATACATACATATATATATATATATATATATATATATATATATATATATATATATATATATATATATATATATATGTGTGTGTGTGTGTGTGTGTGTGTGTGTATGTGTGAGAAGTAGTTAAAGCCAAAAGTAAAGTGTATTAATGTAGCTAGACATACCTGGCTACTGAGGTGAGTACTTGGTGCTATTTTTCCTACATGGGGCACATGTCATTAAATTTATTTGCAGGTATTTTTAGTATACTATGAAAAGTATATCACTATGGTTTGAAAAATATGCTGATATGATTTGCAAGTATATTGGTTATACCTAGGAAACGTAGTTTTCAATGAACTACACATGTTTTGCTATGATTCTAAAAAGTAATTGTAATAACGTTACTGATGGGTTTTGATAAGCTAAAAACGATCATTTTATGTAAAACAATTTTAAGCGGCAAGCAGAAGCGGTTTTAAAATAAATATTATTTTAAGATCATTTTAACAAACCCACCAATAGGATCCAATTACATAATATAGAAAGATTATTTGACAACCATAGGATGAAAAGAAAATAACCTTTGAAAACTTTGATCCCACATGGTTTTGGGGAGTTGATGAAGATGGCAAGGGAACCCAAAGGAGAGTTCCTCTATAATGTATCCACCAACAAGAGTAAGGCACTAGGAATGCTAGTTCCCTTTTGTATTTGTGACTTCTTAAGCCTTTAAGTGCTTAACACAATTAAGCACTAAAGGAGAAGCACTTCTACACCACTTACACTTGCAAAAGGCTTCAAAAGACATGCAAGAAAGGGAGAGAGAGAGAGAGGAGGATGAACTTTAGTCTTGGAATGAGAAATACTAGTTAGTTTTTTGGTCTTACACTTTCTTATATATCCACATAGAAGATCTAAGACCCATACCTCTAATAAATGCCAAGTGATTGCATGTAAGAAGCATGGGTTGTATAAGAAGGAGGTTGGCAAGCAACCTCCCCATCCCTTTGACTAATTGGCCAACAAGAGAGAGAAATAATCTAGTTTCCCAAAGTAGATGTACTCGTGTAACTCGAAAGTTGAGTGGAAACCAAAGTGTCCAAAAACTTGTACATGACTTATTAAATCATGTTATATGATATAATAACTAGTTTTTACTATCTTGATTTATTTTTTTCATAAAATAATAATTATCTTCTAATAAAATACAAAAGTTGATTATTTATTAATAATCGTATTAATAATAAATATTCAATATGTGCCAACTTGCTTAAGGTGTGACCCTATATGATAATATGTTATTGGAAAACGTCATTCTAAAATGATTCTTGAGCATATAGATCCAACAGTTACAAGTACATGGCTATGGTTTGAAAGTAAATCAATATATCTTAGTTAATTGATATGTTATTAGTTTGCAATGTAAGTTGCTAAAGAACTTTAATTAAGAAAGTATGTTTTGTATAGCGAAATTGCCTTTGAAAGTAAATTACCTTATATGGTTTCAAGTGACTATTTGAGTTATGACTATGTTATAAATGTTTATGGGTTATTGTTTTGAGCTTGGAAATACTTTTTGTACGTTGTTTTCTCAGTTTCGAGTTTATAGAGTCACTTGGTTTTGATTGAAAGTTCAGATTGTAGTCGACATGAGTCTTGCATCATTTTGTGTGAAGTAGTTGTCTAGTTCTTAAATGGAACTCATTCATAAACAAGGAGACAGCCCTTGGGAACAAGCTCCGAAACGAACGGCGACTCGGGAGCAAATTACCCGAATGAGGAATGAAATAGAAATTCCACCTCAAGGTACATGGAATCCGTTTGGTGGGACAAAATTGGCAAGGAGACGGTTCCACGGGGATCGGAATATTTCTGCATTTGCTTGGCGTGCGGATCATTCATTGTTTATTTCTATGTTTAGTCGGCTCATGTTGAGTCAAGTTTATAGTATTTTAGTTGATTGTTTTTGGGTTGATTTTATAGATTGAAGTTTCTGACATTTCTGTTTACGGTTTTCATAAGTTTTGGCAAGTTCTATTATGTTGTTGGACCTTGAATTTCAAGATACTTTAGAAAGTGTTGGTATTTAAGCCAATGATATTGTAGACCATTTTGTTAGATGGTTTTCATAATAATTACAATTATTATATGCAGAAATTATTTAGTAATGTATATACTTTGGTTACAAGAAATTGTAAGGACATTATTTTGGGTATTATAAAGAAGTAAAGCAAAGGTTTATTTCAAGTTATTTATGTAGTCTTAAAAATGGGTACTTCAAGTATGAATTATTTTAACAAACAAGTTATTTGAAAGTATCTTGATTATACAACAATATTTAACTATTAAATCGTATTATTTGAGAAAGCTTTTGAAAAAAAGGAAAAATAATTTTAAGAGTCATTTTTTTAAATTAACGGAAAGTAGAGAGTAGAGGCTCAGATCTGGAGAGAGTAAGGGTGGAGGATCATGATTTGGGGAAGAAAGATTCCCTCATGTTCTATTTATAGGGACAATTAGGTGAGGCCTTGGGCCAGCCCAATTCAGGCCCAGCTAGCCAAAGTAGTGCTGCCAAGCAAGGCTGCCAGGCTAGTTGTCAGGAGATGCAGCCCTGCAGTGCTAGAGGGAAAGTCTAGCTGGAGATGCAGCCCTGCAGTGCTGGAGGGCAAGGCTGGCTGGTGGGCTGTCACGTCGCGTGTTGTCAGGCTGTCCAGACCTATCGTCATCAATTTTGGGTCTAAAACCGATGTACTCACAAGACATTTCAATGTCTTACGTATTATTTTGTTAATGACATGTGTGTAGGTACTCGATTGGATGAGGGTCAGCATGATAGATAGCTTTCGTCACTAGATAGATGTCGGTGATTAGCAAGAGAGAATCAAGGAACTAAATATACATGTTATATCATTTGTATAATTTTATGTAGTGCTTCTATGGTTTCAGATTGTAACCCCTATTAGTTGTATTGTGTTATATTTTTAAAAGAGAAAAATTGGACTGTATTTCCGCTGGACATTGACATCACGGCTAATGATGACATATTTTTGCTAATTCCTTTCATGTAAAGTTGAGGTGTTACAACTTCTCTTTGACGTGCCTGATAAAGAGAAGTGGATAAAGCTCTTGAAGATTGATCACAATAAAGACGCATCTCTTACAAAAATGTTTCCAAAAAATGATTTAATTATGAATTTTGTCTTTGAACCTTATCAACCAAGTCTGAAACATAAATGAAATAGGATTCCTTGATGGATTGTAATTGAGACAAAGAATCAACGAGTAAATGAGCCTTCAAATACTCGAACTCAAACAAGAGTTTTTCAGATTCAATTAACTAAGCTTCAAACTTCTTTTCCAATCACTAGATTCTTTTATAAGCTTCTTCACTTTGGATTGTTGATTATCATTTTTGACAATCTCTTTTTCTCCAAATAATCTTTCAAAATTATCATCAAAGATCAAAAAAAAAAATTTAGTAGTCATTTGATTATTAAGGAAAAAATTTGGAGTCCTCAACCAAAAAATTTGAAGGTTTGGTATAGTGATCACCAAAAGTTTCCTCAATCCTTACAATGTTGTGAATAGCCTATAAATATTGCTTCGTCACCCTTCAACTGAAATTTGTTCAAATTATCTTTCTAATTGAGGATAAAGCACTTAAAATCAAACACAAGGAAAATTTTCACACTAGGCTTTCGATTGTTAATAATAAAGAGTCATATGGAAACGTGGATTCATGTAGGATCTGTTTTGTGTGGTACAAGTAGTATAGATAACATCTGCCTAGAAGTAAAGTGGCAAATTGTCCAGCCTGCTTCTTTCAATCCTACCATCACTAAAAATGGAATATGCGTTTATATAAAGAAAACTGAATATGTTGAATTCGTGTATGTAACCATATAAGACAAATAAGACAAATAGTATGTTAATCCCATATAGTTTATTAGGAGAATTAAATTGATATTTCTTAATACAAAAAGTTGCTATTGGCAAAAATCAAGACGGGTCGCCTCCCCCTTCTTGGTATAGCTTAGATCCACCCCTGGTTAGGGATCAATGAGATTGTGAGGAGGAAAAATGGTACCATGTACTTTTCAAGTTTCAATTTAATACAAAAAGTGGTTTATGAAAAAAAAATCAAGTAGGATCTTACACTTTTCTCAAGTAGGTATTGTGTTTATCGGTCAATGGAAGGAGAAAAATGATATCACGTAAGAGAGCTGTTGCATTTCTATTCTCTGTGAGGAAGAGAATGGAGAGAACTTTTCAACATTCGTTTTCTAATTTTTGTCAACTTTCATCTTTGGTTTTCTAGATGGAGTACACACTTCCTTTTGATTAGTTATAAAAGAAATGTACTTTGTAATTTTACCTAGAAAATCAATGAACTGAGAATTTAGACCTTATATATTTTCAAGCCTAGTTTCAAGTTTAGGACTTTTAATTTTCTAGTTTTAGTTTAATTTAGTGCTTTTAATTTTCCATCATTTTCATTGATCAATTCTTGCAACAATATTATATTGTATTTGTTTAATGTGGAGGAAGGTTTTAGCGGAGTTAGATGCATACCGACAAGTTGCAACATCATCAACTTATCCAAATTTGATGGATGAGGCTAATGTCTGTTAGGATCGAGACACTTAGCATACGGACACGGAACTCACACACTCAGCTCACAAATTAAGAACACAAGAATTTAACGTGGTTCGGTCCAAAACTGACCTACGTCCACGGTGGATAACTAGGAATGTTTTATTTCTTGGTGCTACTCTTCACTCTCTCTGTGTGTTACATGGTGTTGTGTGGTGCGTTTTCTAACTAGCGAATGCATCCTTTATATATACATTTGAGTGTGTAATAAGTCAATGTGAACAAAAGAAATTTTTCTTCAACAAAAATGGGCTGCCAACTCCATTTGAAAAAATCCTTCACCAACTACACTTTCAAACTCTTCACATTCACCAACTTTGACAAACCACAAGAGTGGCTTCACACTCAACAATCTCCCACTTGAAGCCACGGAACAATCTTCACCTGTGATTCAACTGTGCATCTGTATTTCCGTAAACTCCTTAGTTACCCCGACCTTCTCATCAGTTAACCTGAAAGGCCCGTTAAAACTCCCATGAGTTTCAACATGTTTGTCATGACTTAAACTGCCCTTGACCCGTTCTCTGTCCCTATCGGCTCCCACTGAAAACGAACTACCGAATCCTGGAACAATCTGAGAACAAACAACAACACTCTCCATATTTAGCAAGTTATCAAAACCGGAGAGACATTTACAGCTGAAAACTGGTTCTAAATCCACTGTCGTCCTGGACCTATGATTGAAACACGACCTTTGCTCCCACTGTTGCAAAACCCTGCAACTGAAGCAATACTCTGTGCTCTCATTGCCACAATATCCTTCGACTGATTTTTCTGAACCTTTCACGCTGGTTCAACCTGAATCTTCCCTGTAGCTCTAGGCTTCCTACTTGCAAAAGGTCACCCTCTTCTGCCCATGAGATTCTGTGAACCAGACTTTGTTTCTCTTCTGAACTGGGATGGTCACTCCCTCAGACGGTAATCCGACCATATACAGCGAACATTTATCGTTCACAAGTCTTATCTTTCCAAAGTCTCCAACTTTCAGATTCTGCAGTGCTTCACTGCTGTGGGTAGTGTGAAATGAAGCACCAGAATTCTTGACCCAAGAGTCTTCACTGCCTTCCACTGAGTCCCAATGCATCAAACTCAAACACATTCTCAGAAGCAGAATTTCCTCTATTTGGACATCGACTCTAAAGAATGTCCACACCTCAACGTCATGAATAACACCGAACTTTCTGATACCGTGATTAAACCTAAGTCTGCTAACTTTCTAATCATTGCTGGATCTACTGAAAACGGATTTTCTCTTAATTACTTAATATGTTCATCCCATGATCTGTTCTTGAACCCCTGAAACTCTGATCATCGCTGGATTTGTCTGAACGTCTGATCTTCTGTAATTCTCCAATTTTCTCCCTTTACCAATACCACATCTTGAACTTTCTGACACATAAAGCCTCAATCTGCGTCTTCCACCAACTTTTTAATCTTCACTAAACGAAGCCTTGTCTGAACTTAACGACTGTTCTTCTGAACTCTGTTAAATAATCAACCTATTTAAACTACAGCGGAATACCGAACTGAGAATCAGAAACTGAAAATTTAAACTGAACCGATAAAACCCGACAAAACGCTGTTGGCACTGGTTTTCGATTTCTTTAAATTTCTTCTGAGTTCAACTGTTCTTCACTGATTAAATAGAATTTTGATTTAACTGTTGTTGGCTCGTTATTTGCAAAATATAATCCCCACCCAAATTATTTTCTGGCTAAACTGCCCAAAACAAATGTTTGAGTGACTGTTTTGCGACTTTGACAAAGTTGAGGGACCAAACTGCAATTTTCCTGAAGTTTAGGGACTAAACAGCAATTTTCCCGAAGTTCAGGGACCAAACTGCAATTTTCCTGAAAATCTGCTACAATACTGCTACAGGAACCGCTAGAGTGAACTGCTACAGTGTCGTCTTCTCCGGCGCTACAGTGTCGTCTTCTCCGGCAGACTCCGGCGCTACAGTGTCGTCTTCTCCGGCGATCTGGTTTCTTCGGTCACTATTCCGGCGAACGTTTGACCGACGATTTGGAGGTCTTCCGATGGTCGAAAAAATCCAAAAATTATATTTTCAGAATCGTTGGAACGAGACCTTTCCAACGGCGTACACCAAAATCGTTTTTGAGACAAAAAAAATTCCGACCAAAAAACAGAAAATCACCCTCTGGAGCTAAACCAACGCTCTGATACCACTTGTTAGGATCGAGATACTTAGCATACGGACACGGAACTCACACACTCAGCTCACAAATTAAGAACACAAGAATTTAACGTGGTTCGGTCCAAAACTGACCTACGTCCACGGTGGATAACTAGGAATGTTTTATTTCTTGGTGCTACTCTGCACTCTCTCTGTGTGTTACATGGTGTTGTGTGGTGCGTTTTCTAACTAGCGAATGCATCCTTTATATATACATTTGAGTGTGTAATAAGTCAATGTGAACAAAAGAAATTTTTCTTCAACAAAAATGGGCTGCCAACTCCATTTGAAAAAATCCTTCACCAACTACACTTTCAAACTCTTCACATTCACCAACTTTGACAAACCACAAGAGTGGCTTCACACTCAACAATCTCCTACTTGAAGCCACGGAACAATCTTCACATGTGCTTCAACTGTGCATCTGTATTTCCGTAAACTCCTTAGTTACCCCGACCTTCTCATCAGTTAACCTGAAAGGCCCGTTAAAACTCCCATGAGTTTCAACATGTTCGTCATGACTTAAACTGCCCTTGACCCGTTCTCTGTCCCTATCGGCTCCCACTGAAAACGAACTACCGAATCCTGGAACAATCTGAGAACAAACAACAACACTCTCCATATTTAGCAAGTTATCAAAACCGGAGAGACATTTACAGCTGAAAACTGGTTCTAAATCCACTGTCGTCCTAGACCTATGATTGAAACACGACCTTTGCTCCCACTGTTGCAAAACCCTGCAACTGAAGCAATACTCTGTGCTCTCATTGCCACAATATCCTTCGACTGATTTTTCTGAACCTTTCACGCTGGTTCAACCTGAATCTTCCCTGTAGCTCTAGGCTTCCTACTTGCAAAAGGTCACCCTCTTCTGCCCATGAGATTCTGTGAACCAGACTTTGTTTCTCTTCTGAACTGGGATGGTCACTCCCTCAGACGGTAATCCGACCATATACAGCGAACATTTATCGTTCACAAGTCTTATCTTTCCAAAGTCTCCAACTTTCAGATTCTGCAGTGCTTCACTGCTGTGGGTAGTGTGAAATGAAGCACCAGAATTCTTGACCCAAGAGTCTTCACTGCCTTCCACTGAGTCCCAATGCATCAAACTCAAACACATTCTCAGAAGCAGAATTTCCTCTATTTGGACATCGACTCTAAAGAATGTCCACACCTCAACGTCATGAATAACACCGAACTTTCTGATACCGTGATTAAACCTAAGTCTGCTAACTTTCTAATCATTGCTGGATCTACTGAAAACGGATTTTCTCTTAATTACTTAATATGTTCATCCCATGATCTGTTCTTGAACCCCTGAAACTCTGATCATCGCTGGATTTGTCTGAACGTCTGATCTTCTGTAATTCTCCAATTTTCTCCCTTTACCAATACCACATCTTGAACTTTCTGACACATAAAGCCTCAATCTGCGTCTTCCACCAACTTTTTAATCTTCATTAAACGAAGCCTTGTCTGAACTTAACGACTGTTCTTCTGAACTCTGTTAAATAATCAACCTATTTAAACTACAGCGGAATACCGAACTGAGAATCAGAAACTGAAAATTTAAACTGAACCGATAAAACCCGACAAAACGCTGTTGGCACTGGTTTTCGATTTCTTTAAATTTCTTCTGAGTTCAACTGTTCTTCACTGATTAAATAGAATTTTGATTTAACTGTTGTTGGCTCGTTATTTGCAAAATATAATCCCCACCCAAATTATTTTCTGGCTAAACTGCCCAAAACAAATGTTTGAGTGACTATTTTGCGACTTTGACAAAGTTAAGGGACCAAACTGCAATTTTCCTGAAGTTTAGGGACTAAACAGCAATTTTCCCGAAGTTCAGGGACCAAACTGCAATTTTCCTGAAAATCTGCTACAATACTGCTACAGGAACCGCTAGAGTGAACTGCTACAGTGTCGTCTTCTCCGGCGCTACAGTGTCGTCTTCTCCGGCAGACTCCGGCGCTACAGTGTCGTCTTCTCCGGCGATCTGGTTTCTTCGGTCACTATTCCGGCGAACGTTTGACCGACGATTTGGAGGTCTTCCGATGGTCGAAAAAATCCAAAAATTATATTTTCAGAATCGTTGGAACGAGACCTTTCCAACGGCGTACACCAAAATCGTTTTTGAGACAAAAAAAATTCCGACCAAAAAACAGAAAATCACCCTCTGGAGCTAAACCAACGCTCTGATACCACTTGTTAGGATCGAGATACTTAGCATACGGACACGGAACTCACACACTCAGCTCACAAATTAAGAACACAAGAATTTAACGTGGTTCGGTCCAAAACTGACCTACGTCCACGGTGGATAACTAGGAATGTTTTATTTCTTGGTGCTACTCTGCACTCTCTCTGTGTGTTACATGGTGTTGTGTGGTGCGTTTTCTAACTAGCGAATGCATCCTTTATATATACATTTGAGTGTGTAATAAGTCAATGTGAACAAAAGAAATTTTTCTTCAACAAAAATGGGCTGCCAACTCCATTTGAAAAAATCCTTCACCAACTACACTTTCAAACTCTTCACATTCACCAACTTTGACAAACCACAAGAGTGGCTTCACACTCAACAATCTCCTACTTGAAGCCACGGAACAATCTTCACCTGTGCTTCAACTGTGCATCTATATTTCCGTAAACTCCTTAGTTACCCCGACCTTCTCATCAGTTAACCTGAAAGGCCCGTTAAAACTCCCATGAGTTTCAACATGTTCGTCATGACTTAAACTGCCCTTGACCCGTTCTCTGTCCCTATCGGCTCCCACTGAAAACGAACTACCGAATCCTGGAACAATCTGAGAACAAACAACAACACTCTCCATATTTAGCAAGTTATCAAAACCGGAGAGACATTTACAGCTGAAAACTGGTTCTAAATCCACTGTCGTCCTGGACCTATGATTGAAACACGACCTTTGCTCCCACTGTTGCAAAACCCTGCAACTGAAGCAATACTCTGTGCTCTCATTGCCACAATATCCTTCGACTGATTTTTCTGAACCTTTCACGCTGGTTCAACCTGAATCTTCCTTGTAGCTCTAGGCTTCCTACTTGCAAAAGGTCACCCTCTTCTGCCCATGAGATTCTGTGAACCAGACTTTGTTTCTCTTCTGAACTGGGATGGTCACTCCCTCAGACGGTAATCCGACCATATACAGCGAACATTTATCGTTCACAAGTCTTATCTTTCCAAAGTCTCCAACTTTCAGATTCTGCAGTGCTTCACTGCTGTGGGTAGTGTGAAATGAAGCACCAGAATTCTTGACCCAAGAGTCTTCACTGCCTTCCACTGAGTCCCAATGCATCAAACTCAAACACATTCTCAGAAGCAGAATTTCCTCTATTTGGACATCGACTCTAAAGAATGTCCACACCTCAACGTCATGAATAACACCGAACTTTCTGATACCGTGATTAAACCTAAGTCTGCTAACTTTCTAATCATTGCTGGATCTACTGAAAACGGATTTTCTCTTAATTACTTAATATGTTCATCCCATGATCTGTTCTTGAACCCCTGAAACTCTGATCATCGCTGGATTTGTCTGAACGTCTGATCTTCTGTAATTCTCCAATTTTCTCCCTTTACCAATACCACATCTTGAACTTTCTGACACATAAAGCCTCAATCTGCGTCTTCCACCAACTTTTTAATCTTCACTAAACGAAGCCTTGTCTGAACTTAACGACTGTTCTTCTGAACTCTGTTAAATAATCAACCTATTTAAACTACAGCGGAATACCGAACTGAGAATCAGAAACTGAAAATTTAAACTGAACCGATAAAACCCGACAAAACGCTGTTGGCACTGGTTTTCGATTTCTTTAAATTTCTTCTGAGTTCAACTGTTCTTCACTGATTAAATAGAATTTTGATTTAACTGTTGTTGGCTCGTTATTTGCAAAATATAATCCCCACCCAAATTATTTTCTGGCTAAACTGCCCAAAACAAATGTTTGAGTGACTGTTTTGCGACTTTGACAAAGTTGAGGGACCAAACTGCAATTTTCCTGAAGTTTAGGGACTAAACAGCAATTTTCCCGAAGTTCAGGGACCAAACTGCAATTTTCCTGAAAATCTGCTACAATACTGCTACAGGAACCGCTAGAGTGAACTGCTACAGTGTCGTCTTCTCCGGCGCTACAGTGTCGTCTTCTCCGGCAGACTCCGGCGCTACAGTGTCGTCTTCTCCGGCGATCTGGTTTCTTCGGTCACTATTCCGGCGAACGTTTGACCGACGATTTGGAGGTCTTCCGATGGTCGAAAAAATCCAAAAATTATATTTTCAGAATCGTTGGAACGAGACCTTTCCAACGGCGTACACCAAAATCGTTTTTGAGACAAAAAAAATTCCGACCAAAAAACAGAAAATCACCCTCTTGGAGCTAAACCAACGCTCTGATACCACTTGTTAGGATCGAGATACTTAGCATACGGACACGGAACTCACACACTCAGCTCACAAATTAAGAACACAAGAATTTAACGTGGTTCGGTCCAAAACTGACCTACGTCCACGGTGGATAACTAGGAATGTTTTATTTCTTGGTGCTACTCTGCACTCTCTCTGTGTGTTACATGGTGTTGTGTGGTGCGTTTTCTAACTAGCGAATGCATCCTTTATATATACATTTGAGTGTGTAATAAGTCAATGTGAACAAAAGAAATTTTTCTTCAACAAAAATGGGCTGCCAACTCCATTTGAAAAAATCCTTCACCAACTACACTTTCAAACTCTTCACATTCACCAACTTTGACAAACCACAAGAGTGGCTTCACACTCAACAATCTCCCACTTGAAGCCATGGAACAATCTTCACCTGCGCTTCAACTGTGCATCTGTATTTCCGTAAACTCCTTAGTTACCCCGACCTTCTCATCAGTTAACCTGAAAGGCCCGTTAAAACTCCCATGAGTTTCAACATGTTCGTCATGACTTAAACTACCCTTGACCCGTTCTCTGTCCCTATCGGCTCCCACTGAAAACGAACTACCGAATCCTGGAACAATCTGAGAACAAACAACAACACTCTCCATATTTAGCAAGTTATCAAAACCGGAGAGACTTTTACAGCTGAAAACTGGTTCTAAATCCACTGTCGTCCTGGACCTATGATTGAAACACGACCTTTGCTCCCACTGTTGCAAAACCCTGCAACTAAAACAATACTCTGTGCTCTCATTGCCACAATATCCTTCGACTGATTTTTCTGAACCTTTCACGCTGGTTCAACCTGAATCTTCCTTGTAGCTCTAGGCTTCCTACTTGCAAAAGGTCACCCTCTTCTGCCCATGAGATTCTGTGAACCAGACTTTGTTTCTCTTCTGAACTGGGATGGTCACTCCCTCAGACGGTAATCCGACCATATACAGCGAACATTTATCGTTCACAAGTCTTATCTTTCCAAAGTCTCCAACTTTCAGATTCTGCAGTGCTTCACTGCTGTGGGTAGTGTGAAATGAAGCACCAGAATTCTTGACCCAAGAGTCTTCACTGCCTTCCACTGAGTCCCAATGCATCAAACTCAAACACATTCTCAGAAGCAGAATTTCCTCTATTTGGACATCGACTCTAAAGAATGTCCACACCTCAACGTCATGAATAACACCGAACTTTCTGATACCGTGATTAAACCTAAGTCTGCTAACTTTCTAATCACTGCTGGATCTACTGAAAACGGATTTTCTCTTAATTACTTAATCTGTTCATCCCATGATCTGTTCTTGAACCCCTGAAACTCTGATCATCGCTGGATTTGTCTGAACGTCTGATCTTTTGTAATTCTCCAATTTTCTCCCTTTACCAATACCACATCTTGAACTTTCTGACACATAAAGCCTCAATCTGCGTCTTCCACCAACTTTTTAATCTTCACTAAACGAAGTCTTGTCTGAACTTAACGACTGTTCTTCTGAACTCTGTTAAATAATCAACCTATTTAAACTACAGCGGAATACCGAACTGAGAATCAGAAACTGAAAATTTAAACTGAATCGATAAAACCCGACAAACGCTGTTGGCACTGGTTTTCGATTTCTTTAAATTTCTTCTGAGTTCAACTGTTCTTCACTGATTAAATAGAATTTTGATTTAACTGTTGTTGGCTCGTTATTTGCAAAATATAATCCCCACCCAAATTATTTTCTGGCTAAACTGCCCAAAACAAATGTTTGAGTGACTGTTTTGCGACTTTGACAAAGTTGAGGGACCAAACTGCAATTTTCCTGAAGTTTAGGGACTAAACAGCAATTTTCCCGAAGTTCAGGGACCAAACTGCAATTTTCCTGAAAATCTGCTACAATACTGCTACAGGAACCGCTAGAGTGAACTGCTACAGTGTCGTCTTCTCCGGCGCTACAGTGTCGTCTTCTCCGGCAGACTCCGGCGCTACAGTGTCGTCTTCTCCGGCGATCTGGTTTCTTCGGTCACTATTCCGGCGAACGTTTGACCGACGATTTGGAGGTCTTCCGATGGTCGAAAAAATCCAAAAATTATATTTTCAGAATCGTTGGAACGAGACCTTTCCAACGGCGTACACCAAAATCGTTTTTGAGACAAAAAAAATTCCGACCAAAAAACAGAAAATCACCCTCTGGAGCTAAACCAACGCTCTGATACCACTTGTTAGGATCGAGATACTTAGCATACGGACACGGAACTCACACACTCAGCTCACAAATTAAGAACACAAGAATTTAACGGGGTTCGGTCCAAAACTGACCTACGTCCACGGTGGATAACTAGGAATGTTTTATTTCTTGGTGCTACTCTGCACTCTCTCTGTGTGTTACATGGTGTTGTGTGGTGCGTTTTCTAACTAGCGAATGCATCATTTATATATACATTTGAGTGTGTAATAAGTCAATGTGAACAAAAGAAATTTTTCTTCAACAAAAATGGGCTGCCAACTCCATTTGAAAAAATCCTTCACCAACTACACTTTCAAACTCTTCACATTCACCAACTTTGACAAACCACAAGAGTGGCTTCACACTCAACAATGTCCTATAAGAAATACGCTTGAGGAAGGACGTTGTCACAATCATGGGGTTGGTTGTAAGCTAAAAAGTGTATCTCGTTACCTCCATCCTAGTTAAACTACTCAAGATACATCTTCAACATCTACAATTGCAATAATGGAAGAGAAAATGCATCTACCGGTCGCTGATGCAATTCAATGCCCCGACACTAGGATTTCATCAATTTAGCGAAACAAATGATGAAGAAACTACTAGCAACGAGGATCAATTTGGCATTTTAAACATTGCACGATTTAGTTTTCTATAAACATTGACGGGTTTGTATTAAGTTGGATGTTAGTTAACTTTAGTATTAAATTGAATGGTTTGAAATTAATGAATAGTATCATGTTTTAGTATAAAATCGGAAATGTAAATAAAGGTTTTGATACAAAATTTGGAAAAAGATTGAAATGTTTTTTTGGCTATAGAAACAAATTTTGGCTTCTAGAGTGTGGCCTAAATATTGTGAAAAATGAAAACTATAGGAACAAAACTTTGTACCTACAGTGTAAACATATTAAAACAAATTTTTGTTTCTATAGAATTTTAAAATAAAAATGGAAAAATGTCAGTTCTTTTGAAAGTAATTTAAAAAAATAAATAAATAAATAAAGTATAGAAACAAAATTTTGTTGATAAAGAGGCACCATACCTATAACAATAGCCATCAAGGATACAATACAATCTCTGTTAGGAAAAAAATTTGTTCTAAAAGACTGTAGCAACAAAAATAGGACATCTAGAAACGAAATATTGTGTTGCTAGAAGTGACTTTTGTAAGATCCAAATATAAAATGATATGAATTGATATGCATTAAATTTAATTTAATATGTGATATGCATTAATTACCTCATAATCTTCATGTAAGATCCAAATATAAAATGACTCCAAAACCCATTTTCAAATCACAGAATATTAAGTGATGAGTTTTACGAGAGGAAATTGTTTCATAATTTTCCTTCTCCTCATTTCTGCTTTTTATGTTATTGGTTCCTCTTCTACTTCGGCTACCTCTATTTCTACCTCCAGTTGTGGCTTATTAACATAATGGACTCTCCATATTACAAACAAAGTCCGAAGTAATATAGTGGTTCATATTAAGTCAACAGACCATGATCTTGGAAATCACACTATTTCTTTTAATGGTGTTTATAGTTGGACTTTCTGTCAAAAAATTATCGGAACACATTTTACTGGTGACTTCTATTGGGGTTCAAAACATCAATCTTTAGCTTTGATTGATCGAAAAATTATTTTCAAGTGTCGTAAAAAGGCTTTTGGTAATGAACGTTGTTACTGGTTAGTTATGCCTGATGGCTTTTATCTTTCTGCCTCTAATAATACATTTCCGTCGGGTGAAAAAGAAGTCATGACCATGAAGTGTGTTGACTATTTATTTGTCTTTCTATAAATCTGTGTATTGAAGCTTGGTTTATATATATAACAAACTTAATATCAATGTTCATATTGGGTTGAGATTTCATTTATTCATTTACAGTATTAGTTTTGCTTTTACAATTTTTCATGCCAAGGAATTCCAAAATATAAATAAAAACCGAAGATCTAAAGTCTGAAGATTTCCTTATTTTCCACAACACCTCGTTAGTATTTTTCTATCACTTGGTTTTCTTCAATGGAGAAATTTTGCTATTTGACTCCCACATTCTTAATTATATACCTTCAATGCCTATAACTTTGTCTTGTTAATATCATTTGTCTTCTAATATTTTAATACTATTTAATAGTCTGCCAAACAAATTGCATAACGACAATAACTAAGTCAATAGTATTGTCCTCCATTCGTCTAAAATTTTGTCACTTAAATAGCAAAGTAATGGTATTAATAATTAGCTTGGGGAGTTAATAAATGTATCGACTATCGACAATGATGATATAACATATATTTTGGTTTTTATCATCTAGAATATTACACACCCTTTTTAGTTTTTTGTTTAACGGAAGATTTAATAAACCAAAAGTTAGCAAGGAACTAGCATGAATGGTGCAGGGAAGAATTAAAAACAGCAAGCAATTGAAGGAGAATAGCACCAAACATGACTGTCTAATCTATACATTTTTTCCGTGTGTTTGATCCAATTAATTAAAAACATTTATCTCCATGTCATCCGCTTTTTATTATTTTGAAAAGTTTTTGCGTTTCTCGCCTTCCAGATATGACGAAAGACTGCATGCAATAGAGTTGCCAATAGCTTAAGCCTTGACACCGTGTTCTCCTTTTTGCTAATTGGTATTACAGAAACAACACCGAGAACTGGGTACCTACGGATCGGACTTTGATATCACGGGATACGATCCAGTTGCAATATCCAATAAAAACAGTTTAATTTAATGGGAACGCAAGACTTCCATTTCAGCACCACTAAATCAGGAATGAGGAACCTTAGTGATTTAACCGGAAAGCTTCCACACTCTCATCACCCAACCACGTCCAAGAGTCAACAGTTGCAGAGAAACTAAAGGCGTTGATGAGAGAATTCGGATCTACAAACTGATATTCTTCAGTGATAGACCGCTTTGTTCGTTGAGTTCACATCCGTTTCGGTGTTTAAAGATTCTTTACAGTTTACATGACTATCATTATAATAATATATCTTACGATAAAAATAATAAACGTTTGCTTGTATTTATATTTGAAGTTTCATCGATTGCTTCAATTATGTCTTTAAGCCCGTTAGTGTTCAACGTGAATTTTAAGCAACAACACACTTTAAAAAACTGATGCAAATCTTAATTTATAGCATCTTATGAAATTTTCCTTCTATGTTCCATTTTGGAGTTTAAAATATATGGTTTAAGTTGTAGGTTGTTTAGAATTATGGTTTAAGATGTAAGTTTTAAGGTTTAAACTTAAGATATTTTAAGATATTAGTATGATATTAAGTATTATTTGTTTATATTTCAATGCTATGGTTTGGAAATTGTGATTGAATCTAGTGCCTAACTACTAGATTAAATCTAGATAAAAAGGTTTTGAATAGATTTAGGGTGCGTTTAGTTGCGGAAAACTGCTCCATTTTCCAGAAAAAATTTCCAATAAAAATGATAATTCTGAAAACGCGTTTAGTTCGACAATTTTTCTATAGTTTTCCAAGAAAAAGAAAATTTTTCATTTTTCCAAAATTACAAAGAATTTGGAAAACCCAAAATTATTGTTTTCTATATATTTCTATTTCCAAATTTTTTCAAAAATATAAAAAACAAACACACACACTCATTCTCACCTACATCCCCACAATTACACCTACACCCATCCTAGCCCTCTACCCTCCCCTACCCCCAAACCCCACCCCACCCCATCCTACCCCACCCCACTACCCATCCACCCATCCACCCCACCCTACCAACCCCACCGCACCCACCCTACCCACACCACCCTAGCCCACCCACCCACCCACCCCATCCTACCATACCCCACCCCATCTCCCCCCACCCCACCATGTACCCCACCCCACTAACCCCACCGCACCCACTCTACCCACCTCACCCCACACTAATCCCACTACACAGCTACCCCACCCTTACCCCGCTACCCCACCCCACCCTACCCCCATCCATCCTGCCTTGTCCACCCTACCCAACCCCACTCCCAATCACACAAACCCACCCCCACTCACACAACCCCACCACCACCCACCCAACCCTACCCCCAACACACCCACCCACGGTGGGGTAAGGTTAGGGTGTGTTGAGGGTAGGGTGGGTTGGGGTAGGGGTGGGGTGGGTTGGGTGGGATAGTGGTAGGGTTAGCGGGGGTTTGGGGTGGGTAGGATGGGATGGGTGAGGTGGGTGGGAAGTGGTAGGGTGGGCGGGTTAAGGGTGGGTGGGGTGGGTGGGTAAGATGGAGGGATGGGGTAGGGTAGGTGGGGTGGGGTTGGATGAGGTAAGGTGGAGGGGTGGGGATAGGGTAAGGTGGGGTAGGTTGATGGGATGTATGTGTGTTATTTGAAATAACAAAAATTGGAAAATGAAAATTGATAAATATATATATATATATATATATATATATATATATATATATATATATATATATATATATATATATATATATATATATATATATATATATATATATATATATATATATATATATAAACATGTTTTCTATTTTTCCAAAATAGAAAATGAAAACAAAATCGGTTTTATCTAAACGAGTTTTCTAAATTCTCAATTGAAAACTGAAAATGAAAACTTATTTCATTTTTCTGAAAATGAAAAATGGAAAACGAAAAACAGTTTTCCGCAACTAAACGCACCCTTAGTTTTTGTGTGATTTGTGGTGATCACATGTAACACCCGGTTTCTCATACAAAGTACACCCAAAAAGTTTCAAACAATTATACATTAAAATGGGTATACTTGTACTCAAATCACGGATCAAGATGTTATCATCACAAGTAATTATACAAAAGGTCCTTATAAATTTTAACCAAGCATTACAAATAAATCAAATACGACTAAAGGACAGGCTCTAAAATTGTCCATCATTCTTTGTCACATGTCTTCCTCTATCACAGCTACAGATACCTACAAAATAACATAACACTCAAGTGTAAGCTTATAAAGCTTAGTGAGTAATCTCTAATACACTCTATATATGTATCTCAATGGACATTCTCATCCTCCTCTCTTGCTATTCTCATTAGCAAGTAATTAAGAATCTCCTCTTTATAAGTAAAAGCTGCAATCACATTAGCTTCACAAACACCAGCTAATTATTAATAACATCCACTCATTAGTAAGTACCACACTCGGTACTACTTATATACTCTATTATAATCACTCATTTAACAACAAACTATATTCTAGCTCAATAGCCCTCATAGCTATACAATCCCACAGAAAACTCTATAACACAACCATTTCAACATCTACTCTGATTATACAATCAATATGTACATTTAACTTGGCTATTGTTACTTGTATATGTCAGTTCACTCAATCAAAAATTACCACAATAACCATAACATAACACAACCACATATATATTACGTGTATTTCAACAATCATTAAACATATCTCTACTCAAATCCAAAGGAGTACTCACCTTTTATTGACTTGGTACGTGAAATTCTCAAATACTTCGTGTACCGGGCTCCTGTCCGCTAAACTTGGTTGTAACACCACAGTCTATATTAATTCCCCAACATCCACAATCATCTCAACAACATCTAACTCAAAATATATAGTGATTGAAAGAGGAAAAAGGGATATAAACAGTAAATATCAACTCTATATTTACCGAAACCCCCAAATCCGCGGTTGTACTCATTCAACCGTATGAATTCGAAAATAATTACACCAATAGCTCAAAAGACATCCACTAACAATCTACTAACAACGTATTTAACAAATTATAGCTAAATCACAAAAATTGAAGACTAGGGTTTAAAATCCCAAAACCGAGAGATACTCACCTCGACGAATTCGGAATCAAGAACACGTTTACGGGGTTAGATCCGCGTCCCTCTATGCATTCCAATGAATCTCCAGGCCTAATTTGACCTAAAATCGCCATATAGAGCTCTCAAAATTGAAAAGGGGAAATGTTACTTCGAAATGGGTTTTGCTGCATTTTATATAGTCTGCAGCCGTAACCCGACCCGGGTTACAGAACCCAACCCGGGTTCATTTACGCAAAATGGTTCCGTTTACTCTTTAGGTACAGCACGACCCGGGTTACTTCAACACGACCCGGTTTACTCAACACGATCCGGGTTGACCCTGCAGGAACCAAAATTGTTTCTAACACTCTTTTTAAAGTCTAACTCCTCCTAGATGGGTTTCTGTCCATCCTAAGTCGAATTATAACTCATCTAATCTCGTTTATATTAAAATTAAAACAACCCTACCATAAATTAAAATTACGGTATTACATCATATCGAGACTATTGATCATTTTAAATATTTGTTAAGTGGCAAAGGGTTTTTGGAGTCAAGTTAGCCGATGGTAGCAAATTGATATCCCAAATTTACCATGATGAAAGATCGGCTTACATGGATGGATCATATAAACACTAGGCGAATGCCCGCGCGTTGTGCAGGAAAATCTTTTAGTTAGAATATAAACAAATACATGCTATTTTTATACCAAATTAATATATATATATATATATATATATATATATATATATATATATATATATATATATATATATATATATATATATATATATATATATATATATATATATAACTAGTACAAAATTGCACATTGGTCACACCAAAAAAATGTGACCATTTGCGTAATTTTTATTTTCCACTAAATGTGTTGCCATAGGCTTTGCGATATTAGGTGTCATATGGTCACTTTATAATATTGTGTCCGTATGCCATGAAAAATTTTGGTGGTATCATAAAAGTGTGGCCATTGAGTAGAGAAATTTGTTCCAAAATCACTCACTTTTTCCAAGATTGTGGCGTTAAAGCGTAAGTAGACATAGATTTTCAATATTGTAGTGACTGTATATATAATGAATGGTGACATACAATTACATTCAATGAAGCGTTATACTAGTAATTTGTCACACAATTAGAAGATTGTTAAGACTATTGGGTATGTTTGCAGACAATTAATTACGATGAGCATGACCATGTTTACTAAATGGTGACATGTATGTAATTTCAAAAGTGACAAGCATCTAGTCATACAGATAATATATTTAATGTGACCAATAGTAGTTTATAGAGACACACTATTTCAGTATTGTAGTGACCGTATATAATGAATAGTGACATACATGTACATTCAATGAAGCGTTATACTAGTAATTTGTCACACAATTAGAAGATTGTTAAGACTATTGGGTATGTATCCAGAAAATTAATTACGATGAACATGACCATGTTTACAAAATAGTGACATGTATGTAATTTCAAAAATGGCAATTTGGTAGCATCTAGTCATACAGACAATATATTTAATGTGACCAATACTAGTTTATAGAGACATACTATTTCAATATTGTAGTGACCGTATATAATGAATGGTGACATACATGTACATTCAATGAATCGTTATACTAGTAATTTGTCTCACAATTAGAAGATTGTTAAGACTGTTGGGTATGCAAAGTTTGCAGACAATTAATTACGATGAACATGACCATGTTTACTAAATGGTGACATGTATGTAATTTCGAAATCGACAATTTGGTAGAATCTAGTCATACAGACAATATATTTAATATGACCAATACTAGTTTATAGAGACACACTATTTGAATATTGTAGTGACTGTATATAATGAATGGTGACATACATGTACATTCAATGAAGCGTTATACTAGTAATTTGTCATACAATTAGAAGAATGTTAAGACTATTGGGTATGTTTGGACACAATTAAATACGATGAACATGACCATGTTTACTAAATAGTGACATGTATGTAATTTCAAAAGTGATAATTTGGTACCATCTAGTCATACAGACAATATATTTAATGTGACCAATACTAGTTTATAGAGACACACATATATACAATACAACTAAAAGTAACCATAAACCAAAAGGCAAGGATAATAAGAAAGAAAATGATATTATAAATAATTCAAATGACATTCTGTACATTAGATACCCCAAAAAAGTAGCTAAATATAAGTGTTTGTAAAAACCAGTGTACTAAATACTTAATTGAAGGAAAATGTCATAAACCAAAAGGCAAAATAGAAAAAACTAATGTTTCATGTTGAGGGAACGGTTCCTTGTTCTCTTGGCAAGTAACCCATTGGGTATATAATTCTTGCGCTTTTGTGAGGTTTGAATTACATTCTCTTGATCTGGTTTGACACCTGATTTGCCATCTTTTTGGACAACAGATTTGGCAACTGGTTTCTCTTAAGCTGGTTTGTCACCTGTTTTGCCAGCTGGATTAGTAGTCTGAATGTTAAGTAGATTTTGCATTATTATGAACTTCCCATGTAAACGGTATAATTTCATCAACAAGAAGGTGCAAAATTCAAGGGTTTTTTACAGAGGATGTGAACTGAAACTTACAAGTAAAGGGCAAGACCTCTTTGAATAACATAAATGGCGTTATTATACTTGACCTTCACCACCTTATGGTATCCGTTGGCAACCATGGATAACACCTGTACTTGACTCTATGAAACAATCGTCAAAAACAGAATTCGTTAATGTCAATAAAAGAAACCGGTTTTATGAACATAGAAGAGTAGCTAAACATACCGATTTTATGAACATGTCAGCAGTTACTCATGTAAGACAACCATATTGTATAAGGGTCTAAATGCAAGAAAAAGCAATGTACTTTCATAATTTGTTTATTATAGCATCTTACTTTCAAATTTTTGTTAATTTTAGCATCTTACTTTCAGTTCTCATGATTACAGCATTGTATTTCACTATTTTGAAATTTTTCCTATTAACACAATGTAATTTAAAAAATCTAATCAATCATAGCATTGTAGTTTCAATCTTTTTCTTATCAGGACAATATATTTGAGAAATCTATCTTATTATATCAGCAAAATTTGCTTTGTATTTAAATGAGATGTAGTTTTGTCAAAGTAGTAAACTTGTAATAGGAAGAAATGTAAGTAGAATGTTATAACGAACAAATAAATTAAAGTATGTTGACCTTTCTTGTATTTAGCCCAATTACCAGAAAATTGATGATTTCTGATATGAGATGCCTTTCAAACTTCAATGACAATTCCCTTAGTTAATATACATTGACCTATGGGGGATAAATACCTAAAACACTTGAAAGTCAACAAGGTTTACATGACAATTCAACCACATATGCTAAAGCACATGGCAGCATAAAATACAAAAATAAATCACAAGTTCCCAATAACCTGAAGCAATGAGAAACTCACCATCTAGAGTAGCTTTAATTCTAGTTGTTGCAGTTTCAAACCTTAAATCCCGGATCAAATCCACCCTTTCCAAATAATCTATATCCACAGGAAAATGAAGTCATTAAAAGGATAAAATAACTTTAGTAAATAAATGAAGTACAAAAGACGCCTTGTAAGACTATGAAAAATAACAGATAAGTGTTTATTGGTGCATGAGTAGTACTTGGAAATTCAGTAAACAATTTTTAGCAACATGATTTGTTCAATTTTCAGCAACATACAAAACATCAACAACATACAAATTCAAGGGGTTCAAATCAGCAACATACAAATGAGCATATGAACATCAGATTTGAGTAAACGAGTTTGGGTCCAAAAAATCTGAAAAACGAAATCAGATTCTTTAAAAAAAATCAGAAAAACCGATTTTGGGTTCAAATCAGCAACATACAAATGACCATATGAACATCAGAAAAAACGATTTTGGGTCCAATTACCAGCATATGAACGAACATCAGATCCTTTAGAAAAAAACTAGAAAAACGATTTTGAAATGCTTACCTCTGAAGAATCGCTGTTGTAGGTGGAAGACGTCGGAGGAGGAGACGACTTGGGTTCATCGGCCGTTGAAGACTCGCCGCCGGCGGAGGAGCAGTGGCTACAAAGTGAGAAGACGGCGAAATCGTGGTGTGCGGCACCAGATGGACGAACATCAGATCCTTTAGAAAAAAACCAGAAAAAAACGATTTGAAATGCTTACCTCTGAAGAATCGCTGCTGCAAGTGGAAGACGCCGGAGGAGGAGACAACTTGGGTTCACCGGCCGTTGAAGATGCCTCCGACGGAGGAGCAGCGACTACAAAGAGAGAAGACGGCGAAGTGGTGGAGTGTGGCACCAAATGGAAAGCGAGAAGAGAGAAGAGAGGGAAGCGTATTTTTTTCGGGTTAGGGCAAACAACGCGTATTCTTATTTTATTCAGATATATCATTGTCTCTGAATTTTTAAGAGGGAAATAATTAATTAAGAGGCAATTTACGTTAAACATGCCCTAAGTGGGAAAATTCAATTTACGTTAAAGTTTTAGTCAAATTGAGAGGGAAAATTCAATTTATTTCATATTTTTAGTAAACTAAGTGGAAAAATCAATTTACTTCAAAATTATGGCAAAATTAAGTGAGAAAAAAATAACCAAATATATAAGCTTTTAACATATTATAAATATTTATTATTATTTATTATATTAATTATTTTATGAAATTTAATAGTATTCAAATATCATATGTTAATTATTTAATTGTATCAAATATCATATTTATTAGATAATTAAAACTTAGGGCTTATGCTTAGGGTTTAGGCTTATGGATTAAGGCTTATACACATACGCATTTATAT
This sequence comes from Cichorium intybus, assembly GCA_023525715.1. Lineage (NCBI taxonomy): Eukaryota > Viridiplantae > Streptophyta > Magnoliopsida > Asterales > Asteraceae > Cichorium > Cichorium intybus. The sequence goes on from CM042014.1 coordinate 57,019,076, forward strand.
ACTTGTGGCTTATGGGTCATGACTAAGGGATTAGAGCTTATAATGTATGGCTTAAGACATGTATGTTATGCCTTATGAATTAGGGTATGACTTATGACTTATGACTTATGACATATGTATTATATATGGCTTAGGGCTTGTGGTATTAAGTCGTAAGGCTTGGGGCTTGAGACTTAGGACTTAAGGCTTAGGGCTTATTTCTTACGTCTTAGGGATTATGGCGCATGGGTTATGAGTTAGGGTTTGGGTCTAGGGACATAGGGTTTAGGGCATAAGGATTATGCTTGGGGCTTAGGACTTATGGCTTAGTGATTAGGGTTTTTAACTTATGTCTTACAGCTTATTGTTTATGCCTTGTCGCTTAGGGCTTATGGCTTATACCCTATGACTTAAGGCTTAAGGCTTATGGGGTATGAGAATTAAGGCTTATGGTTTGTGGCTTGTAGGTTATGCCATAACCCATAACCCGTAAGCCGTAACACTTAACTTGTAACACATAACTCTTAAGCCATAATCTAAAATCCATAACCCATAACCCTTATCACTCAACCATACCCATAACCTTTAAGCCATAATTCTTAACACTTAACTATAACCCATAACCCTTAATACTTAACCATAACGCATAACCTTTGAGCCGTAAACTATAAAACATAACCATAAATCCATAAGCCATAAGCCCTAAACAATAAGCCCAAAACCACATGCCACAAGTTAAAAGGCATAAGTAACGAGCCTTAAGCCTTCAGTCATAAACCCTTAGCCCTAAGCCATATGGCATGAGCCTTAAGCTCTAAGCCACAAGTTATAATCTTTAAGAAACATGACATAAGCCATAATAGATCAATTATAATCCCAATGACATAAACCATCGACCAGAAGCTATTAGCTATAAGCCATTAACCATAATCCAAATGTCATGACCCATAAGTTATAGCCCATTATCTCTAATTCCTAAACCTAAGCCACAAGACCCAAGCCCTAGGCTCTAAGACTTAATCCCTAAGCTATGACCCATAAGTCATGAAGCCTAAGTGACAAGCCATAAGCCCTTAAGCCCTAAGGCTCATACCTTATACGTAGTAAGCATAAGCCATGAGCTCTGAACACTAAACCATTAGCCATAATCCATACATCAGAATCCACAAGCCATAAGCTACAAGTCATAAGCAATAAGTCCTAAGCCCTAAAATATAAGTAATAAAGCCATATAGACATAAGTCTCAAGATATATGCCCTGAGCCCTAAGCTATGACCATAAGAAATAAGTTATATGCCATAAACCATAAGCCATAAGCACTAAGTCATAAGTCATAAACCCTAAGCCATAAGGCACATACCCCTTAAGCCTTAAGCCATAATCTATGAATCGTAAGCTCATGGACTTATGCCCAAAGCATAAGCCATACACCATAATTTAAAACCTATAAGCCATAAGCCAAAAGCTATTAGCGATAAGTTATAACCAATAAGCCATAAGTCATAAGTCATAACCCCTAACCCCTAAGCCACAACTACAAGCCTTGACCCATAACCCTAGTTTATATGACCATAAACCTTAAGCCACAAGACATATGTCATAAGCCATAAGTCATAATCCTTAATCTACCCAAAGCCATAAGCCTCAAGCATAAACTAAAAGCCCTAATCCTTAAGCCCCATCCCTTACGTCCCAAGACCTAACCTATAACCCATAAGCCTTATGCCCTAACACTTAAGAATTGAGACTTAATATGTAACCAATAATCCCTAAGACATGTGTCATAAGTCATAAGCCCTGATCCTTAATCTCTAACCCTTAGCCACAAGCGTAAGCTCTAAACCCCAAGCATAAGTCATACGACCTAAGCCTTGAGACATAACCCATACGCCTTAAGACATAACCCATAAGCGTTAAACCTAAGCTACAAGCCAAAAACCCAAACCCCTGAGGCACATACATTTCATGTAAAGTTGCAATAGGAATAACCAGTACTTTCATGTACTGATATCCAAAACTCTACTATATATATATATATATATATATATATATATATATATATATATATATATATATATATATATATATATATATATATATATATATATATATATATATATATATATATATATATTCCAATTACTATATATATATATATATATATATATATATATATATATATATATATGCGGCCGATTAATCGACGACTTATCGCTTGGCTCCTAACCGCTTACGATTAAGACTAGTCGCCCAAGCTAGAAGGGCGCGGTCAAAGTCAGAATTTGGCGGTCTATCGGTCAAAGTCGGTCAACAACATTCAAAATTTTTAAAAATTTTAAAATTGTGAAAAAAATGGAGGGTAAAATTCAGTTTTCAACCCTAATTCCCCTTTTACAAACAATCTTTCTCTCTTTTTCTACTCTGTTGTTGAAACCTCTCTCCTCCAAAAATCGAATTCCTTTAGACCGATGGAATTGGCTTGTAATCGACTCGTATTTAGTCCCTATGTAATTGACTGGTATGTCGACCGATGGAATCGGCTCTATAATCGACGATACAACAACGTCCCTTGATTGAAAAACTACGCTACTTGAGTTCATTCCTCTCTGACAACGACGACACAACTAAACTACTAGTTTTTTGTTTGTAGTTTTAGTTTCTTTAATTTGACTTTAGGTTCAAACAGATTCGACAGGGCCGATTGCAAACGAAGGGGGCTAGGGGAGGGGGATCGAGGAATTGGTGACGAATGGCGATAGGGGCAAAGCGTATGGATTAGAGGAATCACACAAACGACGTTCCATGGTCCGAATTTGAATACGAGTAAGTTTGATTATCTCTACTGGACATCGTTGCCGGTTAATGGGGTTAATTTCTTTATTTCTTTATTTCTGTGTGGGTTTCTGGTAGAAGGGAGCGTCTCTATAACCTATTTGTGTGAATATTACTTGCAAAACCTAAAATATTAGGGCAAATTGGTAGTACTGATAAAATGCATGTTTTCATATTCACTGTATCAGAACCTCACGACCAAAGGCTTTCTCATGAGGCTTAAAATCAGTGATATATCAATTTCAGAGTTCCTGGTAATATCTTAAAGACTTAATTTGGTCTGCAAGATGTTTAGAAAGGGAATAACTCAAACATCATGAACAACATTAGTTTAAAAGCATACATTGCATATTCTAACCCTAAAAGTGTAGATTACATGAAAGTTTCTAGTCTTTGTACCATCAAGTCTCATTGGGCAAAATTATGTCTTGACCACTCATATCTCTAAGGACAATTTTGTAATTCACTCTTCTCAGGTATAAAAGAGGATCAAAATTTAGTTGCTTTGTGAATTATTTAAAATTATCTAAGTTCTTATCAACTTCCACCAGAGCCGTTTAGTTACATCTTTACCTAGTTTGCTGCTTTGCCATTGATATTGTGGTTATATTCTCATTTGTCAGTCTCGTTGTGAAAGACTTTCTGGTATTGAAGATTTGAAGGTGGTATTTGTCATCAATTTTTAGGTATTATAAACTAAATATATTGTATAATTAATGTGTTATTCCTCGGACCTGTTTCTTTTATTTTTTTTGTTTTTTCCTAATTAGTGATGTTTGGATAAATGACTATCTGGTGTGTCTCATTTATCAATCCATTACCCTTTTTATAATTATTTATATTCAAACTATAACACATATTTTTTGTGAAAAATCAGTATAGGCGGCTCTTTTCAAGATCGAGAGGTGGTAGAAGGAGGAATACAAGTACTCAAAAATGACGTAAGTAAAAATATTCTGATGATTATTGAATAGTTTCCTTAATTAGTTAAATTTAAGGATTAGCATTTTACTTTAATTTATTTGGGTTATTATAGCATTATACTTGAAGTACAATGCTATAATAAACATTTAAATAGAAGTATGTCGCTTCTAACATTAAGCCATATACCATAATTTTTTAAAAGAGTCGGTGGCAAAACTTTTGATAAGTTTTTATAGTTAATGCAAGGATTAGCGATGTACTTTCATTCATTTTGGTTATTATAGCATTGTACTTTCATTTATTTTTCAGTTTGGGATCGGCAAGAGTGAATATACGGATGATGATATTGATGATGTTCGTGAGGAAAGGGCATCTTTTGTAACAAACATTATTTTCCGGTGAAGATGTGGCAATGGATGGTATTTTGTGTTTGACACAGACAACGATTATTATTTTGTGGTATTTTGTGTTTGACACACAATGACTGTTATTTTGTATGAGATTGTGTGACGATATAACCATGGTATGTGTATTAATGATATTTTGTTTTGTATGATATTAAAATTTGTGTGATTTAATTTTAATATAATCAAAGCATTATATATATATATATATATATATATATATATATATATATATATATATATATATATATATATATATATATATATATATATATATATATATATATATATATATATATATATATATATATATATATATATATATATATAGAGTAAGGTTCTTTTGAGAACCCAAAATTTCCTGAGATCTTGAGAACCATTTGTGGACCATCAGATCAAAAAAATAAATGGTCAAGATGAATAATGGCAATTTTGTAATTATCAATATTTTGAATGGTATCTTTGGTCTTTAATTATCAATCACAAGGGTATTTACGGTATAGAAAATACCGATCCCTACAATCAAGCAAATTTAATTTACCCTAAACTTGGAAACCCTATGTCTCTCCTCGGTTATCGCTGCATTCCCATATCAATCGAGGAACCTCCTAATCGGATTCCACAAACGGCAGAAAACGATGTTCTTTTGCAATCGATCGGTTTTGAATCAAGGGCAGAATACGACTTCCTCCCCACCGGCTCCTCGTGTTGCCCTATCCCTAGCCGTCGCAGTTCTTCTTTCTCGGTGAGTCAAGGGCAGAAAACGATACCTCCTGATCGGCTTTGAATCAATTCAGGTACCTGGCCATAGGAGGTTCTTTTGCCAATCGATCTTTGGTTGGTAGTCTCCTAATCCTTTTTCGTGTTTTGTAATCATAGTTGAGTACACGCAGGTCGGACCTCAGCCAAATAGGAGTTGCATCCCGTCGCAAATGGCATCCATCTAGTTCGTCAAATTCAGGATGGGGGCTTCAAGAACTTGTACTGACATTGGGGATGTGTATGCTTATGGTTTTAAGGCCAATTCAAGCAGTAAGGTATGTTGATTTTATCTTCGATTGACAATAATTCAAGCAGTAAGGTATGTTGATTTTAAGAAGGGAGACTTGAATCCCCAGTCGTTTGGAGATCCACATATGACTTTCGACTCCGTTGATTCGACAGGTTTATTGACCGGCAGTGTTTGGGCCCCATCGTCACCACAACCCCAGAGAATGCAGTCGTATACCAAGGTTTGAAATTAACTATTTTTAGCATTAGAACAATCCGGATTTTTTTTCTGTATAGGTAATCCAGATTTTTTTTCGGTCTAGGATTGAAAGCGGTTTGAAGAATGAAAATCCCGATCCTATTGAAACCGGTTTGAAAAACTAGTCCTTTAAAAGAGTTTCTTGGTATTTCTGATTTGGTTTCTAAAGTTTGTTGTTATTTCTGGTTTGCTTTCTAAGTATGTTGCTATTTATGGTCCTTTAAAAGAGTTATGCTTAATTTTTTCATTTATATGAATGTACATATGTGCATATACACATGAATTTTTACGAATGTACATATGTGCATATACGAATGTATATTTTTATGAATGTGCATATTGTTGGGTTTTATTACTCAGAATCATTGAAATTGTGTATCACTTAATATCATACGTGGGTTCTAATTGGTATGTTTGTTTAGTATGTGCAGAATTGCCTCATAATCGGATGAACAAAGAGATGTAATCACAGCTACCAAGAGATGCAATCGTTCCAGCAAAGAGATGCCTACCGGGTGTTTGTTAAATTGCCTCAAAGAGATGCCTACAACTAGTATGTGCATAATTGATACAGAAACAATGATCTCACGATGAACATGTTACTAGTATGTGCATCACAGCCTCACAGGTTATATCTGTTACAAATTCATTTCTATGATATCCAATTTCTTAGCCCTTGTACACATATGTGTATATATACACATGCACATAAGTGCACTGTACATATGTGTATATGATGTATGATGTACATATGTGTATCGATGTATGTGTACATGTGCATAAATGCATGCGTGCATATGTGTATATATGTCAACGTCTTTATATCCATGTTTGTGCATCTGTGTATTATTATCTCATCCAATATGCATGTATGTATTATTTATAATGTATTTGAATATGTTCATATGTATATTTGAATATATGTACATGTGTATATATGCACATGTATATATGTGCATAGATTCATATGTTTATCTCCATGTTTGTGCATATATCCGTCATATGTTAATACATGTGCACAAAAGTATATGCATTTGTGCGTATGTGCCTATGTGCATATGTGTATATGCATGTAAGTATTTGTTGGGGGGTTTCTTAATATGTAGTTTTATAAATGCCTATGTACATATATGTTTATATGCATAAAAATGCGTATGTGCACATATACATATATATGTGCATATATGTTTATATGCATATAAATGCGTATGTGCACATATGCATATAAATATGTACATGTATAAGTCTGTGCATATTTGCATATATGCATACACATATGTGCCCATGTGCATATGCGTATATGCATGTAAGTATATATCTTTTTAATATTTTTAATATGCATTTTTATTATTGTTCTTGCAGGTTTAAAAAATATATAGAACAAATTGAAGAAGTGAAAATGATAAAACGAAGAAGCAAGATAGTCAAGGAATAAACAATGAAGATATTTGGGAATAAACAATGAAGATATTAGTTTAAAATTAGTAGTTTTTGTTGTTTTTTGTATTTTTTATGTCTGTATCGTTCAAAACAATGATGAAATACGAATATTTTTTGTGTGTTTTTTACGAAATGTTATTAAATGTGCATGTATGCATCCCTGAAAAATATAATGTAAAAAGTTAAATATGCATTTATGCATTCTACTAAAAAAATGCACAACTCAAAAATCTGATTATGCATATATGCATTTTATTAAAAAAAACATATGCGAACATGTATATATGCACACGCAAATAAAAAATTATGTCTTTTAAATTCTAAAAATCTAATTAAAAAATAAAATTTTATTTTTTTTCAAATTCCATAAAAATCTGATTTTAAAAAAACGAAAATTGGATTTTTTTTTTTTTTTTAATTTGAAAATTCAAATCTAATAGGCTTGATTTTAGGAATAGTTATTTTGTTGCCAAAAATAAAAAATCAGAATTAAATGAGATTTTTGGTAAATGACTATCATGCCCTTTTATGATCTAACCAATCAGAATGAGTTCTTAAGATCTCATGAATATTTGAGTTCTCAATAGAACCTAACCCTATATATATATATATATATATATATATATATATATATATATATATATATATATATATATATATATATATATATAGAGAGAGAGAGAGAATATTTTACGACTTACATTGCGAGTCATAAATGTATGTAGTAACTGTGTGTCATAACTGTATGTCATAAACGTGTGTCATTAATGCATGTCGTGAATTTTATGACACACAAATGTGTGTCATCTGTCATTTATGACAGGGGCTTCCTTAACATACATTTGCGTGCCATCTATACCTTTTATGACACGCAATGCGTGTCACTAAAAGCTTTTTTTCTAGTAGTGTGAATACAACTACAAAGATAACGACACCTTCTCAAGATTTGATGAAGAATCTGATGTGGACCGTGTTCAAACCACAAGATTCATTTTGGAAGATAAAGGATGGATATTTATCCATGATATTTTTGTATTCAAACAATATTTTAGATAACTTTGAAATACTTTTTGTAATTTGTCATGACATTAATATATGTAACACACACACACACACACACACACACATATATATATATATATATATATATATATATATATATATGTATATATATATATATATATATATATACAAAAAAATAACTACATTTTAAAATATAAATGTGTGACTAAATATAAAAATAGTCACGATAAAAGAAAAATTAGTGATTGTAAGTATTTTATAGTCACAAAATATATTATATATAATTTTAAACACGTATAGTTAACAATACCGTGATCATATAATACTTACACTCACAACTTTTCTCTTTTATTATGACAATTGTTTATTTTAGACACATATAAGATATTACAAAGTAACTATAACATGGTTATAGTTACCTTTATTTGATATTTAACTAAGTGTCTAAACGCTACCCTATGGACACGTAAAGTCATTTACGTGACTGTATGTACTCGATTTTACCTTTATTGAAATCAATCAAATCCTTTAGACACGTATATAAACTATGTCGTAATCATATAATACTTATACTCGCAACGTTTTTTCTTTTATCATAACAATTATTTGTTTGTTGACAACTTGACACGCATAAACAATTAAAACGTGACCATAGAATGATTATAGTTACTTGTTTTTGTTTTCCTTTACTAAGTAGCTAACCCAATCTTATAGACACAAAAAATCATTTATGTGGTCAACCTTATTACCAGTTATATTGTATACAATTTTAGACACATAAAATCAAGTATACCGTGATCATATAATACTTAAACTCACAACATTTCTCTTTTATCATGACGATAGTTTGTTCTTAGTCACACATAAGATATTACGATGTGACCATTGCATACCTACATAAACATTTTTAATTTTTATGATGACCATTTTTTACCTTTGGACATAACATAACACAAAATACATGACAATTACATATCGGTGGTCACACTTTCAATTAACATAAAATATGTAGACTACCCAAACAATGGTTTTATTATTCAACTATATTTACCTATGGACACGCTTTTTAATTCTACGCTCACCAAATCCTACATACAGTCACACATATTTAAATTTTCCAATACAATTGATCATATTTTGACACATGTAATAAAAATGCATATGACAATAAACTACTTAAACCGACTTCTTTTCTTACTTTTAATATGTAACCAATAAACACCATCTTATGGACACACGACTATTTTATGTAGCCATATTTGTTATCTTTTTAGACACATTAGATTTGATGTGGCCATATTTGTTATCTTTTTGGACACATTAGATTTGATGTGGCCATATTTGTTATCTTTTTGGACACATTAGATTTGATGTGTCCAATATGGCACAATCACACAGTCACATGTACAATTTCCTTATGTGACCATTACATATCTATAAACTCTAATAAAATAAATATCACATTCTTAAAACGGTAAATGTGTGTGATTGTATCATTTGGTCACATTGAAGTCAAGTGTCACGAATGAGTGTCACATTTTTGTAAATAAGTGTGGTCATTGTTTTGTTTCTCCATAAAATGGTCACACAAACTAATTTACATGTATCCATAAACGTTCTCGAAATTTCATCAGTGTCCTGTGGCCACACTTTTTTTTTAAAATGTCGCAGGCATTTTTCGATCAAGTGTGAGCAATGTGAGATTTTGTACTACTGTATATATATATATATATATATATATATATATATATATATATATATATATATATATATATATATATATATATATATATATATATATATATATATATATATATAGGATAAGAAAGCTTCTTGAGTTAGTTTATCATGATGATGTGGGATCAAAATTTCTTTTAAAGTGTGTTACTTTATGTCATTTTCTTATCTCACATCCTTGAAGAAACACAATTGAAGAGAAATCAAACATCTATAAGTAAAGATACTAATATAATTTTCATCTCACATAGCTTAAGAAACAATTTTCAAGGGAAAGAAAACATCTATAAGTAGAGAGGTTAAAATTATTTATCTCATATCTTTGTTCTTTTGTGTTCTTGATTGTAACCAGATTAGGAATCGGTTGCAACATTCCATGAACATTTGCTTTTAGTTTTAGGATCTTTTTCGTAAAATTTGGACGGGTACTCACCGATGTCTACTTCGATCAGTTTTTTCTAATAAATCCAAATTAATGTGGTACATGATAAAAATTCATCTTAAACTATATTGATTAAATGAAATCAATTGTAATATTTATATATATAAACATATTTGTTTGAACTTTGAAGGATTACTGTTTGAAAGTTCGATGTGCATAAATCTATAAAAGCGAAATAAAATGTTTACAACGTTGTCATCACACATCGAACTGTGGCCACAACTTACTATAAACGTGCAACTCAATTGGTATTTTAATAGTTTTTAACTCTTTTAAATATTCATCTTTTTAGTTTCACTGATTTTGAAATAGGATAATTGTTGCAATTTTGAAATAAAAACATGTTTTTTTATTATAAATTGACCACTAATTAACAATAGATTTTAATAGCATGTTTCTAGGTTTTAATGTTTGACAATCTATTTATAATTGAATTTAAAAAAGTTATTATGTAACTTTTTCGAGTTTTGGATGCAAACATGATATCTATTATGATAACAATTTTTGTTTAATATTATACATTTAGATTAGATATAAAGTTCAAAAGTTTTTTAGTAATATTCATCTTCATTATTGAGTTTTAATACTTTTGGAAACTAAAACCTTTAAATAGAAGCCGTTATCACTTTGAGAAAACATGTTTGTACGATAAAATGATATTTAATTAATAATAGAAATTGAAAGTCATATTATGATGAAGATTGATGGATAATGTAATCAAATTAGTGGTACTGTATAAATGAAAAATGAAATGTTAGATAAATGTGTGACACGATGTGAGACATAAAAATATCAACATAATATGGTAAAAAAATAAATTATTAATGTTGAACCACATTGTTTTGAATGATCTATTTTATAATAGATAGTTAAAACATTAACAATAGAAATTTCTACATATATACATATTGGTGAATCGACAAATGTTTACATCAGTGTCACTTTTTACAAACTACACTATAAACTTTAAACTTCGTCAAGTTTTTAGAAGTTTTAAGTAAGGAACTAAATTTCTATGTATATACATATTGGTGAATCGAAAATGTTTACACCGATGTCACTTTTTAAAAACGACGTTGTAAGACTCGTTCCCCCGAGGCACGGCCCGGATGGATCCGAGCCACGGCTTGGGGAGATTCTGGATTCGCGCAGGATTTGTACGCGCGGCGCGGCTCAGGAGAATCCGCGGCGCGGTGCGCCGCAGTTATGAAAAACCCTCATTCAGATTTAAACGCCTATTTAAAGGGTCCTAGCCCTAGGGTTCGTGTTTTTGGAAGTTTCCTGGAGTAGAGTCGACTGGTTTCAGCAGAGGCTCTTCGGTTTCAAGGCTTTGGAGGTTTTGGGAGATTGGAAGAAGGAGATACAACGTGAGTGAAGGCTTGTAACGGATCGTGTGCACCACTCCGTTTTTCAGAAGTAAGGTAAGAAGATCTACTCTTCTGACTTTACTTTTCTTCCCGTTATATTAGTGTTATCCTTGATTAGTAGTCTTGATGACTTGTAACACTTAGGGTTTTGGACCATGGACATGTATGGACTTGCATGTCCATACGAGAATGACCTTAGGGTAGTTTCTGATCCTGGGGGTGTGTGTGTAGAGAGGAACCCTAACCGATGGCTGTACTAGTTAAGGGGCAAAAAGGGATTTCGGACCATTACGAGTCCGCAGCGCGGACAGGATATGTCGGCGACGCGGGTTCGGGTAGATCCCGTAAGTGTACAATGATAAGTCCGTGACGCGTAAGGGAAAGGCCGTGCCGCGGCGAGTGACTGTTTGACCCAAAAGTTTATTTCCGATCAATGTTGGTTAGCAAACGTTGGGTCTGACCTTTAGGCAAGTACATAGGAGTTTGGTCAGTGCTTGATATGTTGTGTATGTGAGATTTAGGTGTGTGGACAAGCTAAGGGGATATTAGAGAATATCTACACGGTCACGAATCAGGTGAGTATCTTCACCTTACTATATGATGTTGCATGTTACGCATCTTGTATGTTATTTACAGTTATATGATTTGTTCTATATCTGTGATTAATTGTTGTTGGGCTCAGTACTGATGCGTGTTCCCTCGTAGCTGTTGTATGGCGGGTTGGACTATTTCCTTGTCCCATAGCTGATGTATGATGGGTAGAACCGCCCATTGTCCATAGTTGTTGTATGATGGACGCCCGTAGCTGTTGTATGGCGGGTAGGGTCGGGTCGTTCTCGAGGACGGGTTGTTTAATATGTGGGCATGTATGGTAATTTGGGGACTTACTAAGCTTTAACCTTACCCGTTGATTTTATAACATTTTAGGTATTTCAAATGATAAATGGAAGGGCAAGGCTTGACGGCAGCGCATCGCATACAAGAGATTTATTTTAATGAACTATGTCATGATTTCAAATGTTTTCGCTGTTGGTTTAATAAATATGTCGAACAGTATTATTTTTTTTATAAAGATTTTGTTGGAACCTTGGTAATAAATGAAATTTTATAATTGTGAAATTGGGGTGTTACAGACGTACTATAAATTTTCAACCTAGTCAAGTTTTTAAAAATTTTAAGTAATTTTAATTTTTACATTTGAGTTTCAATACTTTTTAGAGTTGAAACTAAATAGTAAAAATCGTTTAAAACTTGCCATAAAATAATGTGTGGTTTATGAATATAAATGTTATTGTAGATGTTTTGATGCTTTTATGTTATTATTTATTTCATACCTTTTGTTATTTGTTAGATTTTGATATGTAAAAGCATGAAATTCTTTCTACAAATTGTAGTATTAATTTTTATACTATTTGTTATTCGTTAGATTATGATATTTAAAATCATATATATATATATATATATATATATATATATATATATATATATATATATATATATATATATATATATATATATATATATATATATATATATATATAAAATAAAAAAAGATTTATGTAAACATTCGACAATCAATAAATAAAGAAAATGCAATGTTTTAATTATATTCATTATTGGCAAACAAAAAGCACAAATAAATTTTTGGATTTTTTAACTAAACAACCGCATGAGATTAATTTTATGGAAGTAATTCTGAATAAAAAAAAAGAATATCGTGGTTTATTTTGGATTGAAATGACGTTTGAATAACTTAAAACACTCCATAAAATATAAACTAAATGAGATACATGACCATTGATTTAAAAGTATGGATTTTAATAACTTAGTCAAGTTTTTAGAAGTTTTAAGTAAGGAACTAAATTTCTATGTATATACATATTGGTGAATCGAAAATGTTTACACCGATGTCACTTTTTAAAAACGACGTACTATAAACTTTCAACCTAATCAAGTTTTAAAAAATTTGAAGTAATTTTATCTTTTACTTTTGAGTTTCAATACTTTTTAGAGTTGAAACAAAATAGTAAAAATCATTTAAAACTTGCCATAAAATAATGTTTCTGTGATAAAATGATCATTATTTAATAATAGACATGAGAGATCAATTTTAATAGATAATAAAACAAATGAATTGTATTATATAAGACAAAGAAAAGAGGTCATATATGTATGTGAATCAATATGGGATAAAGAAAAAAATCTCAAATTAATGTGGTAAAAATATTTAAATTAATAGATTGATTATATTAAGTGGGAATTTGAAAGGTCACGAAGGTTTCAAATGCATGTGGTGAGAGGAAAAATGTTTCCTTTATAAGATACTAGACGAATGTCCGCACGTTGCGCAGGAAAAAAATTAGTTCAAATATAAACAAATACATGTTATTTTATCCCATATTAAAAAAATTATATAGAAAAATATTTTTATTATTTTTAACTATATGATAATACATACATGTGTCATAAATTAATGTTAACAATTTTAATGAATAAACACAATGTATCAAATAAAAATAAAATTAATATGGTTTAAGATAAAGAGTTATCCCAAACCACATAAGTTTGGTAGTCTACCAACAGTTTGTGCTTGGATAAAGTTTTTGTAAAATTTCAAATTTAATTTTACTTTTATCTATTTTAAAATCAATTTAAAGATTATGTATTTGGTCATGTTTTAATTTCAAATATTTAATTTAAATTAATAGTATGCTATTTGCTAAATAATGAAAGTAAATTAATTGTATTGTATAAGAGAAAGATAAAATGTCATATGTGTATGTGAAGCAATGTGAGATAAAGAAAAAACCTCAAATTGATGTGGTAAAAGATAAATCATTTATCTTGAACCATATTGATTTGAATGACTTCATTTATAATAAAAAATAAATATAGTTAGAATACTCGAAGTATATTTATTGAATGACCTTTGAGAAAATTAGAAATTGTCCTTTTTGACCAACGATATTGCATAATAAATAAAAGTTCAAAATTGCATTATTCAACACAATGCATGCGATTTTGTGCAACTTGATGAACGAATTCATAGCTCATCTCGGATCGACTTGCTAAATATTTAAAGTTCAACTTCATTAAAAAATAATAAAATTTTAATTATATATTTCCTTGAACTTTACTATTTGGAAATATTTCCAACAATAAAAAATATATAATGATCTATATAATTATTTTAATTTGAGGGGACCTTTATTTATAGAATAAAAATGCTTCTTGAGTTGGTTTATATGACGATGTGGGATCAAAATTTCCTTCATAATGTGTTATTTTGTGTCATTTTCTTATCCCACATCGCTTAAGAATAGAAATGAAGAGAAATCAAAAATCTATAAGTAAAGAGACTAATATATTTCTCATCCCACATAGCTTAAGATACAAATTTCAAGGGAAAGAAAACATCTATAAGTAGAGTGGCTAAAATCATTTCTCTAATATCTTTGTTTTTTGTGTTTTTTATTATAACCAAATTAGGAATCGGTAGCAACATTCCTGGAACCTTTGGTTTCAGTTTTAAGACCATTTTCCTAAAATTTCGACGGGTGCTCATTGATGTCCACTATGATATGATTTTTTCTAATAAATTCAAATTAATGTGGTACATGATAAAAATTTATCTTGAATTGTATTGATTAGTGAAATATATTGATTAAATAACATCTATTATAATATTTATATAAACAAATTTTTTTGAGCTTTAAACGATTAGTTTTTGGAAGTTTCATGTGCATAATCTTATGAAAGAAAAATAATATGTTTAAAACATTGTCATCACACATTGAACTGTGGCACACGACTTACTATGAACTTGCAACTCAATTGATTTTTTAATAGTTTTTAACTCTTTTAAATATTCATATTTTAGTTTAAATGATTTTTGAAGTTAAAACAAAATAGGATAATTGTTGAAGCTTTGAGATAAAAACACTAATTAACAATAGGTTTTGAAAACAATGGTACGCTAAAGATTGATAAGAGAACCTAAAAAGTGGTACCATATAAGGGAAAATTAAAGGTTATATATGTGCAACGCAACATCATTGTCACTTTTTTACGACATACTTTAAACTTATAACCTAGCCAGTTTCAAATGTTTTTTTTGCGATATTCATCTTCATTTTGAGTTTTAATATTTTTGGAAACTAAAGCCTATAAATAGAAGCCTTTATCACTTTGAGAAAACATGTTTGTACGATAATATGATATTTAATTAATATTAGACTTTGAAAGTCATATTATGATCAAGATTAATATTAAACCACATTGTTTTGAATAATCTCCTTTATAATAGATGGTTAAAACGTTAACAATTGGAAATTTGTACGTATATACATATTGGTGAATCAAAAAATATTTACACTGGTGTCACTTTTTACAAACGACGTACTATACACTTCCAACCTAGTCAAGTTTTGAAAAGTTTTAAGTATTTTTCAAATCTCTACGTATATATATCTTGGTGAATCGAAAAATGTTTACACCGGTGTCACTTTTAAAAACGACATACTATAACTTCCAACCTAGTCAAAATTTTAAAAGTTTTAGTAATTTTTATTTTTATTTTTTAGTTTCAATATTTTTTATAATTGAAATTAATAGTAAAAATATATTTTAAAACTTGCGATAAAAGCATGTTTTATGATAAAATGATCACCAACTAATAATAGACTTGAAAGATCAAGTTTGATGGAGAATGGAAGCAAATGCATTGTATTATATAAGAGAAAAATAAATGGTCATATATGTATGTGAAGGCGTGAAGCAATGTGGGATAAAAGAAAAAACCTCAAATTAAAAAGGAAGTTGAAAGGTTGGGGGTTTCAAATAAATGTGGTGATAGAAAAAATGTCTCTTTTATAAAATACTAGGCGTATTCCCGCGCGTTGCGCAGGAGTAAATTAATATAGTAAAAATATATTGACCGATCAAATATAAACATAAACACTTTTGATTTAATCAAAACATGCAAAACGAAAAATAAATCACACACACACACACACACACACACACACACACACACACACACACACACACACACACACACACACACACACACACACACACACACACACACACACACACACACACACACATATATATATATATATATATATATATATATATATATATATATATATATATATATATATATATATATATATATATATATATATATATATATATATATATATATATATATATATATATATATATATATATATATATATATATATATATATGGAAGAAGGATCAAATAAGAAGTAAAGTTATGGTAAGATATATGGAAATTCTTCATTCAAACATAAAACAAAAAACTTAATCACATTTTTGTAGTCAATTATTATGGATGTCCAACATTAAAAATATATAGAAATATATTTACATAAATTATCTCAAAATTTAAAATAAATTTAAAGTAAAACATACAAATAACACAATACATAATTAAGAAATTAAATATATTATATTAATAATTCAAAAAGTCTATCATTAAGATGATAATATTTTATATCTATTAAATTAGTTAATGTTAGAAGTTGAATAGTTATGAGTTTCATATCAATATAGTTAAAGTAAAAATGCTTCTATAAATATAAGAAAGAATTATAAATCGTTCATCGTAACCGATATTTTGTATCAATAATAAAGTTTTTAACTAAAAGTCGAACAAAATAACATAATAATCTGTTTAAGTTAAGTGTATATGGATAATCCAATATTAAAAATATAACACAACACATTTACATGAATTATAATACGTACATTATATTATGTGAATGTATTATGTAGATCGTTTCTTCTTAAAACTTGTAGGTAAAATAAAGATAATTTAGTAATTTTTTGATATACAACTTTAATCGACAAATTTTCATTGATGAGAGTTGAAAATTATTATTACTAAAAGCATACTTTAGTTAAATTAACATATATACTATTTCAAATTCTCTTTCTAAAATAAAAAAGAATGAAATGTAAATAGAAAAACTAATAAAACTAATATACATATAATATAAATTACAACTTATAACCAACATCTAAAATAAATATGTTTTAATAAAATAATTTTTGATGTAATTTATAGTTGCATAAGATATGTATAAATATGCTTTAATAAAATTTTATTTCCATCGGTTTCATTCCCTTAATTAATTTTCCTTAAAAATGATATCTAGTCGATTTTGATTTTTGTTAAATCTTAGTAACTAAAAGTTTTATGATGCTTTACTACCAAAGTTTTTTTTTCTTGAAATTTATGTAAAGTTATTTTTAACGTTTTGAATATTTAACTTCTTAGATGACAATAATGTCACAACTTTTATATAATTTTCTTTGTCAAATAATGCTAATCTTAAAAAAGATTCTACAAACCAAATAATCACTAAATACTTTATCATAGAACGTAACCCCACTTATTCAAACAATATAAAAACTTTTATTGGTAAATTTGGAACACACATACATACTTGTGGATCAACTATAGACTCTCGAATCATTAAAATTTACTAATTACAATGAATAATCAATCTATTATATATTTTTCTATCCTTATGTTGCGATAGAACCAATATGCATTTTGTTTCTTGTCTTGCAACTTGTAATTTGCTTTGACATCTTCACGTTTCTCCTTCCTAATACAATATAAACATATGTACCTTCAAAATATACACACATCATCGTTGGTTGGAATGGCTAAGGCCCTTGCCTCTCCTAGGAGAGGTTGTGGGTTCTAGCCTCACTCCACGCAAATGAAGGCTAAAGATATTAATGCCTAGTTTGCGGCCTCTGTGCTAGGCGGTGTTGTGAGTACCCGGGGCTGCTGGTTTAACCAGTAGTTAGTTGGCTGTAGGGTGTCCTTACGGGGTGGGCGTGTGCTATGCGCCAGGGTTTGCCGATTGCGTGTGCGGGTCTAGTCTCTGTGCAGCATCTACTTGGAGAAAGGGAAGGTTCAACGGTATAACGACCGAGCAGTCCCATATGTACCTAGCTAGGCTGTAGTATATTACGTACCCGTGTAATAGGATTTATCCCTAACTTGCAAAAAAAATGTACCTTCAAAATATATACTCTCAACCATGTCGTTTTTTTTTCCTTGCGACTTGTAATTTGTTATAGGTTCTTCATGTTTCTCCTTCGTAATATAATATAAACATATGCAACTTCAAAGTGTGTGTGCTCTCAAATCATCTTTTCTTCCATATTATTCTCCAACCTAGCATCAAATTTATATGAGAATTATATGTAACTCTTATATTAATTAGGTGTGTTAAGTAACAATAAGTATCATAGGTTAAAAAACTCTTGAGTTGTATGTGTCTACTTACTTGAAAGTTGTAAAGCCTTGTAAGTTTCAAATGAATAGAATTCAAGATATTGGCCTATCTTGAACCACATTCATTTGGATGACCTCTATTATAAGAGTTATATAGATATAGATATAGATAAGATTAACGTAACTCGGAAATGTTTGAAAGCGGTCATTATAGCGATGTTTAGGGTTCTTTGGGATTTTCTCAATTCATCAGATTTGGAACGGTTAAGGCAAGGAAAACCAAATTATTTGAGTCTAGTATTTCACAGTTATATTTTTGGATTTTTTTTTAACAATGACGTTAGGTGTAGAATTAACTGAGTTGGTTGGCTTCAATGCCCAATGATGTTCATTTTCCCCTTCTAATGTGGTTTGTATTCTATCTCCGTACTAGATTTAGGGGCCGTTTGGATGTGCTTATAAAACTGCTTATTGACTTATTGGTTTTTTGGAAAAGTCATAAGTCAATAAGTAAGGGCCTCCTTACTTATTAAAAACTGCTTATTTCCCCTTCTTTATGACTTATAAGCAGTTTTTAATAAGTAAGGAGGCCCTTACTTATTGACTTATGGCTTTTCCAAAAAACCAATAAGTCAATAAGGAGTTTTATAAGCACATCCAAACGGGCCCTTAATAAAATTCTTGTCATTACATAAAATAAAGTTTTCTAAGAATCATACAAAAACATCCAAAATGTCATAAACTTCAAGTTGGCTCCCTAGTCCCTATTTAGGAAACTTGCTTTCGTAATAAGTTTACATTGTTTAGATGTCTTTCATGTGAATTAAAACTTACTTTAAACTTACAAACTCATAAAAATATGCAATTTACCCACATATAACATACTCACATACTTTAGTTAATAACCCACATTTTCTAAAATGTGTCATTATATGCATTCTTATGATTTATTAAGTAGACATATTTGGAGCTTATATATATTCAAAGACCGGTTTTTTAATTATCAATTAGGCTGGAGGGAGTGGTGGTGAGCCATCCCCCTCGCTAAACCAGCCACGCTGGTTTCTCTTGGCGAGTTCGTCGAAATATTGGCAAGGAATCCATCGGCGAAGGCGAAAGGCGAGGGTGGCGGTGTGGTTTGGCGAGGTCGGCGAGGCTTCAGCGAGCATTTTTGGCGAGAGTTTGGCGAGGGTTTGGCGAGGCCACTCCCTCCAGCCTTACTGACTACCTCCCTAGTTCCTTGCTAAAATAAGCTGACGGACTTCGGGAATGGACATGGCACACACAACTCCATTAATTTTTTTACATAATACCTCGCAAATTAATTAATATTTACGAGCATTGCATATTTTATGCAACTAGAAGCTAGAAAATTGGTTATGCACCATGGTCCTTATGTTAGAGTCTTTGACTTCAATTCTTACCCCTCTCATTTTCCTTTTTATGACCTTCAATAATTTAATGACTTTCGATGATATAAACCATACTCAAAAATGAATTCCTCCATGAGCTAGTCAAAATCAATCACCAATATTTTATTTCTCTTCTCTCGTGTGCTCAAGAGTCAAAACCTCTTTCCTAAAACTCTAAAAGACCAAGTCGTGGGTTCATGTAATATTCTTCCATTTACTATTGCTTCTCCATGTATACAATCAACAACCAAAATGCAAATTAATTCCAAAATTCAACTAATAGGATGGTATATTCTCAAATAATGGTTAAAATGATCTAATATCTAAATACAGGTGTTATAAAATTGACCAAGTCAGATTATCAAGTAATCCCACATGGATTGTATGGCACCCTTGTCAGGACATATAGGCTCCTTTTTGGTATAGCTTTCTCGGCAACCTTGTAAAAAGCATGTGTAGTACCCCTCATTTTAGATTACTTTTAAAGGACGTGATATGGTGTTGAAACGGATGCACAGGAGAAATGAGTTGCGGAAATAAGGTCTTGAAACTAATCACAAGGGGAATTTATGTCCCAAAGTGATAATTGAAAACAAGTTCCAACCCTTTAACCAAATTTTCATAAAACATTGTCTTTAAGAAAATACATAAGCAGAAAAGTCTGGTCTGAATTGGTAAAATTCACTAAGTCTTTAGTTTGACAAGTCCAATGAGGGTGTCGCAATGCATCAAGAACAATTATTTAAATAAGTCAAATACATTCTTAAATCTTAATTTGCAAAGCTTCTAGTAATCCAAACGCTAAACCTCTAATGGTCACTTATAGATCCTCCAAAAATAGTACATGTTAAAATAACAAAGTTAGTCTCGAAGAGTCTACTGAATAAACTCAAAAACTTAACTTTTTGGTGAAATTGGATAGGTACAACAATCTAACTTCAACTTAAAATTTCCCAAAAACATTTTCAAAATCCTCTATACCTTTGTATTTCCAAAACCTCTTTATACTTGTAGATTTAGGGATAAGAAACAATCTAAAAAAATTTATAACAAACAAAATTAAAAAATACATTAATGCAATGCATATGCATCTAATCCCAATCCCAAGTTCTTATGTAATGCCCTGAAATTTCAACCAAAATTTTTCTTTATTTATAACATAAAACATAATCTAATTTTAGTTAGAAAATCATATTCACTTATATCAACAATAAATCAGAGTGAATGTTTGTCCTAAAACCATATGATAAATATAAATATAAATATAAATAATGTAGCGGAAGTGTCAAAACATGATATGCGTTGTCGTCATGCCGAGCTCCTTTCCTTTAAAACTAAAGTACCTGAAAATGTTTGTAAATCATCGGGTAAGCATAAAGATTAGTGAGTTCCCCCAAATACCCTACATGCAACATACATCAACAACATGTCCTCGAGACGCAGCACAATCCTACCTGTGATACAACACCTACGAGCGCCCATGATACAACACCTATGAGACACAAAATTGGTCTTACCCATCATACAACACCTATGGGTTCCCGGTATCAGTGCTACCCATGGTACAGCACCTATTGGAAATTTAATAAACCCTACTCAAGATTACTTGACGCTAATAGGATCAAAACCCATACACTACGATATAAATTGACGTTAATAGCAATATAGCATAGTATAACGTTATAACTATAATCAAATTAAATTATGATACCATATTAAATTTAAATCAAAGTATGATGCTCTAATTAAATTAAAAGAATCAAACTTGAATGCTATAATTAAACTTCAAATCAAAGTAGATTGTTATAATCAAATAATAACCTATCTTTTATAAAACTCTATTTTTATAAACTCTACATTAAATTTTATAAAACTCTTATATTAATTAATATATTATATAAAAGATGTTTGTGTTAGTGGAAAATTATGAAGACCACCAAAAGCAAAAGGTTATTCACATTGTCTCCCACTCACACCTTCCATCATCTTTCCTTTCATTTTTCTCCCAACACATTATTCTCATCACCACTCAAACCATATCTATTCTTCCTCTCACTCTCAATCTCGAAATTCCTCCTAGAAATATTCATTTTTCAGCCAAGAACACTCCAATATACTCAAATCTTCATCCCTCTTGAAGCATTCATCAAGGTATGTTGTTAAATGTCCCAAATTCATATATGAAACAAATTAAATCCACCAAACTATCTAAAACTCATTTTATGTATAAACCTGATTTTTCTCAGAATCCCATAAATAAAATAAGAAGTTCTGGAAATTTTCAGAAAATAACTTATTTTTATTGAATTACTATAATTATTGCAATATAATAAGACAATAATTCACATAAAATACCTTTTTAGTCAATAAATTCTGGGAAAATTCTAGGATGACCCATACATTGAATAAAGTGGATTTATGAAGTTTCATGCATTTATATTACTGTTTTATGCTTATTTTGTATTTTATTTTGTTGTATATAAATAAATATAAAAATATAGTTATGTATGTTAAAAACTAGATTTTATATTTTTCGCACCTTATTAACATTTTAAAGACTCCATGACAAAATTTACAGATTTTAGTAAGAATGTTTGCTTATTTTTCCTGATTTAATGATTATTTAATGGTTTAAATTGATAATAAATAGCTACACATGTCCAAAAATTATAAAACCTTATAAGAATATAATATATAACATGTTAATCATAAGTAAAAAGTCTAATGAATTTCTCTTAATAGTTTCCTATTATTTATGATTTTATTGATTAGTTAATAATATAAGAAATACTTCCCATAGTCGAAAATATCCAAAATATTTAAAGTAGGCTCAATATAATGTTAGAAAACTATGGTTAATTTTCCAGAATTTTTGGGAATCATTTATTATTTTTCCCGAATTTTGTTGTGGTTTAATTATTAAAATACTAAATAAATACTAAAGCAGTTAAGAAAAATATGAACATTTTACAGTAATTACTATTTTATGAAATAATGATTTTCTGATAATTTCAGAATGTTTCATTACAGTTTAGTATTTAAAACCATTTTCCTAAATATCTAAGCATGTAAAAATACATTTTTAATGATTATTTCATATAAATAATTGTTTATAATATATAAAATCTGTAAATACTTATAATTTGACTAGTTATTATTTTAATAAGAAATTATTAAAATCTTGCCTAAAATGAAAATATAAATTAATTAAGCAAAGTAATTAATTCAATTTAAAATTCATTTAACATATGAATACATTAATATTCAAAACAAAATTTGGATTATTGTTAATTCATCTAATATAAGAATATGTGTCTAATTATTTTTATTAATACTCCATTCCCGTTTAGTAGTTCCTAAACCAAAACTATTAATTATAATAGGTTCCACGTCGTTTTGACCCGAGCCGTCTATCGTACAACCCGCGTATTCCGTTTGGACTAATGTGAGTAATCTACCCCATATTTTATAATTTTCAATACTTTTGGGGTGTATCATGTGGTTTTAATATGTTCCAACTTCATTTTATTATTTTTTCATCATTGAGACATTGTTGGGACATTTATACGTGAATCATTATTTGTATAATTATTGTTTGTTTACGCTACATGTACTTGTAGTGCATTACCATTTTTAGTCTAATCTCCATGACTATGCCCGTATTCTTGAGGTACGTTATGGACAATAATAGCGCTATTGGGTTGACCACCCCGCCTTGGGATGCTAAGGTGATTGATTGCACATGGTTGAGTGTGTATGATGATTAGATGCTCCATCCTATATATATACATATATATGTATATATAGGGCGATGACTTATTGTTGTTGTTATCATTTGTTAATCAATTTTTGATTTATAAACCGTTATCTCAATAATACTTGCGTGTCGACTTCCAAAGAAAACAAGTTTCAAATTATAAATATTTCAAACTCACAATTTTCTTTAATAAAACTAGATTACTCACCAACTCTCGTAGTTGACCTGTTTTTACCCATGATGCAGATTTGAAGAATGAAGTTGATGAAAAGTAGGGTATACCTTAGAAACCCACAAGACTATTTAAATTTGATGTAATAAATGTTGTTTGTATTTGAATTTGTATTTGTATGTTGTGGATCTTGTTTGCCTACTTAGTACTTAATTGAATGTAATTATATTATAATATAGTTGTCATGAGACTTTGAACAATATATCACGCCTTGATCGATTCCGCCAAGGATCGGGGTGTGACACAAGGTATTACTTGAAAGTTGTTGCAAAGTAGGATACCCGGTGGAAGATTGTACAGATTGGGACGCAAAGGACATGATTCGCGTCGTGAGACCTTAGCAACGTGAAATATGTCGATAACGACGCTAACTTTAGAACAAATTTAATCTATTAAGTGACATTAAGTCGGTCTTTTGGCACTAAAACTCTTTCAACTGACCAATCGCGACCATAGCATCGTGTAACATGTAGGGTAGTGCCACTATGAAGAGTATTGGTCTAATGTTGCGATAAAGAATTTGGAGGATGAATTAGTGCATCTACAATAGTGTACCAAATCAGTATAGTAGTATATTATGACTTTTGTTGAAAAGGAGAGATTCGCGAAACATCAAGTAAATTCGAAGAAATGAAATATTGGTCGATATATATGGGGTTTAAAGACCTAAATA
Source organism: Cichorium intybus (assembly GCA_023525715.1). Classification (NCBI taxonomy): domain Eukaryota; kingdom Viridiplantae; phylum Streptophyta; class Magnoliopsida; order Asterales; family Asteraceae; genus Cichorium; species Cichorium intybus. The sequence goes on from CM042014.1 coordinate 57,043,833, forward strand.
CGGGAGTTTTTGAGGCTGTCTGGGTTTACTACTTTTTGACATACTGTCGATGCTGCATGAGAACGGGAGAAAGAATTACTTCGTCAAGAGTCAGAAAAATGTCTGATTGAGCCAAAGAGAAAAGCAGAAGAACGATCGTATGTGTCATCTAAAAGACCCCAATTCTCTAGTTTTAGTTCTCGAAATCAACCTCAAAGGGAAGAAACGAGATGGTGTGATATATGTAAAAAAAGCATAGTGGGAATTATCCCATAAGAGGGTTGGAGTTGTAATGTTTCAAGTGTGGGAAGTCTGGGCATCTAGCTCGAGATTGTCCATTACCAGAGGGAGTTTGTTACTATTATGGGGAGAGCGACCATATTCGCCTAAATTTCCTGAAAATGGAAACTGATAAGTAGAAAGGGGGCAACGAGATGATCGGGTGATCGGAGCGGCGGAGCCAAAGGTGGTGGTAGTACCGTAGCAGGTCGAGCTTTCCAGATGACTATTGATGAGGCACATGAAAATCTAATGTTGTATCAAGTACATTCAGTTTGAATTCAGTACCAATTCATGTGTTGTTTGATCTTCGAGCTGGAGTTTCCTTTATACCTACATATTTCATTCCACGAATCACTATTCCCTTAACACCTTTAGATGAGAAACTAATAGTAGAAGTGGCAGATGGAAGATATGTGTCAATTCGAGAGCAAATCCAAGGTTGTTCCCTTGAAATTAACCGGACCACCTTCCCTATTAATCTGAAGCCAATTACCACCAGGGAGTTCGAAGGAATTGTAGGCATGGATTGGTTAGCTACCAACCCTGCTAAAGTTGATTGTGAAAATAAAGTCATTGAAGTAGGAACGCCCGATGGAGCGAAATTGCTTATTTGAGGCAAGAGGGGTCAGATCAGGGTACCAGTAATCTCTCTAGCTAAAGCACGAACTCGACATGAAATAAACGGGTTTGGGTAAGAGATTTCAACTCGTTTAATTAAACGGCTTGACACGAAACGACACGATTAATAAACGGGTAAGGTTAGGGTTGGAGTTTCAACTCGAAGATGACACGAACATGACTCGTTTACTTATATGCAAGTTTTTTTTTTAATTCTTTGGACAAATTGTACAAACCCAAAACAAAACAAAATATGAACGAAGAACTTTGAGTTGATTCATTTTGTAATATAATATCAACTTTCTCTCCTAAGCCAATACTTAGTTTTAGTTTTTCATTCTCTCATATACTTCAGAGTCTCACTCAGTCACTCTCTTATTCTCGTGATCGTTCATCCGCTTCTCTAACTCCTACTTTTTCAACTTTTCTCTTTCAATTTGCAATAAATTTTCCTTTCCGCCTCCCAAATTCTACTCGTTTCAGTTGTCCCCTTTTTCATTTGCTTCTCAACAACTTTTACTTTTTCAACTTATTTAATATTTCAACATGATACAATATAACACATTTACAAGGTCTAACATCTAAACTTGCTAACCCGACACGGAAACACACGGGTTGACACGACACAACATTTTTATTAAACGGGTCGTATAAGGGTCAAGCTCTCTCAACCCCTTTAATGTTTTTGATTCGACACGAATCCGACACGACACATCACCCTTGCCAAGTCTACGAAACATGTATCCTGTTGATCAAAATTTAAAACGGCGGCACCTTCTTTAATGACAATCCAATTTAAATGGTTCATTATATCAGTTAATCCGATTCGGTTTGATTTTTCGGTAAACTGACCCGTAATTTCAGATATGCCGTCTACATACTTAGGAGTATTGAACACATTCAATCGAAAATATCTTCTTGTTCAATTCGTAAGCAAAACCATCTTGGTTTACTTCTATTAGTATCCACTTGAACAATGACCGAAAATTTCCTTAAACATCCAATAAATGATGTGGGTTTCAAAGCTTTTCAGTGCGTTTACTATTATCTTCATCTGGAGGAACATCATGCAACTTAAGCCTCATGAATGGCTCCAATTAATCCAACATATCAAAATTGCGTTAAAATCAAACTATCCTGCAAAACCACATACCACCATTTTAATTCTTCTGGCTTAATCTTTCTGATTCTTTTTCTAACCAAAATCTAATGCTCATACAATCCAAATGAAGCTCAAGAAATACATCAATGGCATACAACACAACTCCTAATCTAACTATTTCTCAACCCCCCACCCCACCCACCAAAACCATCTATCCAACTCCATATCCAAACCCTTTCTTTCCTCCATCATCCTGCTTATGCTTTCTCATCTCCATAATCTTCCTGTGTGAATTCGAATGCATCACGCTTGAAAAAGTCGGGCTGCTTGCCGGGCGGTACTCGGGCACCAGCCGCCCGGACTTATACCTAACCCCACATGCATTGCACAAAGTCTTGGGACCCATCGGACCTGCCCGCCATTGTGGGGTTTTCTCCGCTAAGCAATGCTGGCACCTTCTTCCAATCCCACTGGCGGCAGTTGGCGGTGACGGTAGTGGCGGTGGCAAAAACTCTTGTTTCTTGACGTTCACTTGATTCCACCACCAACATTGCTCACTTGGCAACTCGGGAAACCCTTTTCTTTTTCTTCTCCTACGCTTTGACCGCTTTTTGACCGGATAACTTATCGGAACATGAAGACTGCCACAACAATTTGTAATCGTGCTATTACTGTTACTGTTGCTATGACTGCTACTAGCGCTGTTTTCAAGAACGGAAACCGGGCTCAAGTGATCAACAACCACAAGAACCGGGTTTGGGTTTGGGTTTGGATTCGTGATGATGTCAAAACATGTTTCGAGAGCGGGAAATGCGTCCTTGTTTGACAACCATTCGAGTTCTTCTTCTGCAAATTCCTGGAAAACATGACTCAGTGTTTAACTCGGTGGAGTTGAATCCAAAAAGCTCGCATTTTTTTTGATGATTTTCAGTAATGGTGCTCAAAGATTACAACTTTATTTGAAATGAAAACATGGGTCGTTAACTTTATTTGAAATGAACAAATGGGTCGTTGTTATTTAGCTTTCGTCGGACTTAATTTAAAGAATGTAACTAGTCGAGACCGAGTTTAACGAACTCGGTGTGTTTTGTTTTGTTCACTTCATTTCTTCAAAACGTAGTTGACTATTTACGAGTTACGACTGTTTATATTCATATTCGCTTCTATTACTGAGTTCCGAGTCAAGAGCATTCGACTCGGGACTCGACGACTCGTATACTCACCGATTCAACTCATTACCGAACGATTTTGGCCGGAAAAAGCACCGGGAGTCCCTGTGTTGGTCCGGTTCAAGGCAAAACAAGACTGGGTTTCGGTCGAATGGAAAGTAAAACTTAATAAACTTACAGGAAATGAACCGCTGCAATCATCTGGTTCGTGACTGTTAGTTTTTGAAAAGTCCAAGGAAGAAGAAGGGAGTTTGAGTTTGGTGGTGTTGTGTTCATTGTTTAGGTCTTCTTCTTCTTCTTCACCGTCCAAAGAAAAGTTCAGAATGTCGTCATCGATCATCAAACAGGATGTTGGGTCCAAAGCCATGAAAACGCGAAGAAATCTTGAAAAGGTTTGTCTGAAATTGGTCAATAGATAGAGGAAGACATGAGGAGGAGATGGAGGCGGATTCTTGGCTTAAATTATCAACATTGTTGTTTGAGGGTTTTTGGATGGCAAAGAAAGGATGTCGATTTTTGGCTGGTAGCCCTTGCCTTATGTTTATTACACTTGCACCCCTTTGAAATTTGGACTCCTCTTGCTTTCCGATTTTGAAACTTTACTTTTTTCACTTGAGGACCTTTTACATTAGTGATTTCCAGCTTGCCACTTCATACATTAGAATGGAATAAATGTGCTAATGATTGGGGAGAACAAATATAGAAGAATAGAACCATGAATAATTTGAAGATTAGACTTTCAATTTTAGGTATTGTTTGTTATAACATATTAGACACAATAGATATGATAAATTATAGGAGAATAAAACTATGAATAATTTGTAGGATTAGATATTATATTTTAGGCGTCAGCTCGTTCTAACATGCTAGACACAACATATGCGATTTATTACATTTGGCGTGTCTTGAATTGCAATTACAGTGGAACAAAAATTGTAGTTTTTTGTCTTGTCGAAATAGATGAAATACAATTGGACAAAGATACGTTTTTGAACTTTCATCTCTACAAAAGGTTTGAATGTATTCCTCTTTTTATCATAAAAATTTTGTGTTAGAAAGATTAATCAGTCTTTTCACATTCTTTTTTTGTTCGTCTACCACTTTTTATTTATAGTATACGTAAATATTATAAGATAAGAATAAATATGTCTCGTTCAAAAATGTTATAATATATAAGATGTGCAACCTTATAGTATACCAAGAGAATAAGAGATGTTTTACAAATTAAAACTCATATACAAACCTAAGATAATTGAAACTAATGTTGTCAAGATCGGGATCCTATATAGGATCCTTTTTGGCTTTGCAAAATCATTATCGTAAGATCCTACCAAAAGCATTTTAAAACATAAAGAATACATTTTTATCCATCAGATAATCATTCAATTAACAATACATAGTTAAAAACATGAAAAATACATCTCTAATACATCATAGAACAATAAAGAATTTAAAATGGGTTTTCTAGGATTTATATTCAATTCGTTAGTTAGTTCAAGACAAAATATTAGAAACTAAAAAAATATATTAGCAAATTAATGATTGACCCTAAGATTATATCCCGATTTTACCAAAAAACATCCAAGTATGATTGGGATCGATTTACACAGGTGAGATCGTAATATCTAACGATCAGGATCATGATTTTAACAACATTTGTTGAAACGTTGAAGGTATCAATTGCTAGAGAGATTACAAGACTGTTATATACAATATGCTAATGGTTTTTGTGTATAAATAATATTTTAATAGTTTGTATTTTTAAAGTTTCCTTTTACAAGTTATAATAAGAAAATAGATAAAGACTTATGTTAGATTTCTTTTAAAGCTAATCACATTGGTTATATGACCAATAGAAAATAAAACTAATCACATTGGTTATATGACTAATAAAAAATAATACTAAAGGCAAATAAAGATTCATGTGTTAGATATCAATAATGAGTTTTTATTTATTGTGTAGGTTATTGTAAACCAAAAGTATGGATGATAAATGCACGACCACCCATAAGCATCTAGCATCAAAGTTTATTTGGAATACATTAAGGCGCAATTGATGGGCACCAAATGTCAATATTGGGTGGAACAACATGCCCACAGCCCCACAGTAACTTTGACATATTATATATTGTATTGTAAAGGTATAAAATGTAAATTTAGTATATTACTAAGGGTGTAAGTGTACTATAAGGGAAACCCTAGGGACAAGTTTTTGAAATATAGAAGAAAGGCACGGGCCGCCTACGCTAACAGCGTGCTTCGATGACTACAATGATGTTTTCAACATGGTGCGACTAGCATGTCGAATAGCCAATAATAAGTAAACACGTGGCATGTGTTCGTTTTTAATTTCACATATTTGACGAACCCGACATCGCACGTGACCGATATAATTATCGTCATGCGCCATTCTTTATTTTTTTTTTCTGCTTTCTTCTTCAACACATGAAAATACTTATGCTATTTATTCACGAGTTCATAATCTTTTTTTAAGTGATACTTCTAACTTTTATAAGGATATAATATTACTTGATATTTATAAATGCATACAAACAAAAAATTATTATACATATAATTGTATTTAATGTATAGTAGACTGATTCATGGTCACAATTAATCAGGCTTTTTATATGTTAAATTAGGTCCCGCCAGTAATTGACAACGGTGTAGGCATGGGTAGATGATCATTTCTTGTATCTATACCATATCTTGTATTCAATCTTCATGTTCATTCCCTCTCAATTTCGTACTCTATACCATATACGTTTTTGGATATGATCTTGACGTATTTTCTACATATTATATTTTATATTTTATGTAAAGTAAATCAAAGAAAAGATATCGATTAAAACTCTGTCAAAAACCTTGTAATAAATGTCAGGTTTCCTACTAAAACATCACCGGAAATCTCACGAATACATAGATAAAAAGTAAAAACCCTATAATATATTTGGATATTAACGAAGAAAAATTTAGATATGTTTAATTATATTGATTATATTTTAAGAAATAAACAGAAGTTAACTCAATATAACATAAAAAGATTTGCAAAACTTATATGTAAAATTTATGGTTTGCGTATTTTATATTATTTCATAGATTAAATGATGACGTCATGTGTGAAATGATGGTGTCCTATGCGACATGACCGGTATTTTGACTTGGAGGCTGTGTGACAGTATTCAAATGATTTAGATCTGAATGATTCAGATGTATGAATTATTAAAAGGTTCTGAATGAAAAAAAAAATTTAAGTTAAAGTGTATATGTGGAAGTTTTGTAAAAAAATATTGTTCTGATATGTTTTTCTACTTAATGATTCAGATGTTCGTTAAGAGGCTATGACCAATTAAAAAAAATATAATTTTTATTAAACAAACGATCTGAATGATTCAGAGTCTATTAGAGCATCCACAATAGGGAAGCTTTTTTATAGAGCTTTTTGGTGCTTTTTATGTCACCTTGTTAACAAGTTATTAAAGTTTTTTCACCCACTATAGATAACTTTTTCACTTAAGCTTTTTTGGTCCTCCAATTAATGATTTCCTTTATTTATTATGTGAAAATATATATAAATAGAATTGATATATAATAGAATAATAGTATTATTGAAAAAGCTTTAGGCAAAGAGCTTGCTAATTAGCAAGCTTTTTGAAAAATCTTGGTTGTGAAAAAGTCTTCACTATAGGTTGTTAAAAATAAGAGAGTTTTTTTATTGAAAAAGCTTATGAAAGAGCTTGTAAAAAGCTCCTATTGTGGATGCTTTTAGCCATTCAAATTAATAAGCTATGAAACACCATCTTATGTTTTCAGCACAATTACAATTTATTACGTAATATTTCATATTTATCTACCTTGTATTTAATTTCTACCTACATTTTATTGAATTTCGACCTACCACCTTATGGAGTATTGTATATAGTATTTTAATCATAACAGTCTATTATGTATTATAAAATGAGTTTATCAAAAATTGTGTTTGGCATTGTGAAGAGAAGAATTATTATATTTGTTTAGATATTAACTCATTTCTTGGAGGCCAGAATGAACTGCTACCAATTAAGAGCCTCGATTACATATTAGAAGCAATGACGCAAGTCGAAGAAGTCAGCCGAAATAACTCAGAAAAAAGTTGGATTCTTAATGTCGTTCGGACGTTCTATCAACCCAGGTTAAAGAAAAAAGAATAATAGGTAGTTGCTACTAAGAAAAAAACTAAAAGAAGCATAAAATGGATTTGTAGTGTGAATGCGAAGATTGCCAGACTTTAGAAAGAATAAGATCGTCTTACAGATGTTATTAGAATTAGTAGAGGTTTTACTGACCACGAAAAAGCAACGTATCCGTTGCAAATCCCCGATATTTGGCATGAAAATTAAGTATGTAATGAATGTAATGACATATTGTATCATTTTGGTTTAAGTAATGAAAATGAATATATCGTTGTTCGCGAAATTTTCAGTTTCATTATGTGCAAAATATAGAAACTAATCAACTCAGATAATATTAATACATAACTGTTATGCATTATAGAAAATAATCAATGTAAATATATATTTGCATATAAGTTTTAATACATAAATGTTATATATAATAGTCAATCGTAATAAAATAAGATTTTAAAATACTACAATAAATACAAGTCATCCTAAAACAAAAAATCATAGTTGTTGTTGGTGTTAGTGTTGCAGTAGTTATAATCAAATGATAGTCAAACATCAACTGTTCCAAAAACATGCAAACAAATACATCGCAATATTATAAGGGAACACCTTATTCCCCTCAACCCAAACAAAACACATAACAGCCTTCCATAGTGGTATGTTGGCATCAGTCCAGTAGTCAATGTCGTCTAAAATTACAACGACATAATATTGAAGTTTTTGAAATCTTCATTCACATTTGATTATCTCAAAACTACCTAATAAAGCTAGATTGGTGTATATATTTGTTACTCTTGAGTAATAACTCGCATATTAACCAATGTTTTTCATCGATATATATATATATATATATATATATATATATATATATATATATATATATTTATATATATATATATATATATATATATATATATATATATATATATATATATATATATATATATATATATATATATATATATATATATATATATATATATATACTAGCTGTAAAACCCGTGTATTACACGGGATGATAGAAAAAATATTAATTAAGAATATCTAAACATCAATAATTTTACATAAGAAATTTGTTTGTGTATCGTGATATCTTTCTTTTGATTTTTACTATTACAACTTTGTATTTTGATAAATATAATTGATTATGAAAATGTCACCGGTACTAAAATCAAATTCACTATTATGATTGGAATTGTTCTTCAAAATATTATGACGTCAATTGTCTCCCAAATCATTCTACACATTAAAAAACAATATGATATTAAAAAACAATTAATTTTGAAATTGAATGATAATCAAACCGATCATTAATGAGTTAGAAACGTTTCAAACCAATTAATTTTTTTAAAGAAATTTAAAATTATGAGAAAATGACATGTGGCAAAATGAATGTGGTGATGACATGTGGCTTTGAGTTACTTATTTATTAGGATAGGATATATATATATATATATATATATATATATATATATATATATATATATATATATATATATATATATATATATATATATATATATATATATATATATATATATATATATATATATATATATATATATATATATACCTCGTCAACAATAGAAAATACAAAATTTAGACAACTAATACTTATGAAAATGTATAAATATTAGTACAAAAATGACTTTTGGTCACGGTTTTGTTAAAATAGGGTGGCCATGATTTTCATGTTTTTTTGTGACTAAAGGTCATCAACGAAGTTTAGATATTGTTTTAGCCACAATTTAGCTCAAAAAGCATGACGATTGCAAATAAGAATTCACACGGTTATCCACCCTTTTACTTAAGAAATTTGATAAGTACTAGCTAGGGTCGAACATTGTGGCCAAATGTTATCATTTGTTATAGGTTTTTCTTTAATATGTAGCTTTATCTTGTGATGGTTATTAACTAAGACGTGAAACATCTGTAGCGAAAAGCTAATTTGTATAGTCACGAAAATTATTTTGTGTGACAAAAGGGTAGCGTTTATTAGCCACATTTAAAAAAATGTAATTATAAGTTTTTTATAGTCACGGTTTAATTTCTTATTTGTGTCAAAAAGTACTAGCTACGGTCGATCATTGTGGAATCTAAGTATTGTGTATAAATAATATTTGTCGGAATATGTGATATGTTTGATGGTTGACACTTGGATAATTGCTATTGGCTCAGTGGTACCAGGTAAGTTACACTAACTCGTCTATTATGTCAATGATGCATGTAATGGGATTATGTGTAATGTGAATGTATGTTTATAGCTTTTCAATGGTTGAATGTGATAATGTGTTACGTTTGATGTGTATGTATGCTTATTATGTTGACTATGCTTGTATGTGTATGTGGTAGGTATATGTTTTCCATGAAGTGTGGGGGTGAATTGGGCAATATATGCATGTGTAAGTTATGTCCATGAAGTAAGGGGTGAAGCGGACAAGGTCGAGCACAAAGTACGATGGTGAAGTGGTTTGGCTGGTCATAAAGTACCGGTAGGAGAAGTGGCCAATGAAAAGTGAAAAGGAGTTGGTATCAATTGTATGTGTCTAAGAAATTTATGTTATGTGAAGTTATGTTATGTCCCAATGTGTTGTGATATGTTAAGTCATGTTATGTCAAGTTGTGTTATGTATGATATGATGCATGTATGTGAATATATGAAACTGATACGTGAATGCACGTGATTGGTGTAATATGCGAGTACTGTGTTTCTCACTAAGTGTTTCTACTTACCCGTTGAATTCTAATATTTCAGGTTAAGGGGTATTTTTGGAAAAGGACATGACATGATCGCTCCGACCTCGTATCAGGTTAAATGAAAGGACCAATATGAGTAAATTATTAAATTAAGTCTTACACTTGTGTTTTGAGTTCATTTAAATTTGATATTGTTGAAAAATGTTTTATGAAAGTATAACACAATTTATATAAATGTTTTGTTAAGTTAATATCAATTAAGTCCAAATGGTTTTTGTGAAAAGTTTTTAACACCTGTACTCTGATAAACTCTTATTTAATTTTAATGAAAGAATTTTAGAGATTTATTTAGAGGTTTATTCTTAATATTTTCAAAAAAAATTGGGTGTTACAGTTTACTTAAAAACCTATGAATAATAACGTATAAAGTTATACATACAATTCCCAATGAATGTATACGATTCATATTTCATTATTTTCACAAAACGAATAACTAAACGTACATGAAATTTGAACAAGGAGGTTATAATACCACTATTGGGTTTTGATGACAACAACAACAAAGGCAATGGAAGCATAAATAATGATCAAACAAACCCTAAACAAAGAGGATCACATGTTCAAAAGTTAATGTAATAAAAACTAACCTAACAAGAAGGTTACAAATTATACATTTGACATTCAAGTAGTGGATGATCTAGGGTCAAAGTAGCACCATTATGATGAAAGTTACACCCCAAGGCAATATGAAGGACACAATGAGAAACAATCCAAACCCTAGAAAAAACTCCTCAAAACCATGGGCAAGAAGAGCACCCCTAGGGTTTTCTTATGGTGGAAGAAATCTCCAAAGATAGCCTTCAAAATCTAGGTTTTACAACCCTAGATTGGAGATGAAGCGCTAATGCAAGTGAGGGATTAAGACCAAATGAAGTGTTGATGGTTTTGGGTGGAGTGAAACAACTCAAGCCAGGGTTTTCCTAGCTTGTTTGGGTCGAAGCCAAAATGGAGAGGGAAGGGAAAGGGTGACGTGTAACACCCCACTTTTAAAGAAAACATCCTTATTTAAATGAATATCAATAATTAAAAATTTTAAAAACATTCAAAAACATTTTACATCGATTCACAGCGTAGATCCTCAGATAAGCAGCATCAGTGTGTATCCGTCATGCCTAGCCGTCATTTTCACCTGTATAACCTGGAATGGTAATTTAATAAGGAAAGGATAAGCACACGACTTAGTGAGTTCCAACATCTACACAGCATGTTAATCACATATACTCAACCCCTATAAGAAAATACAGGTATTTATCACACATAACCTGCTCTACCCAGTACGTTGAATTATAGTCTTTTACTTAGCATTTCGAGCCGCGCATACTCTGTTGGTCGAGTCATGCGTATCTACTCAATAGTTTAAACTCCACCATTCAGCACTTAGAGCCGCGCATACCCTGTACGTCGAGTCATGCGTATCTGCTCAATAAATCAAACCCGACCGCTCAGCACTCAGAACCGCGCATACTCTGTACGTCGAGCCATGCGTATCTGCTCAGTACGTCTTGCGGACATCTCTATATTGCTCGTACATCGAGCCACCCTATATTGCTCAGTTCGTCGACCCCGTATTATTTACATACTAGACCTAGACACGTCTAGTACTAACCACACACCATACACCAACCCTTACAACTATAACAGGAAAATATAATATCAATAAAATACACACGGCTTGGTACTATCCACGAACATCTTATAAGCACACAAAACTAAAGTAAAGCACATATAACGTCTACACAATGTAGTGAGAAACTCACATTGATTTACCCTTTGTTTCCTTGCACTTGCTATAACTGCTTGATTTGTACCTATATATTTATTTATAGGTAAATCACTATTTCAACCGACACTACTACTACAGATCACATCATTACTCTGTTTTGTATTCTCTTCAATAATTCCAATATGATACCTCGTGATTTATCAAGTAAAGAACGGCCAGGTAGAAGATTAGATGGGGTGGCATGATCCTTTCAGCATTTTAGCCTTTCGGAAAATCCAACAACCAGATCCCATGTAATCGGCCTAGGCACCGCCCTCGTAAGTAAATCATTTGGTATAATTTCTGGAATTACGAATAGTATAACCTCCACATTTGATAGTTTAACATTTATAAACTATTAGGGAAATGCGATAGCGATTACTCACTTAAGATTGACGCTTTCGCAAAGCCTTGACACGCTTCCCGTTCCGCTCTTCCAACACTTCCCGAGCACCTCGTTACCAGCTACCGCTCGCTCCTAACTCCTCCCGACCTATTTTCCTCACCAGAACACTTCTCAATATCGTAAGGTTGTTTGGTGTTTGTTGTGGGTTGAAATGAAGAAGTTGAGCCTCTATTTATAGGACTTGAAAACACTATTCACGACGTCATCACGACATCATCACGACATCATCGTCACTATTCATGAGGTAAGCGCTTACTTCATTTCTCAGGTACTATTCACGCCGGAGTTACTATTCACAACATTTTTTTTAAAACGGTCGTTACATGAAAAAAAACTGTTGTTACAAGTCTCCCCCACTTATAAGAATTTCGTCCCCGAAATTCAACTCTAACACTTCTAGGTTATACAGTGCTCACGTTCAAACGGTTCCTGTTTACACCACAAGATAGGGTTCACACGCTTTCTCGTATATTACGACAATCAATAAACTACCCTTTTTTATTTCAAAGGCTTACAGATTTCAGCAACATAATACACTGGTATGCTATGTCTAGCCTATGTTGATACATTTTCTCATAGTACGATCCACATATGTATATTCCCTTACGATAAACAACAATATCGTCTACACTTTCACTAATTGGTATCATCTGCCCATCACGTATACATATGTTTCTCTTATACGTATATGGATAGTACATAAGCTCAGCGAACATACGACACCACGTATAGAATCTATTATTCTTACCACATATACGTATATCAGTACGCACATCCTTCACATCGATATACTCCTTCAACCTCCGTATATCTTCACCAAGATTTAGCCATCCATCATGTTCCGACCAGTTGTCACATATGCGATTACATATCTGCTCCACTATGACATTACTATTGCTCCATTCTTCTGTCACATCTCTAATATACCACTTGTTAACTTCACCCTGAAGATGCCTCGGCAGCCTAACGTATACTTCCATGCTGAAATCTATGAAACCATGCCAACATTATTACTGAGTGTCATATTATATATATACTACATATGTGTCCTAATCACCTATCCTCTCAAACCACTTTAATGACTTAACTATTCGTCCCTTCCTCGACCCCTACAGTATCGACTCACGAAAATTCACCGTTCATCCTATATGTGTGATAGAACTGCCGACCAATAAGGTCATCACAACATATATGTGGTCTCAACCACAAATACTAGATATGTGGCCCCACAAAATAAGTAGTTACAACCACAAATACTAGTAGCCCCACGGAATAAACAGCATCGAGCCATCAAGGCTCCACAGAATATCCTCCAACATTTTTGTTACAAGGTACTCGTTATGAGACAGCCTCGAGTCACACGGGCTCAATAAATAACACCCAACTGCAAAGCTTCCCAACCAGCCATATAACATTGCAACTTCTCGTATCAGCCCAACATCATAAAACCACACAATTAATTTGTCTGTGAATACATCAGCCCATATTTCATTTTCATACTGGTCTATCACTTTGTTCATAACTACTAGCCCATCGATATGAGCCCAAATTTGTTAAGCTTTAGCCCATTAGGCCTAGAGTCCAACACTTTGTTTTTATGTGACATCACATCACTAATAATCAACAGCGTTCGTCAGTCTATATATTAAAGTAATCAATAAACGACACCACTATATTCACCTTTATTCCAAAAAAGTCTCTTCAATATCCCGTTATCAGTAGTGACTTTTGAAAATTAACGGCACTCAGGGTAGTGAAGAGTCGCATTTACTGTAGATGGTTTGAATTTTTGGTAATAAGGACGTCGGTTGTCCTTTCAGTTCCAGCTGCAAGATGCTATATATACACGTATGTAGTATCATTCATTTCCACATTTATCTTCAGTCTCATTCTCTCTTATCACTAGTTTGTTCATAAACGAACTCATATTTAAAGCTGAGTCATGGAAAACCAATCTTCAATGGGCGATCTGTCGAACCCTGGACCTGATTTTTCGCAAGGAGAGGGTACTTCAAACCAAGCATTCTTAATAGAGTTCGGTGACTCTAACACTCTAGACATCTATTCTCCATACTCTGGTTTTCTTTCTAATGTTTTGCTTGATTTTGAATTATGGTACAGTCTTCCAGATATACTACCAGCAGAACAACTCCATGGTGGGCCGGAAGTTTTTCCCCAGCTGAATATTAATTCAGAAGATGTGACAATTGTAAATTTTGGTCAACAAAGTCAACTGTAGTCAAACGAAGCGTACGTTAATTTATATGTTGAAAAGTTATTTTCCATAACTTTTGCAGTGAATTATTAATATTATAAGTATTACGTATGCTAAATCAAACAATTATCGGTTAAAAATCGAAAATACGGACAGCAGACTACTGTAGCGTAAAAAAAATTCGATAATCGTACAATTATTATTTTGAGAATAATAATATTCATAAAACGATCCACTCGTAAATACAAAAACTGTGGATATATAGAACGTCGAAAACAGAGTTTGTATGTGGAAGTTACAACGATTAAACCGTTGTGAACGGATAAATGTACACAGGGTTTGGAACCAAAATACAAAATGTGGTGCCTTAAACATCAAATATGAAATAAAAATTCATATAATAAGTGACGTAATAATATCTAGTATTTAATTTCAAAGCTAGATGCGATTTCCGGTAAAACGTCAAAAATCGCGAAACCAGAAGAATACCGCGCTTAAACGCGTATTCCGACACCCAACGAGTTATAATTCAATCAAAATAGATGTTTGGCAATGTTTTTATACAAAATAATTATTTAGAACTTCGTTTCGTCAAAATCTCACAAAATTTCACTAAAACGTCTTACTATTTTATAAAAATCACTATTTTTATAAAGTATATTGCTATTTTATAAAAACCACACCACCCCACCCCCCCTACCCCCCAAACGGCTGGAACATGACCCAAGCCACCCAACCCATCACACCAAGATCTCCATGGAACTATTCATGATCTAGGCTAAAGGACATGGCTAGGAATTTTATAATGCATTAAAATCAACCTTGATCTTAAGCCATGATGCACCACATTAGGAACTAACTAGACCATTGCTCCTCCTACATCTCATTCCTCTCTTCTTCCTCTCGGCCTCTCCCTCTCTTCCTCCCTTCCAAAACCGTGACCACCATCACCATCACCATCTTCATCTTCAAGCTTCCATTTTCAAGTTCTTTCACAAGTTCAAGAGGTAACTTTCATACATCTTTTGATTCTAAACAACATAACACAAGTTTTACACCTTTTACACACACTAACATCCATCCATATCCATTGGATATTAGCTTTTGTCCAAGGGTCTTTAAGCTCCAAACTCCATCATCTTTAAAGATCTTTCAAGCTCTCTTGGTAAGTTATGATCATCTAGTGATTTAAGTTCTAAATACCTTCATATACTCTTTTATACACACATACTCACGGAAATCCATTGGATAATAGCTTTTGTTGGATTAGGTGTCTAAGCCATGACTAATAATTAGTATTTACCTAATTAATAGTAGCACAGTCCATTTGGGTTGCCCTCATGGCTGGAGGTTTGTTGGAAAGTTAAGTAGAGAGAGAGGATTGATTTATTATATGACTAATAAATCAAGATATTGTTTGTTAATATATTATGGAGTTAATATATTAATTAGAAATAATATTGTTTGATTAATAATTAATCAGAAATTAATTGGATTAATTTCTGTGACATTAATTGGATTAATCAGAAGGTCAGGGATTAAAGTCGTACAAATTCAATAGTTGAATTGCGGCGCGCGGCGCGCAAATGTAAATGTTGCGACGCGCGTACATATCCGTACGAATTCAATAGTTTGAATTGCGGCGCGCGGCGCGCAAATGTAAAGGCCGCGGCGCGCGTACAGATAATCCGGAAAATGGGCTGCGGCTAGGGTTTCTAGCTTTGCCACTTGGTTCCCTATAAATAGGGAACCCTAGGCCTCATTATCAGTGGCTCATTCTATTATTTCTCTCTGGAATTTCGATCCATAATCCTCTCGGCTTGGGTGTGATCTCATTTGAGGCAGGATATTTTTGCTGCTCAGCTTCCAGGAAATTCTAAAAGGTTGGTTTTTCTGATTTTATTCTTTTAGTTAATTTTCTCATGGCCTTTAGGTTTTGTTATATGTTCAATTAGAAGAAAACATAGATCCTTATAGGTCGCATGTGAACTTAGGTTATTTAGTTCATGGTTGCAGAAAAACTTTCAGTGGTATCAGAGCCTGTTTTGTTTTCTTGTTGAATTGTTATAACTGTTTTAGGGTTTAAAGCCTATAAACCCTAATTTTGCTAAGGATCGATTTCTAGGATTAGGGTTTTGGAAACCCTAATCCCCCCTTGCCTATTTCGAAAATTGTAATTAGGGTTTTAGAAGGTTTTCTATTTTTGGTAACTTTATTTGTTAATTAAATGGATAACCTTAAACCCCATTATTTGAATTCGATTTTTAGGGGGTTTAGGATAGGTTTTAATTAATTTGATTAATTTGGATAAAACTATCTTCATTTGAATTAATTTAATTAATTGTTAATTAAAAGATAATTCAAAAGGATTTAATTAATTTTAAATTGGCGAAATTAATGGAATAAATCCAGAAAAATATTTTTAAAATGTTTAAAATATTTAGATTTAATTAATTTAATTAATTGGTAATTTAAATTGATTAAATCGAATTTGAGGTTTAAATTTAATTTAAAATTTAATTGTTAAATTTTGTAAAATTAAAGGATAAACCTTGAATATTTTAAAGGGTTTTAAAATACATCTTATATATGTTATTAATTGTTAATACTATATGTATAAGATAAAATTGGTCAGTCAATTCAATAGTAGGCCTCATTCACGAAGCTGGTCTATAAAGTGGGTATAAGGAGGCTGCCTGTAAAATGACAATCTAATGGGTGAACACTCTCACCCACCGCTCGCCTGATCAGTGGAGGGTCGTTAGCCGAACAGTTTTGATAGGACCACATAATCATTAAGAGTATAATGATCAAAGTACTAGAACCTTTATACAAAATCCCAATCTAGTTACTTTAGGAAAAATGTGAATTTGATGCTATCCCATGAAATTGCACATTGCACTTTATGAAACGTTGGTGGAGCGTGTGTGGTTTACCGGCACACCAATGGGGGTTCATAAAGAGTGGCAATGGGTGTCTCGGGTGTTATCATTGTTGATGGAGCGTGTGTGGTTTACCGGCACATCAATTTGAGATGATAATGGACCCCGAGAGCACCAAGCTAATTTGTATGGTTATTCACACCCGGTTTGTGATCCTCGGCATCCCAGTCACAAACGGTGGGGCATATCCGAGATTAAAACATGCTATTGAACAGTTCAATAAATCTCATAAGAAACTAGGAATTCCATTTATAATAAGATTATTTTTCCGCGGTGGAATTGGCTGAATCTTCATTCGCCTACCTTTATAAAAATTTGCTTATAGATTACGGCATCCCTCTTCTATGTTGCAAATTGTTATAGTTGGATCCTAGCCTTATTTTATATTGGGTTATTATAAGGACCGACAAGTATCTAATTAAACTTACCTTCTTTTATAGATGTCTTCTGCTGATCAATCCGCTCCCCACTCAAACTCCAGTGTTCCCTCAATCCTCTCATTATGTTCCAAGGTTCAATTGAACGGGACAAACTACAATGACTGGATTAGAAATATCAAGATGGCTCTGAGGTACGAGAACAAAGAGTATGTCCTCGAGACCGAGCTTGTCGATATTGACCCTGAAACTGCTACTCCCAAGGAAATTTCCTTGTACCAAAAACATTCTGATGATGCGACCAAAGTGGCCTGCATCATGATCGCCACAATGAACCCCGAATTGCAAAGAATATACGAAGACTACTGGCCCTTTGAGATGCACAAGGAGCTTGCGGAAAAGTTCTGCAAGCAAGAGCGCATCGAGAGGTGCGAGGTGGTCAAGGACTTCACGAACAGCAAACCTAAAGATGGAGAGTCCATCTGCACTCATGTGCAAAGAATGCAAGGTTACGTGGAGCGGCTTAGAAAGCTTGCGCTGCCTGTACCGGAGCAGTTGGCCGTTGACATAGTGCTTAACTCGTTACCGAGTTCTTATGACCAGTTCAGGCTGGCTTATCATTTGAACAACAATCAGGCTAATATGACTGAGTTGCATCGCATGCTTCGAGTAGCTGAGGACGGGATGAAGGGTAAAAGTGTACCCTCGGTAAATCAGCCCGTCCTAGCCATCGGAAGTGGCAAAGGAAAGAAAAGGAAGGGCCCTCCTAAGCAAAATTGGAGGGAAAAGGTTCAGGTCGGGTCATCCAGTAGTGGCTCGAGAACCAAGACTTCCCACATTCCTTGTGTGGCCAACCCTGATGAAGCAAACTGTTTTTACTGCAAAGAGAAGGGCCATTGGAAGAGAAGCTGCCCCAAATACTTGAAGGATGTCAAGGATGGGAAAGTAAAGCCATCGACAGCAGGTATGTACACTATCTCTAAAAACTCACCATCTTCTAATTCTTGGGTCCTTGATACAGGATGTGGTTTTCACATTTGTTCTGATCTGCAGGGCCTAAAGGAAAGCAGGGAGGTGGAGCACGGTAGACTGAACTTGATCATGGGCAATAGGAGATCGTCCACTGTTACCAAGATCGGCGTTTACAGTTTAGTGCTTAGTAGTGATGTTAGTTTAGAATTATTAAATTGTTGCTATTCGCCAGAAATGGCAAGAAACATTATTTCATTTCACGCACTGTTCAGACAAGGCTTTCAATTTTCTTTTGATAATAAAATTGGTTCTATTTCTGTTTTCAAAAATGGTATTTTGAATTTTACTGCTTATCCTTGTGATGGTGTGTATGAAACTGTTGAATGTGTTGACAATTTAGGACATAGTGTAAATTATATTGATTCTACTAGTGGTGTAGAAAAGGCATGTCTGTGGCATAGTCGGCTCGGGCACATCAGCAAGAAACGCATCGCTCAACTCCAAAAGGATGGAGTGTTGGAATCATTCGACCTCAGGTCGGATGATGTATGCGAATCTTGTCTGTTGGGCAAGATGACTAAATCACCTTTCAAATGATCTTTTGAAAGAGGTGAGGGTCTGCTGGACATCATTCACACGGATGTGTGTGGTCCATTCAGATCAACCACAAAGGATGGCACGCGGTTCTACGTGACCTTTACCGACGATTTTAGTAGATACGGTTATATCTACTTGATCAAGCACAAGTCGGACACCTTTGAAAAGTTCAAAGAGTTCAAGAACGAAGTAGAGAATCAATTAGGCAGGAAGATAAAGATGCTCAGGTCCGACAGAGGCGGAGAGTATCTAAGTATCGAGTTCCTAGACTATCTAAAGGAATGCAGAATAGTTTCGCAGTTGACACCTCCCAGGACACCACAGTTGAATGGTGTTGCAGAAAGGCGCAACAGAACCCTGTTGGACATGGTTCGTTCCATGATGAGTCGAGCTTCACTTCCCATTCACTTCTGGGGGTATGCCTTAGAGACTGCCGCCCATATCCTCAATCTTGTCCCAACTAAGAAGGTTGCTAAAACACCTCATGAGATGTGGATGGGGAAAGTTCCCTCGTTGGCACATATCAAGGTCTGGGGTTGTGAGGCTTTCGTTAGACGAGAGACTCAAGACAAACTCGCAGACAGAAGCGAAAGGTGTTTCTTCCTTGGTTATCCCAAACAGTCATTTGGATATCTATTCTACAGACCGAGCGAGGACGTGGTCTTTGTAGCTAGACGAGCGGTCTTTCGAGAGAGAGAGCTCATATTCAAAGAGGACAGTGGGAGTACCATTGATCTGGAAGAAATTCAAGAGTCATCAGATGACGCAACCTTAGGAGAAACTAGCAACCAACATGAGGAAGAAGTTCTTGTTGGTCCGACAGATGTATCCTTACCTCTTAGGCGTTCCGGTAGGGTTAGCATGCCACCCGAGTTTTATGGGTTCCATATAACTTCGGATGGGGACACGTTTGTCAGTGATAGGACACTGATAAATTTGGATGAACCAGCTAACTACCAGGAAGCAGTGGCGGGCCCTGAGTCTGCCAAGTGGAAAGAGGCCATGGATAGCGAGATCAAGTCCATGTATGACAATCAAGTTTGGAACTTGGTTGACAATGTACCGGGTCGAAAGACAGTCGGGTGCAAATGGATCTTCAAGAAGAAGACCGACATGGACGGAAAGGTACACACTTTCAAGGCAAGACTGGTTGCGAAGGGCTTTACTCAAACCCCAGGGGTTGACTATGACGAGACCTTCTCACCAGTAGCCAAGATAAAGTCTATTAGGATTATGCTGGCCATAGCTGCATTTCATGACTATGAAATTTGGCAGATGGACGTCAAAACCGCCTTCCTTAATGGAAAGTTGACTGAGGATGTCTACATGAACCAGCCAGAGGGTTTTGTCGATGCAAAATATCCTAATAAGGTGTGTAAGCTTGAGAGATCAATCTACGGATTGAAGCAAGCTTCTCGCAGCTGGAATCTTTGTTTCCATGAGAAAGTCAAAGAGTTTGGTTTCTCTAGGAGCGAGGATGAGTCCTGCGTATATGTCAAGGCTAGTGGGAGTATAGTCACCTTTCTGGTGCTGTATGTCGATGACATACTGCTCATGGGAAACGATATTCCAACCTTGCAAGGTGTCAAGGCTTGGCTTGGGAAATGTTTCGCCATGAAGGACCTAGGAGAGGCTGCCTACATTCTCGGGATAAGAATACTGAGAGATAGGAAGAAGAGACTAATTGGACTTAGTCAGGGTACATACTTGGAAAAGGTACTGAAAAGGTTTAGTATGGAAAATTCCAAGAAGGGAGAGCTGCCTATCCAAAGTAATGCAAAATTGAGTAAGACTCAAAGTCCGAGTACAGACGAAGAAATAGCTGAAATGAGTCGTGTACCTTACGCTTCGGCCGTAGGATCGATCATGTACGCTATGACGTGTACTCGCCCTGACGTGGCCTTTGCCTTGAGCATGGTCAGTCGGTACCAGGGTAACCCTGGAAGGGCGCATTGGATAGCTGTAAAGAATATACTCTAGTATCTGCGAAGGACAAAGGACATGGTGTTGGTACTTGGAGGCAGTGATACATTGAGAGTTGAAGGATATACGGATGCGAGTTTTCAGACGGATAGAGACAGTGGTCGGTCTCAGTCTGGCTGGGTATTCCTTCTGAACGGAGAAGCAGTAACTTGGAAAAGTTCCAAGCAAGATACGGTGGCTGATTCTACTTGTGAATCAGAGTATATAGCAGCAAGTGAAGCGTCTAAGGAAGCGGCTTGGCTGAAGAACTTCATCGGTGACCTTGGAGTAGTCCATAGTATTCAGGAGCCCGTGGAACTGTTCTGCGATAACGAAGGTGCGGTCGCCTTGACAAAGGAACCGCGAGACCATGGAAAGTCCAGGCATATCGACAGAAAGTACCACTACATAAGGCATAAGGTAGAAGAAGGTCACCTCGTGGTAAAGAGGGTATCATCGGAAGATAATCCTGCAGATCCCTTGACAAAGGCTCTGAGTAGGATTAAGCATAATCAGCATGCTAGGAGCATTGGATTAAGAGATGATATAAAGTTTATGTAAATTAGATAGGTTTCGAAACTTGTAACAATGTATTGTATTTGACTCTTGTGATTTAATAATAGAGATTTATTAATGAGTAATGGTTTACTGCTTTTGTCAATACTTTATCATTGTGTTTCATTTTTGCATGTTTTACTTCCTGAATAATTGGATTATTCAAATATCCACAGTCGATTACACTTTTTGGGAGTAAGTGTGAAGTAAGACTGTCATGAATTGGTAATAGATTGTCTAAGGAGTTAGACATTGCAATTGGATTGCTGCACCATTCGTGAGTACTTGGAAATGGAGATTTGAGTATTGGATAAACCCGCGCTCAATGGATTGCTTCATGGATTTCATCACGAGCAATGTTGAGACGATAATATCTTTTGATCTTTAAGCTAAGACATATGAGTTATGATTTATTAGACGGTTGTTCATTGATAATACGAAAACGCATCGGTAACTCGGTGTTATAAAACGTATTGTTGTGAGTGATTTGTCTGGTAAAAGACATAAGTATATGAGTCGAAGCTTATTCGTCCCTTGACCCTAACAGGGAACAGATATCTGTAGGCCTCTCGATGAATTTGAAGTTGACTAAAATGGTTGGCCAACCGGGACTAAATTGGTAGTCTAAGAGTCATATGCAAATCGGATATCGAGGAACAGTGAATCAGACCAGGATTGACTTTAATCCATGTCTTGAGTTTGAAAATATCTTGTTGGATGGAGGATCATTTGATCACTTATCTATGGACAGAACTGATTAGATCAGAGTTTGGCAGTGATTTCTAGGAAGCTAAAAGTGCTGGTTAATTAAAGGTTAAATTGGTAATTATAGTCATAGACTTATCCAAGTGGGAGACTGTTGGATTAGGTGTCTAAGCCATGACTAATAATTAGTATTTACCTAATTAATAGTAGCACAGTCCATTTGGGTTGCCCTCATGGCTGGAGGTTTGTTGGAAAGTTAAGTAGAGAGAGAGGATTGATTTATTATATGACTAATAAATCAAGATATTGTTTGTTAATATATTATGGAGTTAATATATTAATTAGAAATAATATTGTTTGATTAATAATTAATCAGAAATTAATTGGATTAATTTCTGTGACATTAATTGGATTAATCAGGAGGTCAGGGATTAAAGTCGTACAAATTCAATAGTTGAATTGCGGCGCGCGGCGCGCAAATGTAAATGCTGCGACGCGCGTACATATCCGTACGAATTCAATAGTTTGAATTGCGGCGCGCGGCGCGCAAATGTAAAGGCCGCGGCGCGCGTACAGATAATCCGGAAAATGGGCTGCGGCTAGGGTTTCTAGCTTTGCCACTTGGTTCCCTATAAATAGGGAACCCTAGGCCTCATTATCAGTGGCTCATTCTATTATTTCTCTCTGGAATTTCGATCCATAATCCTCTCGGCTTGGGTGTGATCTCATTTGAGGCAGGATATTTTTGCTGCTCAGCTTCCAGGAAATTCTAAAAGGTTGGTTTTTCTGATTTTATTCTTTTAGTTAATTTTCTCATGGCCTTTAGGTTTTGTTATATGTTCAATTAGAAGAAAACATAGATCCTTATAGGTCGCATGTGAACTTAGGTTATTTAGTTCATGGTTGCAGAAAAACTTTCAGCTTTGTCTAAGGGTCCCCCGGGTCTTAGAGCCACAATCTTCAACCTCCTTCCAAGAAATCCTAAGATCCACACTCAAGGTGAGTTCATACCCCACATTTTCATCTTTTCAAACCTTTTTGGGGGAGAATACAAGTTCCTTTACTATAAATGTTGCTTATTTCAAGTTATATATGTTTAAATGCTACATATGATGTTTTTCACAAGTTTATAAAGTTAGTATTTGGGTAAAAATACCTTTGACATGAAATATGGATAAATCTTTATAAGATGTTCATAATGATACATAATATGCTTGTATAAAAGTTACTAGACTATAATTAAAGTGTGTAAAAACGTTAGATCTTGAACAAAAATGTTATAAATGTGACTTTGGCTTGAAATATAAGTAGATCTATGTATTTGGAACACTTTGACATATTAAGTTGTGTAAAAGTTACAAAACTACAAATAAAGTGTACAAAGATACTAGATCTTGAGTAAAAACGTTATAAAAACGAAAACTAGTAAAAAACTACGTTTTTATAAATAAATGCACTATTTTTAGCAAAAATGGTTATAATCAAGATACTATATTATTTTTGTGTGGAAATATCTCAAAAGATAATATTTATAATCTTTGAACAAGTTATTTCGCTATTATTCACAAAAATAAGGTTATTACGACGCAATTACTAAAAATAGACTATTATTGGAATAGTTTGTGAACAAAAGGTTACTATGACATTCAAACATGATAAAAATAATTATATAAAAATATATAATTATTATACTATACTATATTATCATGGGAAAAATGATAATGGTTGATTACAAGAGTTTTTATATACAAATCGTACGTAAACAAGTTGATTTGAAATACATACATTTTTGTGAGATGAATCTTCACAGTACTTTTATAAGTACCTACTATAAGTCCTGAACATTTATATAACCAGAGTCTCGGTAAGAGAGCGCGATATTTGAGTATAGATCTATACGGGCTTGACAACCCCGCACCTGAGCTGCTAGCTACAGCTTGACCGGCAGGTCTGAGGTGTCCAAATGTCTAACAGTTCCGACGCCTGAAGAACGTCGCAGCAGGCCAACTAGTCACAGTATGGTTATATGGTATCTCACATGGGAAAATAATCAACTTAATATTTTTATAAATTGTTTACGTGGAAACACACATTTCAAAGAAAGTACACTACAGTATACATATTACATTTTAGTCTTTGGGATTTAAAGACTTGGAACATTTTATGAGAAAATATTGGATTTTCTTGGTTTTCAACATTATTGCTTACAAACAAAGGACATTTCTATACAAAAATCTTATGAACTCACCAACTTAATTGTTGACACTTTTTCAACTACTTGTATTCTCAGGAAACTGATAAGGTAAATCAAGCGCTACAAGAAGAGACGTTACGACGTCAATTTTGCCTATTTTTGATATCATTATAATTGTATTTGAAACATACAACAGTTAAACTATGTAACATTTGCAATTATGTAATGATGGTTGTTTGCTTCGTTTTCACTATTGTTCAACTTTGTTATGATATTGTTCATGAAGTCATCCACCCTTAAACTATTCCGCCAATACGGTTTGAGGGTGTGACAGATTGGTATCAGAGCATTGTTTATAGTGAACTAAGTATATCAATCCATTTAAAGATGTACAACTATAAATACAATGGGACTAAAACTCTCGAAAACATTTTCGTACAAGTATACTTTTAAAATTACAACGATAATTTTCATAAAAGTATAAGTACATACATACATACTAGAACGATATCATAACGAAAACATACAAAAGTGGTAAGATGAGTTGAATGCTACGGATAGGCCTAAGTGTTTGGTAATGATGTCTTGGATAAATAGAGCATGATCAACTGTATTGATCCAAGATATGATTAACGTATACTTAGGAATGGTCGTGGTGAACAACGAGTCCGAACACTTACCAATAACCAAAGGAATTAAATACTATAGGAGTATTTTATGACGCTATAGAACTAAACATGAAATTTAAAATACTATGGAAGTATTTTAAGACACTATATAACTAAACATAGAATTAAAATACTACAGGAGTATTTTATGAATACTACGAAGTCGTACACTTAGAATTTTCTCTTACATACCTCTCATACTCCTTAGAAATCACCTTACTTGTAACAACTTCCAAAGACTTACCAAGAACCATGTACAAAGAAAAACACTAGAACAAAACACAAAACAAAAATACTATACGAGTATTTTGTGATACGATAGGACCATACATCTAGATTCTTCATACACCTATTATACCCCTATCACCATATAGTCGACATAAACATATAATAGAAACGCCGTACTTTGATAACCCTTACCAAGAACTAACCAACGTCCAATCTTAAATCCTTGTGGCAGAATCATGCCACCTCGCCGAAGAAATAACAGACGCACACCCGTCGAAACCCCTGAAGCGCCTATGATGGACTCGGCGACATTTCAAGCCGCTGTCACGGCAGCCGTGACCGCAGCTGTCGCCCATATTAACACCAACGGGGTAAATGGAAACGGAAGTGGAAACGGCACCAACGATTCCACCAATGGAGAAACATCAACCCATTCTCGAGTGTGTACTTACAAAGATTTTGTCAGTTGCAAGCCGATAACTTTCCACGGCACCGGTGGTGTCCTTAACCTCACAAGCTGGATCGAGAAAACTGAGTCGATCTTCGATATCACTGCGTGTCCAGAAGAAATGAAAGTAAAGTTCGCTGCCTGCACTTTCGCTGAGACGGCTATGTCTTGGTGGAAGGGCCATGTCAAGTCGCTGACACTCCCAGTGGCAAACTCGATGGGCTGGGAGGAATTAAAGACAATGTTGATGAAGGAGTACTGCCCCCGAGGGGAAATCCAGAAGTTGGAACAAGAGCTGTGGAACCTCACAATGAAAGGTTCGGATCTAAACGCTTACACAAACCGATTCAACGACCTGGCAACCCTCTGCCCAGCCATGGTCACACCGGAGTCTGTAAAAGTGGAACGTTACATATGGGGACTATCATCCCAGATCCAAGGGAATGTGGAAGCCGCAAGTCCCGCCACTTTTGACAGCGCCAAGCGATTGGCCCAACGATTGGTCGACCACGGGGTGCGCCAGGGAACCATGACCCAAAAGACCGAGCAACCAAGAGAAAGGGATAACAAGAGGAAACCCTGGAACAGGGGGAGAAACCAACCAAATCAAGATGGTGCGAAAAGACAACAGATTGTGGCAGTTCGTGCAGCCACTGTACCGAACGCCCCAACCACCACCAAGCAATACATTGGGACGCTACCCAAGTGCAACAAGTGCAATTTCCACCATACTGGAGCCTGTAGGGAAATGCACTGCTTGAACTGTAACAAGAAGGGCCACACCGCCCGATTCTGCAGGACGCCAACCCCACAAGCCACTCAAGCCACTAATGTCGGGGTGAGCCAAGCTTGCTATGGTTGTGGTGAGACAGGGCATTTTAAGCGTGATTGCCCAAAGACACAGAATGTGGGAAGAAATGGAAGAGTCCTAGCTATGGGACGCGCGGAAGCGGTAGAGGATCCTACCGTGGTTACCGGTACGTTCCTCGTCAATAATTCATATGCTTGTATACTATTCGATAGCGGTGCGGAGAGGAGTTTTGTAAGCCACGAGTTTAAATACTTACTAAAACAAAAACCTCAACCACTCAACGAAACATTTACAGTAGAAATGGCTAATGGCAAAACAGAAAGCACAAACAACATATACGTAGGCTGTACACTTACTCTGAACGATCACTCCTTTCAAATCGACTTAATGCCTGTTAAAATAGGAAGTTTTGACGTGATTGTTGGTATGGACCGGCTAATTCCCCATCATGCCGACATCATGTGTTACGAACGAGGAATCTGACTTCATCTGCCGAATGACAAGACCATTGTTGTCTACGGTGATAAACCCAGTACCAGTCTCCGAATCGTATCTTGCGTCAAAGCCCGAAAATACCTATAGAAAAGATACCATGCCTTCTTAGCCCACGTTGTTGACGAAAAGAAAGAAGTAAAGAACATCAAGGAAATCCCCAAAGTCTGCAACTTTCCCGACGTATTCCCAGAAGACCTTCCAGGAGTACCACCCGCACGACAAGTCGAGTTCAGAATCGATTTGATCCCAGGAGCCACCCCGGTAGCAAAAGCGCCATACCGTTTAGCCCCGGCAGAAATGCAAGACGTATCCAGCCAACTAAACGAACTATTAAGTAAATGGTTCATCAGGCCGAGCTTCTCACCGTGGGGAGCGCCGGTCTTATTCGTAAAGAAGAAGGATGGATCATTCCGTATGTGCATTGACTATCGGGAGTTGAATAAGCTCACCATCAAGAACCGATACCCGTTACCCCGAATTGACGACCTGTTCGATCAACTCCAAGGATCGAGTTATTTCTCAAAAATCGATCTGAGGTCGGGATACCATCAACTCAAGGTTCAAGAAGAAGATGTTCCCAAAACGGCATTCAGAACTCGCTACGGTCATTATGAGATCGTTGTGATGCCCTTCGGATTGACCAATGCGCCCGCAGTGTTCATGGATCTGATGAACCGTGCATGCCGAACTTACCTAGATAAATTCGTGATAGTATTCATCGACGACATACTTATCTATTCACGAAGTAAGGAGGAACACAGTCAGCACTTACGACAGGTTTTGGAGACATTAAGAGCAGAGAAGCTGTATGCGAAATTTTCGAAATGCGAATTTTGGCTTCGAAAAGTGGACTTTCTAGGCCACGTAGTCAGAAAAGAAGGGATACATGTGGATCCCTCCAAAATCAAAGCCATCGAAAGCTGGGAAGCACCAAGAACTCCGACAGAAATCCGTCAGTTTTTGGGCCTTGCTGGCTATTACCGAAGATTCATACAGAACTTCTCCAAAATTGCAAAGCCACTTACCACCCTGACACAGAAGGGTGTGACATTCAAGTGGGGAGATAACCAAGACGCCGCCTTCCAGACCCTAAAGAAAGCTTTATGCAGCGCTCCTATTCTGTCCCTTCCAGAAGGAACAGAAGACTTTGTGGTCTATTGCGACGCATCGAACCAGGGTCTGGGCTGTGTACTCATGCAGAGAGGAAAGGTCGTTGCTTACGCTTCAAGGCAACTTAAAACTCACGAGGTCAACTACACCACACATGACCTCGAGTTGGGAGCAGTAGTGTTCGCATTGAAAATCTGGAGACACTACCTGTACGGCACAGAGTGTACGGTATACACCGACCATAAGAGTCTCCAGCATATCCTCAACCAAAAAGAACTCAATATGAGGCAACGACGTTGGATGGAGCTACTAAGTGACTACGAATGCGAAATTCGTTATCACCCAGGGAAGGCCAACGTAGTAGCTGATGCCCTCAGTCGAAAAGAATACTCGGGCCGCCGAGTGAAATCATTAACAATGACGATCCATTCCCAGTTACCCACTCAGATCAAAGAGGCGCAGCTAGAAGCCTTAAAACCTAAGAACGTCGCAAATGAAGCCTTGCGAGGGATGGATAAAAACCTTGAAATTAAGGATGACGGAGCTCGTTACCTCATGAACCGAATCTGGAAACCGAGATTCGGCGGATACAGAGACATTATCATGAATGAAGCTCACAAGACTAGATACTCCGTTCATCCCGGGTCCGACAAAATGTACCTGGACCTCAAGAAACTGTATTGGTGGCCAAACATGAAGGCAGAAATCGCTACTTACGTGGGCAAGTGCCTGACTTGCGCCAAAGTTAAAGTAGAATACC
This sequence comes from Cichorium intybus, assembly GCA_023525715.1. Lineage (NCBI taxonomy): Eukaryota > Viridiplantae > Streptophyta > Magnoliopsida > Asterales > Asteraceae > Cichorium > Cichorium intybus. The sequence goes on from CM042014.1 coordinate 57,073,110, forward strand.
AAAAGCCCTCGGGTTTGCTAGTTCAACCACCAATATCCGATTCGAAGTGGGAGCGGATAACAATGGACTTCATAACCAAATTACCAAAGACAAGCGGTGGGTTAGATACTATATGGGTAATCGTCGATAGGCTACCCAAATCCGCTCACTTCCTGCCAGTCAAGGAGAGTGATAGGACGGATAAGCTAGCAAGACTCTACCTCAAAGAAATTGTAAAATTGCACGGTGTGCCGAGATCAATCATCTCGGATAGAGATAGCCGGTTCACTTCAAACTTTTGGCAATCATTACAAAAGGCTATGGGAACCAGGCTTGACATGAGCACAGCTTACCATCCGCAGACGGATGACCAAAGTGAAAGAACCATCCAAATGCTGGAAGATATGTTGAGAGCCTGTGTCATAGACTTCGGTAAGGCGTGGGACACCCACTTACCGCTCATTGAATTCTCATACAACAACAGCTACCACACTAGCATCAAAGCTGCTCCATTTGAAGCTCTATATGGACGCAAGTGGGTGATACTCAACTAGCCAGAGGCCAAACACCTAACAGCGCTCTCACCGGTCCGGAAATCATACGAGAGACAACTGAGAAAATCGTTCAGATCCGCGAACGATTGAAAGCATCTCGTGACCGACAAAAGAGCTATGCGGATAAGCGACGCAAGCCTTTGGAATTCCAGGTTGGCGACCGAGTGTTGTTGAAGGTCTCGCCATGGAAAGGAATGATACGCTTTGGAAAGCGTGGGAAGCTGAACCCCAGATACATTGGGCCCTTTGAGATCCTCGCTAGGATCGGCCCAGTAGCCTACAGACTTCGATTACCGCAGGAGCTCAGCAATGTCCATCCCACCTTTCACGTGTCCAACTTAAAGAAATGCCTGTCCGATGAAACTCTTGTCATTCCACTCGACGAGATCGAGGTGAACGAGAACCTTCTTTTTGTGGAAGAACCCGTAGAGATCATGGACAGAGAAATCAAGAGGACGAAACAGAGCCGTATACCGATAGTTAAGGTCCGTTGGAGTGCCAAGCGCGGACCAGAATTTACTTGGGAACGCGAAGACCAGATGAAGCAGAAGTATCCACATCTCTTCCCAAACCCTTGAGGATCCACTCAAGAGTTAAATTTCGGGACGAAATTCTCTCTAACGGGTAGATGATGTGACAATTGTAAATTTTGGTCAACAAAGTCAACTGTAGTCAAACGAAGCGTACGTTAATTTATATGTTGAAAAGTTATTTTCCATAACTTTTGCAGTGAATTATTAATATTATAAGTATTACGTATGCTAAATCAAACAATTATCGGTTAAAAATCGAAAATACGGACAGCAGACTATTGTAGCGTAAAAAAATTCGATAATCGTACAATTATTATTTTGAGAATAATAATATTCATAAAACGATCCACTCGTAAATACGAAACTGTGGATATATAGAACGTCGAAAACAGAGTTTGTATGTGGAAGTTACAACGATTAAACCGCTGTGAACGGATAAATGTACACAGGGTTTGGAACCAAAATACAAAATGTGGTGCCTTAAACATCAAATATGAAATAAAAATTCATATAATAAGTGACGTAATAATATCTAGTATTTAATTTCAAAGCTAGATGCGATTTCCGGTAAAACGTCAAAAATCGCGAAAACGGAAGAATACCGCGCTTAAACGCGTATTCCGACACCCAACGAGTTATAATTCAATCAAAATAGATGTTTGGCAATATTTTTATACAAAATAATTATTTAGAACTTCGTTTCGTCAAAATCTCACAAAATTTCACTAAAACGTCTTACTATTTTATAAAAATCACTATTTTTATAAAGTATATTGCTATTTTATAAAAACCACACCAACCCCACCCCCCCTACCCCCCAAACGGCTGGAACATGACCCAAGCCACCCAACCCATCACACCAAGATCTCCATGGAACTATTCATGATCTAGGCTAAAGGACATGGCTAGGAATTTTATAATGCATTCAAATCAACATTGATCTTAAGCCATGATGCACCACATTAGGAACTAACTAGACCATTGCTCCTCCTACATCTCATTCCTCTCTTCTTCCTCTCGGCCTCTCCCTCTCTTCCTCCCTTCCAAAACCGTGACCACCATCACCATCACCATCTTCATCTTCAAGCTTCCATTTTCAAGTTCTTTCACAAGTTCAAGAGGTAACTTTCATACATCTTTTGATTCTAAACAACATAACACAAGTTTTACACCTTTTACACACACTAACATCCATCCATATCCATTGGATATTAGCTTTTGTCCAAGGGTCTTTAAGCTCCAAACTCCATCATCTTCAAAGATCTTTCAAGCTCTCTTGGTAAGTTATGATCATCTAGTGATTTAAGTTCTAAATACCTTCATATACTCTTTTATACACACATACTCACGGAAATCCATTGGATAATAGCTTTGTCCAAGGGTCCCCCGGGTCTTAGAACCACAATCTTCAGCCTCCTTCCAAGAAATCCTAAGATCCACACTCAAGGTGAGTTCATACCCCACATTTTCATCTTTTCAAACCTTTTTGGGGGAGAATACAAGTTCCTTTACTATAAATGTTGCTTATTTCAAGTTATATATGTTTAAATGCTACATATGATGTTTTTCACAAGTTTATAAAGTTAGTATTTGGGTAAAAATACATTTGACATGAAATATGGATAGATCTTTATAAGATGTTCATAATGATACATAATATGCTTGTATAAAAGTTACTAGACTATAATTAAAGTGTGTAAAAACGTTAGATCTTGAACAAAAATGTTATAAATGTGACTTTGGCTTGAAATATAAGTAGATCTATGTATTTGGAACACTTTGACATATTAAGTTGTGTAAAAGTTACAAAACTACAAATAAAGTGTACAAAGATACTAGATCTTGAGTAAAAACGTTATAAAAACGAAAACTAGTAAAAAAACTACGTTTTTATAAATAAATGCACTATTTTTAGCAAAAATGGTTATAATCAAGATACTATATTATTTTTGTGTGAAATATCTCAAAAGATAATATTTATAATCTTTGAACAAGTTATTTCGCTATTATTCACAAAAATAAGGTTATTACGACGCAATTACTAAAAATAGACTATTATTGGAATAGTTTGTGAACAAAAGGTTACTATGACATTCAAACATGATAAAAATAATTATATAAAAATATATAATTATTATACTATATTATATTATCATGGGAAAAATGATAATGGTTGATTACAAGAGTTTTTATATACAAATCGTACGTAAACAAGTTGATTTGAAATACATACATTTTTGTGAGATGAATCTTCACAGTACTTTTATAAGTACCTACTATAAGTCCTGAATATTTATATAACCAGAGTCTCGGTAAGAGAGCGCGATATTTGAGTATAGATCTATACGGGCTTGACAACCCCGCACCTGAGCTGCTAGCTACAGCTTGACCGGCAGGTCTGAGGTGTCCAAATGTCTAACAGTTCCGACGCCTGAAGAACGTCGCAGCAGGCCAACTAGTCACAGTATGGTTATATGGTATCTCACATGGGAAAATAATCAACTTAATATTTTTATAAATTGTTTACGTGGAAACACACATTTCAAAGAAAGTACACTACAGTATACATATTACATTTTAGTCTTTGGGATTTAAAGACTTGGAACATTTTATGAGAAAATATTAGATTTTCTTGGTTTTCAACACTATTGCTTACAAACAAAGGACATTTCTATACAAAAATCTTATGAACTCACCAACTTAATTGTTGACACTTTTTCAACTACTTGTATTCTCAGGAAACTGATAAGGTAAATCAAGCGCTACAAGAAGAGACGTTACGACGTCGATTTTGCCTACTTTTGATATCATTATAATTGTATTTGAAACATACAACAGTTAAACTATGTAACATTTTCAATTATGTAATGATGGTTGTTTGCTTGGTTTTCACTATTGTGCAACTTTGTTATGATATTGTTCATGAAGTCATCCACCCTTAAACTATTCCGCCAATACGGTTTGAGGGTGTGACAGATTGGTATCAGAGCATTGTTTATAGTGAACTAAGTATATCAATCCATTTAAAGATATACAACTATAAATACAATGGGACTAAAACTCTCGAAAACATTTTCGTACAAGTATACTTTTAAAATTACAACGATAATTTTCATAAAAGTATAAGTACATACATACATATTAGAACGATATCATAACGAAAACATACAAAAGTGGTAAGATGAGTTGAACGCTACGGATAGGCCTAAGTGTTTGGTAATGATGTCTTGGATAAATAGAGCCTGATCAACTGTATTGATCCAAGATATGATTAACGTATACTTAGGAATGGTCGTGGTGAACAACGAGTCCGAACACTTACCAATAACCAAAGGAATTAAATACTATAGGAGTATTTTATGACGCTATAGAACTAAACATGAAATTTAAAATACTATGGAAGTATTTTAAGACACTATATAACTAAACATAGAATTAAAATACTACAGGAGTATTTTATGAATACTACGAAGTCATACACTTAGAATTTTCTCTTACATACCTCTCATACCCCTTAGAAATCACCTTACTTGTAACAACTTCCAAAGACTTACCAAGAACCATGTACAAAGAAAAACATTAGAACAAAACACAAAACAAAAATACTATACGAGTATTTTGTGATACGATAGGACCATACATCTAGATTCTTCATACACCTATTATACCCCTATCACTATATAGTCGACTTAAACATATAATAGAAACGCCGTACTTTGATAACCCTTACCAAGAACTAACCAACGTCCAATCTTAAATCCTTGTGGCAGAATCATGCCACCTCGCCGAAGAAATAACAGACGCACACCCGTCGAAACCCCTGAAGCGCCTATGATGGACTCGGCGACATTTCAAGCCGCTGTCACGGCAGCCGTGACCGCAGCTGTCGCCCATATTAACACCAACGGGGTAAATGGAAACGGAAGTGGAAACGGCACCAACGATTCCACCAATGGGGAAACATCAACCCATTCTCGAGTGTGTACTTACAAAGATTTTGTCAGTTGCAAGCCGATAACTTTCCACGGCACCGGTGGTGTCCTTAACCTCACAAGGTGGATCGAGAAAACTGAGTCGATCTTCGATATCACTGCGTGTCCAGAAGAAATGAAAGTAAAGTTCGCTGCCTGCACTTTCGCTGAGACGGCTATGTCTTGGTGGAAGGGCCATGTCAAGTCGTTGACACTCCCAGTGGCAAACTCGATGGGCTGGGAGGAATTAAAGACAATGTTGATGAAGGAGTACTGCCCCCGAGGGGAAATCCAGAAGTTGGAACAAGAGCTGTGGAACCTCACAATGAAAGGTTCGGATATAAACGCTTACACAAACCGATTCAACGACCTGGCAACCCTCTGCCCAGCCATGGTCACACCGGAGTCTGTAAAAGTGGAACGTTACATATGGGGACTATCATCCCAGATCCAAGGGAATGTGGAAGCCGCAAGTCCCGCCACTTTTGACAGCGCCAAGCGATTGGCCCAACGATTGGTCGACCACGGGGTGCGCCAGGGAACCATGACCCAAAAGACCGAGCAGCCAAGAGAAAGGGATAACAAGAGGAAACCCTGGAACAGGGGGAGAAACCAACCAAATCAAGATGGTGCGAAAAGACAACAGATTGTGGCAGTTCGTGCAGCCACTGTACCGAATGCCCCAACCACCACCAAGCAATATATTGGGACGCTACCCAAGTGCAACAAGTGCAATTTCCACCATACTGGAGCCTGTAGGGAAATGCACTGCTTGAACTGTAACAAGAAGGGCCACACCGCCCGATTCTGCAGGACGCCAACCCCACAAGCCACTCAAGCCACTAATGTCGGGGTGAGCCAAGCTTGCTATGGTTGTGGTGAGACAGGGCATTTTAAGCGTGATTGCCCAAAGACACAGAATGTGGGAAGAAATGGAAGAGTCCTAGCTATGGGACGCGCGGAAGCGGTAGAGGATCCTACCGTGGTTACCGGTACGTTCCTCGTCAATAATTCATATGCTTGTATATTATTCGATAGCGGTGCGGAGAGGAGTTTCGTAAGCCACGAGTTTAAATACTTACTAAAACAAAAACCTCAACCGCTCAACGAAACATTTACAGTAGAAATGGCTAATGGCAAAACAGAAAGCACAAACAACATATACGTAGGCTGTACACTTACTCTGGACGATCACTCCTTTCAAATCGACTTAATGCCTGTTAAAATAGGAAGTTTTGACGTGATTGTTGGTATGGATTGGCTAATTCCCCATCATGCCGACATCATGTGTTACGAACGAGGAATCCGACTTCATCTGCCGAATGACAAGACCATTGTTGTCTACGGTGATAAACCCAGTACCAGTCTCCGAATCGTATCTTGCATCAAAGCCCGAAAATACCTATAGAAAAGATACCATGCCTTCTTAGCCCACGTTGTTGACGAAAAGAAAGAAGTAAAGAACATCAAGGAAATCCCCGAAGTCTGCAACTTTCCCGACGTATTCCCAGAAGACCTTCCAGGAGTACCACTCGCACGACAAGTCGAGTTCAGAATCGATTTGATCCCAGGAGCCACCCCGGTAGCAAAAGCGCCATACCGTTTAGCCCCGGCAGAAATGCAAGAATTATCCAGCCAACTAAACGAACTACTAAGTAAAGGGTTCATCAGGCCGAGCTTCTCACCGTGGGGAGCGCCAGTCTTATTCGTAACGAAGAAGGATGGATCATTCTGTATGTGCATTGACTATCGGGAGTTGAATAAGCTCACCATCAAGAACCGATACCCGTTACCCCGAATTGACGACCTGTTCGATCAACTCCAAGGATCGAGTTATTTCTCAAAAATCGATCTGAGGTCGGGATACCATCAACTCAAGGTTCAAGAAGAAGATGTTCCCAAAACGGCATTCAGAACTTGCTACGGTCATTATGAATTCGTTGTGATGCCCTTCGGATTGACCAATGCGCCCGCAGTGTTCATGGATCTGATGAACTGTGTATGCTGACCTTACCTAGATAAATTCGTGATAGTATTCATCGACGACATACTTATCTATTCACGAAGTAAGGAGGAACACAGTCAGCACTTACGACAGGTTTTGGAGACATTAAGAGCAGAGAAGCTGTATGCGAAATTTTCGAAATGCGAATTTTGGCTTCGAAAAGTTGACTTTCTAGGCCACGTAGTCAGCAAAGAAGGGATACATGTGGATCCCTCCAAAATCAAAGCCATCGAAAGCTGGGAAGCACCAAGAACTCCGACAGAAATCCGTCAGTTTTTGGGCCTTGCTGGCTATTACCGAAGATTCATACAGAACTTTTCCAAAATTGCAAAGCCACTTACCACCCTGACACAGAAGGGTGTGACATTCAAGTGGGGAGATAACCAAGACGCCGCCTTCCAGACCCTAAAGAAAGCTTTATGCAGCGCTCCTATTCTGTCCCTTCCAGAAGGAACAGAAGACTTTGTGGTCTATTGCGACGCATCGAACCAGGGTCTGGGCTGTGTACTCATGCAGAGAGGAAGGTCATTGCTTACGCTTCAAGACAACTTAAAACTCACGAGGTCAACTACACCACACATGACCTCGAGTTGGGAGCAGTAGTGTTCGCATTGAAAATCTGGAGACACTACCTGTACGGCACAGAGTGTACGGTATACACCGACCATAAGAGTCTCCAGCATATCCTCAACCAAAAAGAACTCAATATGAGGCAACGACGTTGGATGGAGCTACTAAGTGACTACGAATGCGAAATTCGTTATCACCCAGGGAAGGCCAACGTAGTAGCTGATGCCCTCAGTCGAAAAGAATACTCGGGCCGCCGAGTGAAATCATTAACAATGACGATCCATTCCCAGTTACCCACTCAGATCAAAGAGGCGCAGCTAGAAGCCTTAAAACCTGAGAACGTCGCAAATGAAGCCTTGCGAGGGATGGATAAAAACCTTGAAATTAAGGATGACGGAGCTCGTTATCTCATGAACCGAATCTGGACACCGAGATTCGGCGGATACAGAGACATTATCATGAATGAAGCTCACAATACTAGATACTCCGTTCATCCCGGGTCCGACAAAATGTACCTGGACCTCAAGAAACTGTATTGGTGGCCAAACATGAAGGAAGAAATCGCTACTTACGTGGGCAAGTGCCTGACTTGCGCCAAAGTTAAAGTAGAATACCAAAAGCCCTCGGGTTTGCTAGTTCAACCACCAATATCCGAGTCGAAGTGGGAGCGGATAACAATGGACTTCATAACCAAATTACCAAAGACAACCGGTTGGTTAGATACTATATGGGTAATCGTCGATAGGCTAACCAAATCCGCTCACTTCCTGCCAATCATGGAGAGTGATAGGACGGATAAGCTAGCAAGACTCTACCTCAAAGAAATTGTAAAATTCCACGGTGTGCCGAGATCAATCATCTCGGATAGAGATAGCCGGTTCACTTCAAACTTTTGGCAATCATTACAAAAGGCTATGGGAACCAGGCTTGACATGAGCACAGCTTACCATCCGCAGACGGATGACCAAAGTGAAAGAACCATCCAAACGCTGGAAGATATGTTGAGAGCCTGTGTGATAGACTTCGGTAAGGCATGGGACACCCACTTACCGCTCATTGAATTCTCATACAACAACAGCTACCACACTAGCATCAAAGCTGCTCCATTTGAAGCTCTATATGGACGCAAGTGTAGATCCCCTCTGTGCTGGGCCGAAGTGGGTGATACTCAACTAGCCAGAGGCCAAACACCTAACAGCGCTCTCACCGGTCCGGAAATCATACGAGAGACAACTGAGAAAATCGTTCAGATCCGCGAACGATTGAAAGCATCTCGTGACCGACAAAAGAGCTATGCGGATAAGCGACGCAAGCCTTTGGAATTCCAGGTTGGCGACCGAGTGTTGTTGAAGGTCTCGCCATGGAAAGGAATGATACGCTTTGGAAAGCATGGGAAGCTGAACCCCAGATACATTGGGCCCTTTGAGATCCTCGCTAGGATCGGCCCAGTAGCCTACAGACTTCGATTACCGCAGGAGCTCAGCAATGTCCATCCCACCTTTCACGTGTCCAACTTAAAGAAATGCATGTCCGATGAAACTCTTGTCATTCCACTCGACGAGATCGAGGTGAACGAGAACCTTCTTTTTGTGGAAGAACCCGTAGAGATCATGGACAGAGAAATCAAGAGGACGAAACAGAGCCGTATACGATAGTTAAGGTCCGTTGGAGTGCCAAGCGCGGACCAGAATTTACTTGGGAACGCGAAGACCAGATGAAGCAGAAGTATCCACATCTCTTCCCAAACCCTTGAGGATCCACTCAAGAGTTAAATTTCGGGACGAAATTCTCTCTAACGGGTAGATGATGTGACAATTGTAAATTTTGGTCAACAAAGTCAACTGTAGTCAAACGAAGCGTACGTTAATTTATATGTTGAAAAGTTATTTTCCATAACTTTTGCAGTGAATTATTAATATTATAAGTATTACGTATGCTAAATCAAACAATTATCGGTTAAAAATCGAAAATACGGACAGCAGACTACTGTAGCGTAAAAAAATTCGATAATCGTACAATTATTATTTTGAGAATAATAATATTCATAAAACGATCCACTCGTAAATACAAAACTGTGGATATATAGAACGTCGAAAACAGAGTTTGTATGTGGAAGTTACAACGATTAAACCGCTGTGAACGGATAAATGTACACATGGTTTGGAACCAAAATACAAAATGTGGTGCCTTAAACATCAAATATGAAATAAAAATTCATATAATAAGTGACGTAATAATATCTAGTATTTAATTTCAAAGCTAGATGCGATTTCCGGTAAAACGTCAAAAATCGCGAAAACGGAAGAATACCGCGCTTAAACGCGTATTCCGACACCCAACGAGTTATAATTCAATCAAAATAGATGTTTGGCAATGTTTTTATACAAAATAATTATTTAGAACTTCGTTTCGTCAAAATCTCACAAAATTTCACTAAAACGTCTTACTATTTTATAAAAATCACTATTTTTATAAAGTATATTGCTATTTTATAAAAACCACACCACCCCACCCCCCCTACCCCCCAAACGGCTGGAACATGACCCAAGCCACCCAACCCATCACACCAAGATCTCCATGGAACTATTCATGATCTAGGCTAAAGGACATGGCTAGGAATTTTATAATGCATTAAAATCAACCTTGATCTTAAGCCATGATGCACCACATTAGGAACTAACTAGACCATTGCTCCTCCTACATCTCATTCCTCTCTTCTTCCTCTCGGCCTCTCCCTCTCTTCCTCCCTTCCAAAACCGTGACCACCATCACCATCACCATCTTCATCTTCAAGCTTCCATTTTCAAGTTCTTTCACAAGTTCAAGAGGTAACTTTCATACATCTTTTGATTCTAAACAACATAACACAAGTTTTACACCTTTTACACACACTAACATCCATCCATATCCATTGGATATTAGCTTTTGTCCAAGGGTCTTTAAGCTCCAAACTCCATCATCTTCAAAGATCTTTCAAGCTCTCTTGATAAGTTATGATCATCTAGTGATTTAAGTTCTAAATACCTTCATATACTCTTTTATACACACATACTCACGGAAATCCATTGGATAATAGCTTTGTCCAAGGGTCCCCCGGGTCTTAGAGCCACAATCTTCAACCTCCTTCCAAGAAATCCTAAGATCCACACTCAAGGTGAGTTCATACCCCACATTTTCATCTTTTCAAACCTTTTTGGGGGAGAATACAAGTTCCTTTACTATAAATGTTGCTTATTTCAAGTTATATATGTTTAAATGCTACATATGATGTTTTTCACAAGTTTATAAAGTTAGTATTTGGGTAAAAATACATTTGACATAAAATATGGATAGATCTTTATAAGATGTTCATAATGATACATAATATGCTTGTATAAAAGTTACTAGACTATAATTAAAGTGTGTAAAAACGTTAGATCTTGAACAAAAATGTTATAAATATGACTTTGGCTTGAAATATAAGTAGATCTATGTATTTGGAACACTTTGACATATTAAGTTGTGTAAAAGTTACAAAACTACAAATAAAGTGTACAAAGATACTAGATCTTGAGTAAAAACGTTATAAAAACGAAAACTAGTAAAAAAACTACGTTTTTATAAATAAATGCACTATTTTTAGCAAAAGTGGTTATAATCAAGATACTATATTATTTTTGTGTGAAATATCTCAAAAGATAATATTTATAATCTTTGAACAAGTTATTTCGCTATTATTCACAAAAATAAGGTTATTACGACGCAATTACTAAAAATAGACTATTATTGGAATAGTTTGTGAACAAAAGGTTACTATGACATTCAAACATGATAAAAATAATTATATAAAAATATATAATTATTATACTATATTATATTATCATGGGAAAAATGATAATGGTTGATTACAAGAGTTTTTATATACAAATCGTACGTAAACAAGTTGATTTGAAATACATACATTTTTGTGAGATGAATCTTCACAGTATTTTTATAAGTACCTACTATAAGTCCTGAACATTTATATAACCAGAGTCTCGGTAAGAGAGCACGATATTTGAGTATAGATCTATACGGGCTTGACAACCCCGCACCTGAGCTGCTAGCTACAGCTTGACCGGCAGGTCTGAGGTGTCCAAATATCTAACAGTTCCGACGCCTGAAGAACGTCGCAGCAGGCCAACTAGTCATAGTATGGTTATATGGTATCTCACATGAGAAAATATTCAACTTAATATTTTTATAAATTGTTTACGTGGAAACACACATTTCAAAGAAAGTACACTACAGTATACATATTACATTTTAGTCTTTGGGATTTAAAGACTTGGAACATTTTATGAGAAAATATTGGATTTTCTTGGTTTTCAACATTATTGCTTACAAACAAAGGACATTTCTATACAAAAATCTTATGAACTCACCAACTTAATTGTTGACACTTTTTCAACTACTTGTATTCTCAGGAAACTGATAAGGTAAATCAAGCGCTACAAGAAGAGACGTTACGACGTCGATTTTGCCTACTTTTGATATCATTATAATTGTATTTGAAACATACAACAGTTAAACTATGTAACATTTGCAATTATGTAATGATGGTTGTTTGCTTGGTTTTCACTATTGTGCAACTTTGTTATGATATTGTTCATGAAGTCATCCACCCTTAAACTATTTCGCCAATACGGTTTGAGGGTGTGACAGATTGGTATCAGAGCATTGTTTATAGTGAACTAAGTATATCAATCCATTTAAAGATATACAACTATAAATACAATGGGACTAAAACTCTCGAAAACATTTTCGTACAAGTATACTTTTAAAATTACAACGATAATTTTCATAAAAGTATAAGTACATACATACATACTAGAACGATATCATAACGACAACATACAAAAGTGGTAAGATGAGTTGAACGCTACGGATAGGCCTAAGTGTTTGGTAATGATGTCTTGGATAAATAGAGCATGATCAACTGTATTGATCCAAGATATGATTAACGTATACTTAGGAATGGTCGTGGTGAACAACGAGTCCGAACACTTACCAATAACCAAAGGAATTAAATACTATAGGAGTATTTTATGACGCTATAGAACTAAACATGAAATTTAAAATACTATGGAAGTATTTTAAGACACTATATAACTAAACATAGAATTAAAATACTACAGGAGTATTTTATGAATACTACGAAGTCGTACACTTAGAATTTTCTCTTACATACCTCTCATACCCCTTAGAAATCACCTTACTTGTAACAACTTCCAAAGACTTACCAAGAACCATGTACAAAGAAAAACACTAGAACAAAACACAAAACAAAAATACTATACGAGTATTTTGTGATACGATAGGACCATACATCTAGATTCTTCATACACCTATTATACCCCTATCACCATATAGTCGACATAAACATATAATAGAAACGCCGTACTTTGATAACCCTTACCAAGAACTAACCAACGTCCAATCTTAAATCCTTGTGGCAGATTCATGCCACCTCGCCGAAGAAATAACAGACGCACACCCGTCGAAACCCCTGAAGCGCCTATGATGGACTCGGCGACATTTCAAGCCGCTGTCACGGCAGCCGTGACCACAGCTGTCGCCCATATTAACACCAACGGGGTAAATGGAAACGGAAGTGGAAACGGCACCAACGATTCCACCAATGGGGAAACATCAACCCATTCTCGAGTGTGTACTTACAAAGATTTTGTCAGTTGCAAGCCGATAACTTTCCACGGCACCGGTGGTGTCCTTAACCTCACAAGGTGGATCGAGAAAACTGAGTCGATCTTCGATATCACTGCGTGTCCAGAAGAAATGAAAGTAAAGTTCGCTGCCTGCACTTTCGCTGAGACGGCTATGTCTTGGTGGAAGGGCCATGTCAAGTCGTTGACACTCCCAGTGGCAAACTCGATGGGCTGGGAGGAATTAAAGACAATGTTGATGAAGGAGTACTGCCCCCGAGGGGAAATCCAGAAGTTGGAACAAGAGCTGTGGAACCTCACAATGAAAGGTTCGGATCTAAACGCTTACACAAACCGATTCAACGACCTGGCAACCCTCTGCCCAGCCATGGTCACACCGGAGTCTGTAAAAGTGGAACGTTACATATGGGGACTATCATCCCAGATCCAAGGGAATGTGGAAGCCGCAAGTCCCGCCACTTTTGACAGCGCCAAGCGATTGGCCCAACGATTGGTCGACCACGGGGTGCGCCAGGGAACCATGACCCAAAAGACCGAGCAGCCAAGAGAAAGTGATAACAAGAGGAAACCCTGGAACAGGGGGAGAAACCAACCAAATCAAGATGGTGCGAAAAGACAACAGATTGTGGCAGTTCGTGCAGCCACTGTACCGAATGCCCCAACCACCACCAAGCAATACATTGGGACGCTACCCAAGTGCAACAAGTGTAATTTCCACCATACTGGAGCCTGTAGGGAAATGCACTGCTTGAACTGTAACAAGAAGGGCCACACCGCCCGATTCTGCAGGACGCCAACCCCACAAGCCACTCAAGCCACTAATGTCGGGGTGAGCCAAGCTTGCTATGGTTGTGGTGAGACAGGGCATTTTAAGCGTGATTGCCCAAAGACACAGAATGTGGGAAGAAATGGAAGAGTCCTAGCTATGGGACGCGCGGAAGCGGTAGAGGATCTTACCGTGGTTACCGGTACGTTCCTCGTCAATAATTCATATGCTTGTATACTATTCGATAGCGGTGCGGAGAGGAGTTTCGTAAGCCACGAGTTTAAATACTTACTAAAACAAAAACCTTAACCGCTCAACGAAACATTTACAGTAGAAATGGCTAATGGCAAAACAGAAAGTACAAACAACATATACGTAGGCTGTACACTTACTCTGGACGATCACTCCTTTCAAATCGACTTAATGCCTGTTAAAATAGGAAGTTTTGACGTGATTGTTGGTATGGATTGGCTAATTCCCCATCATGCCGACATCATGTGTTACGAACGAGGAATCCGACTTCATCTGCCGAATGACAAGACCATTGTTGTCTACGGTGATAAACCCAGTACCAGTCTCCGAATCGTATCTTGCATCAAAGCCCGAAAATACCTATAGAAAAGATACCATGCCTTCTTAGCCCACGTTGTTGACGAAAAGAAAGAAGTAAAGAACATCAAGGAAATCCCCGAAGTCTGCAACTTTCCCGACGTATTCCCAGAAGACCTTCCAGGAGTACCACTCGCACGACAAGTCGAGTTCAGAATCGATTTGATCCCAGGAGCCACCCCGGTAGCAAAAGCGCCATACCGTTTAGCCCCGGCAGAAATGCAAGAATTATCCAGCCAACTAAACGAACTACTAAGTAAAGGGTTCATCAGGCCGAGCTTCTCACCGTGGGAAGCGCCGGTCTTATTCGTAAAGAAGAAGGATGGATCATTCCGTATGTGCATTGACTATCGGGAGTTGAATAAGCTCACCATCAAGAACCGATACCCGTTACCCCGAATTGACGACCTGTTCGATCAACTCCAAGGATCGAGTTATTTCTCAAAAATCGATCTGAGGTCGGGATACCATCAACTCAAGGTTCAAGAAGAAGATGTTCCCAAAACGGCATTCAGAACTTGCTACGGTCATTATGAATTCGTTGTGATGCCCTTCGGATTGACCAATGCGCCCGCAGTGTTCATGGATCTGATGAACCGTGTATGCCGACCTTACCTAGATAAATTCGTGATAGTATTCATCGACGACATACTTATCTATTCACGAAGTAAGGAGGAACACAGTCAGCACTTACGACAGGTTTTGGAGACATTAAGAGCAGAGAAGCTGTATGCGAAATTTTCGAAATGCGAATTTTGGCTTCGAAAAGTGGACTTTCTAGGCCACGTAGTCAGCAAAGAAGGGATACATGTGGATCCCTCCAAAATCAAAGCCATCGAAAGCTGGGAAGCACCAAGAACTCCGACAGAAATCCGTCAGTTTTTGGGCCTTGCTGGCTATTACCGAAGATTCATACAGAACTTCTCCAAAATTGCAAAGCCACTTACCACCCTGACACAGAAGGGTGTGACATTCAAGTGGGGAGATAACCAAGACGCCGCCTTCCAGACCCTAAAGAAAGCTTTATGCAGCGCTCCTATTCTGTCCCTTCCAGAAGGAACAGAAGACTTTGTGGTCTATTGCGACGCATCGAACCAGGGTCTGGGCTGTGTACTCATGCAGAGAGGAAAGGTCATTGCTTACGCTTCAAGGCAACTTAAAACTCACGAGGTCAACTACACCACACATGACCTCGAGTTGGGAGCAGTATTGTTCGCATTGAAAATCTGGAGACACTACCTGTACGGCACAGAGTGTACGGTATACACCGACCATAAGAGTCTCCAGCATATCCTCAACCAAAAAGAACTCAATATGAGGCAACGACGTTGGATGGAGCTACTAAGTGACTACGAATGCGAAATTCGTTATCACCCAAGGAAGGCCAACGTAGTAGCTGATGCCCTCAGTCGAAAAGAATACTCGGGCCGCCGAATGAAATCATTAACAATGACGATCCATTCCCAGTTACCCACTCAGATCAAAGAGGCGCAGCTAGAAGCCTTAAAACCTGAGAACGTCGCAAATGAAGCCTTGCGAGGGATGGATAAAAACCTTGAAATTAAGGATGACGGAGCTCGTTATCTCATGAACCGAATCTGGACACCGAGATTCGGCGGATACAGAGACATTATCATGAATGAAGCTCACAAGACTAGATACTCCGTTCATCCCGGGTCCGACAAAATGTACCTGGACCTCAAGAAACTGTATTGGTGGCCAAACATGAAGGCAGAAATCGCTACTTACGTGGGCAAGTGCCTGACTTGTGCCAAAGTTAAAGTAGAATACCAAAAGCCCTCGGGTTTGCTAGTTCAACCACCAATATCCGAGTCGAAGTGGGAGCGGATAACAATGGACTTCATAACCAAATTACCAAAGACAACCGGTGGGTTAGATACTATATGGGTAATCGTCGATAGGCTAACCAAATCCGCTCACTTCCTGCCAATCATGGAGAGTGATAGGACGGATAAGCTAGCAAGACTCTACCTCAAAGAAATTGTAAAATTCCACGGTGTGCCGAGATCAATCATCTCGGATAGAGATAGCCGGTTCACTTCAAACTTTTGGCAATCATTACAAAAGGCTATGGGAACCAGGCTTGACATGAGCACAGCTTACCATCCGCAGACGGATGACCAAAGTGAAAGACCATCCAAACGCTGGAAGATATGTTGAGAGCCTGTGTGATAGACTTCGGTAAGGCATGGGACACCCACTTACCGCTCATTGAATTCTCATACAACAACAGCTACCACACTAGCATCAAAGCTGCTCCATTTGAAGCTCTATATGGACGCAAGTGTAGATCCCCTCTGTGCCGGGCCGAAGTGGGTGATACTCAACTAGCCAGAGGCCAAACACCTAACAGCGCTCTCACCGGTCCGGAAATCATACGAGAGACAACTGAGAAAATCGTTCAGATCCGCGAACGATTGAAAGCATCTCGTGACCGACAAAAGAGCTATGCGGATAAGCGACGCAAGCCTTTGGAATTCCAGGTTGGCGACCGAGTGTTGTTGAAGGTCTCGCCATTGAAAGGAATGATACGCTTTGGAAAGCATGGGAAGCTGAACCCCAGATACATTGGGCCCTTTGAGATCCTCGCTAGGATCGGCCCAGTAGCCTACAGACTTCGATTACCGCAGGAGCTCAGCAATGTCCATCCCACCTTTCACGTGTCCAACTTAAAGAAATGCCTGTCCGATGAAACTCTTGTCATTCCACTCGACGAGATCGAGGTGAACGAGAACCTTCTTTTTGTGGAAGAACCCGTAGAGATCATGGACAGAGAAATCAAGAGGACGAAACAGAGCCGTATACCGATAGTTAAGGTCCGTTGGAGTGCCAAGCGCGGACCAGAATTTACTTGGGAACGCGAAGACCAGATGAAGCAGAAGTATCCACATCTCTTCCCAAACCCTTGAGGATCCACTCAAGAGTTAAATTTCGGGACGAAATTCTCTCTAACGGGTAGATGATGTGACAATTGTAAATTTTGGTCAACAAAGTCAACTGTAGTCAAACGAAGCGTACGTTAATTTATATGTTGAAAAGTTATTTTCCAT
Source organism: Cichorium intybus (assembly GCA_023525715.1). Taxonomy (NCBI): domain Eukaryota; kingdom Viridiplantae; phylum Streptophyta; class Magnoliopsida; order Asterales; family Asteraceae; genus Cichorium; species Cichorium intybus. Next base: position 57,090,870 of record CM042014.1, read on the forward strand.
AACTTTTGCAGTGAATTATTAATATTATAAGTATTACGTATGCTAAATCAAACAATTATCGGTTAAAAATCGAAAATACGGACAGCAGACTACTGTAGCGTAAAAAAATTCGATAATCGTACAATTATTATTTTGAGAATAATAATATTCATAAAACGATCCACTCGTAAATACAAAACTGTGGATATATAGAACGTCGAAAACAGAGTTTGTATGTGGAAGTTACAACGATTAAACCGCTGTGAACGGATAAATGTACACATGGTTTGGAACCAAAATACAAAATGTGGTGCCTTAAACATCAAATATGAAATAAAAATTCATATAATAAGTGACGTAATAATATCTAGTATTTAATTTCAAAGCTAGATGCGATTTCCGGTAAAACGTCAAAAATCGCGAAAACGGAAGAATACCGCGCTTAAACGCGTATTCCGACACCTAACGAGTTATAATTCAATCAAAATAGATGTTTGGCAATGTTTTTATACAAAATAATTATTTAGAACTTCGTTTCGTCAAAATCTCACAAAATTTCACTAAAACGTCTTACTATTTTATAAAAATCACTATTTTTATAAAGTATATTGCTATTTTATAAAAACCACACCACCCCACCCCCCCTACCCCCCAAACGGCTGGAACATGACCCAAGCCACCCAACCCATCACACCAAGATCTCCATGGAACTATTCATGATCTAGGCTAAAGGACATGGCTAGGAATTTTATAATGCATTAAAATCAACCTTGATCTTAAGCCATGATGCACCACATTAGGAACTAACTAGACCATTGCTCCTCCTACATCTCATTCCTCTCTTCTTCCTCTCGGCCTCTCCCTCTCTTCCTCCCTTCCAAAACCGTGACCACCATCACCATCACCATCTTCATCTTCAAGCTTCCATTTTCAAGTTCTTTCACAAGTTCAAGAGGTAACTTTCATACATCTTTTGATTCTAAACAACATAACACAAGTTTTACACCTTTTACACACACTAACATCCATCCATATCCATTGGATATTAGCTTTTGTCCAAGGGTCTTTAAGCTCCAAACTCCATCATCTTCAAAGATCTTTCAAGCTCTCTTGGTAAGTTATGATCATCTAGTGATTTAAGTTCTAAATACCTTCATATACTCTTTTATACACACATACTCACGGAAATCCATTGGATAATAGCTTTGTCCTAGGGTCCCCCGGGTCTTAGAGCCACAATCTTCAACCTCCTTCCAAGAAATCCTAAGATCCACACTCAAGGTGAGTTCATACCCCACATTTTCATCTTTTCAAACCTTTTTGGGGGAGAATACAAGTTCCTTTACTATAAATGTTGCTTATTTCAAGTTATATATGTTTAAATGCTACATATGATGTTTTTCACAAGTTTATAAAGTTAGTATTTGGGTAAAAATACATTTGACATGAAATATGGATAGATCTTTATAAGATGTTCATAATGATACATAATATGCTTGTATAAAAGTTACTAGACTATAATTAAAGTGTGTAAAAACGTTAGATCTTGAACAAAAATGTTATAAATGTGACTTTGGCTTGAAATATAAGTAGATCTATGTATTTGGAACACTTTGACATATTAAGTTGTGTAAAAGTTACAAAACTACAAATAAAGTGTACAAAGATACTAGATCTTGAGTAAAAACGTTATAAAAACGAAAACTAGTAAAAAAACTACGTTTTTATAAATAAATGCACTATTTTTAGCAAAAATGGTTATAATCAAGATACTATATTATTTTTGTGTGAAATATCTCAAAAGATAATATTTATAATCTTTGAACAAGTTATTTCGCTATTATTCACAAAAATAAGGTTATTACGACGCAATTACTAAAAATAGACTATTATTGGAATAGTTTGTGAACAAAAGGTTACTATGACATTCAAACATGATAAAAATAATTATATAAAAATATATAATTATTATACTATACTATATTATCATGGGAAAAATGATAATGGTTGATTACAATAGTTTTTATATACAAATCGTACGTAAACAAGTTGATTTGAAATACATACATTTTTGTGAGATGAATCTTCACAGTACTTTTATAAGTACCTACTATAAGTCCTGAACATTTATATAACCAGAGTCTCGGTAAGAGAGCGCGATATTTGAGTATAGATCTATACGGGCTTGACAACCCCGCACCTGAGCTGCTAGCTACAGCTTGACCGGCAGGTCTGAGGTGTCCAAATGTCTAACAGTTCCGACGCCTGAAGAACGTCGCAGCAGGCCAACTAGTCACAGTATGGTTATATGGTATCTCACATGGGAAAATAATCAACTTAATATTTTTATAAATTGTTTACGTGGAAACACACATTTCAAAGAAAGTACACTACAGTATACATATTACATTTTAGTCTTTGGGATTTAAAGACTTGGAACATTTTATGAGAAAATATTGGATTTTCTTGGTTTTCAACATTATTGCTTACAAACAAAGGACATTTCTATACAAAAATCTTATGAACTCACCAACTTAATTGTTGACACTTTTTCAACTACTTGTATTCTCAGGAAACTGATAAGGTAAATCAAGCGCTACAAGAAGAGACGTTACGACGTCGATTTTGCCTACTTTTGATATCATTATAATTGTATTTGAAACATACAACAGTTAAACTATGTAACATTTGCAATTATGTAATGATGGTTGTTTGCTTGGTTTTCACTATTGTGCAACTTTGTTATGATATTGTTCATGAAGTCATCCACCCTTAAACTATTTCGCCAATACGGTTTGAGGGTGTGACAGATTGGTATCAGAGCATTGTTTATAGTGAACTAAGTATATCAATCCATTTAAAGATATACAACTATAAATACAATGGGACTAAAACTCTCGAAAACATTTTCGTACAAGTATACTTTTAAAATTACAACGATAATTTTCATAAAAGTATAAGTACATACATACATACTAGAACGATATCATAACGAAAACATACAAAAGTGGTAAGATGAGTTGAACGCTACGGATAGGCCTAAGTGTTTGGTAATGATGTCTTGGATAAATAGAGCATGATCAACTGTATTGATCCAAGATATGATTAACGTATACTTAGGAATGGTCGTGGTGTACAACGAGTCCGAACACTTACCAATAACCAAAGGAATTAAATACTATAGGAGTATTTTATGACGCTATAGAACTAAACATGAAATTTAAAATACTATGGAAGTATTTTAAGACACTATATAACTAAACATAGAATTAAAATACTACAGGAGTATTTTATGAATACTACGAAGTCGTACACTTAGAATTTTCTCTTACATACCTCTCATACCCCTTAGAAATCACCTTACTTGTAACAACTTCCAAAGACTTACCAAGAACCATGTACAAAGAAAAACACTAGAACAAAACACAAAACAAAAATACTATACGAGTATTTTGTGATACGATAGGACCATACATCTAGATTTTTCATACACCTATTATACCCCTATCACCATATAGTCGACATAAACATATAATAGAAACGCCGTACTTTGATAACCCTTACCAAGAACTAACCAACGTCCAATCTTAAATCCTTGTGGCAGAATCATGCCACCTCGCCGAAGAAATAACGGACGCACACCCGTCGAAACCCCTGAAGCGCCTATGATGGACTCGGCGACATTTCAAGCCGCTGTCACGGCAGCCGTGACCGCAGCTGTCGCCCATATTAACACCAACGGGGTAAATGGAAACGGAAGTGGAAACGGCACCAACGATTCCACCAATGGGGAAACATCAACCCATTCTCGAGTGTGTACTTACAAAGATTTTGTCAGTTGCAAGCCGATAACTTTCCACGGCACCGGTGGTGTCCTTAACCTCACAAGCTGGATCGAGAAAACTGAGTCGATCTTCGATATCACTGCGTGTCCAGAAGAAATGAAAGTAAAGTTCGCTGCCTGCACTTTCGCTGAGACGGCTATGTCTTGGTGGAAGGGCCATGTCAAGTCGCTGACACTCCCAGTGGCAAACTCGATGGGCTGGGAGGAATTAAAGACAATGTTGATGAAGGAGTACTGCCCCCGAGGGGAAATCCAGAAGTTGGAACAAGAGCTGTGGAACCTCATAATGAAAGGTTCGGATCTAAACGCTTACACAAACCGATTCAACGACCTGGCAACCCTCTGCCCAGCCATGGTCACACCGGAGTCTGTAAAAGTGGAACGTTACATATGGGGACTATCATCCCAGATCCAAGGGAATGTGGAAGCCGCAAGTCCCGCCACTTTTGACAGCGCCAAGCGATTGGCCCAACGATTGGTCGACCACGGGGTGCGCTAGGGAACCATGACCCAAAAGACCGAGCAGCCAAGAGAAAGGGATAACAAGAGGAAACCCTGGAACAGGGGGAGAAACCAACCAAATCAAGATGGTGCGAAAAGACAACAGATTGTGGCAGTTCGTGCAGCCACTGTACCGAACGCCCCAACCACCACCAAGCAATACATTGGGACGCTACCCAAGTGCAACAAGTGCAATTTCTACCATACTGGAGCCTGTAGGGAAATGCACTGCTTGAACTGTAACAAGAAGGGCCACACCGCCCGATTCTGCAGGACGCCAACCCCACAAGCCACTCAAGCCACTAATGTCGGGGTGAGCCAAGCTTGCTATGGTTGTGGTGAGACAGGGCATTTTAAGCGTGATTGCCCAAAGACACAAAATGTGGGAAGAAATGGAAGAGTCCTAGCTATGGGACGCGCGGAAGCGGTAGAGGATCTTACCGTGGTTACCGGTACGTTCCTCGTCAATAATTCATATGCTTGTATACTATTCGATAGCGGTGCGGAGAGGAGTTTCGTAAGCCACGAGTTTAAATACTTACTAAAACAAAAACCTCAACCACACAACGAAACATTTACAGTAGAAATGGCTAATGGCAAAACAGAAAGCATAAACAACATATACGTAGGCTGTACACTTACTCTGGACGATCACTCCTTTCAAATTGACTTAATGCCTGTTAAAATAGGAAGTTTTGACATGATTGTTGGTATGGATTGGCTAATTCCCCATCATGCCGACATCATGTGTTACGAACGAGGAATCCGACTTCATCTACCGAATGACAAGACCATTGTTGTCTACGGTGATAAACCCAGTACCAGTCTCCAAATCGTATCTTGCATCAAAGCCCGAAAATACCTACAGAAAAAATACCATGCCTTCTTAGCCTACGTTGTTGACGAAAAGAAAGAAGTAAAGAACATCAAGGAAATCCCCGAAGTCTGCAACTTTCCCGACGTATTCCCAGAAGACCTTCTAGGAGTACCACCCGCACGACAAGTCGAGTTCAGAATCGATTTGATCCCAGGAGCCACCCCGGTATCAAAAGCGCCATACCGTTTAGCCCCGGCAGAAATGCAAGAATTATCCAGCCAACTAAACGAACTATTAAGTAAAGGGTTCATCAGGCCGAGCTTCTCACCGTGGGGAGCGCCGGTCTTATTCGTAAAGAAGAAGGATGGATCATTCCGTATGTGCATTGACTATCGGGAGTTGAATAATCTCACCATCAAGAACCGATACCCGTTACCCTGAATTGACGACCTGTTCGATCAACTCCAAGGATCGAGTTATTTCTCAAAAATCGATCTGAGGTCGGGATACCATCAACTCAAGGTTCAAGAAGAAGATGTTCCCAAAACGGCATTCAGAACTTGCTACGGTCATTATGAATTCGTTGTGATGCCCTTCGGATTGACCAATGCGCCCGCAGTGTTCATGGATCTGATGAACCGTGTATGCCGACCTTACCTAGATAAATTCGTGATAGTATTCATCGACGACATACTTATCTATTCACGAAGTAAGGAGGAACACAGTCAGCACTTACGACAGGTTTTGGAGACATTAAGAGCAGAGAAGCTGTATGCGAAATTTTCGAAATGCGAATTTTGGCTTCGAAAAGTGGACTTTCTAGGCCACGTAGTCAGCAAAGAAGGGATACATGTGGATACCTCCAAAATCAAAGCCATCGAAAGCTGGGAAGCACCAAGAACTCCGACAGAAATCCGTCAGTTTTTGGGCCTTGCTAGTTATTACCGAAGATTCATAGAGGAACTTCTCCAAAATTGCAAAGCCACTTACCACCCTGACACAGAAGGGTGTGACATTCAAGTGGGGAGATAACCAAGACGCCGCCTTCCAGACCCTAAAGAAAGCTTTATGCAGCGCTCCTATTCTGTCCCTTCCAGAAGGAACAGAAGACTTTATGGTCTATTGCGACGCATCGAACCAGGGTCTGGGCTGTGTACTCATGCAGAGAGGAAAGGTCATTGCTTACGCTTCAAGGCAACTTAAAACTCACGAGGTCAACTACACCACACATGACCTCGAGTTGGGAGCAGTAGTGTTCGCATTGAAAATCTAGAGACACTACCTGTACGGCACAGAGTGTACGGTATACACCGACCATAAGAGTCTCCAGCATATCCTCAACCAAAAAGAACTCAATATGAGGCAACGACGTTGGATGGAGCTACTAAGTGACTACGAATGCGAAATTCGTTATCACCCAGAGAAGGCCAACGTAGTAGCTGATGCCCTCAGTCGAAAAGAATACTCGGGCCGCCGAGTGAAATCATTAACAATGACGATCCATTCCCAGTTACCCACTCAGATCAAAGAGGCGCAGCTAGAAGCCTTAAAACCTGAGAACGTCGCAAATGAAGCCTTGCGAGGGATGGATAAAAACCTTGAAATTAAGGATGACGGAGCTCGTTACCTCATGAACCGAATCTGGACACCGAGATTCGGCGGATACAGAGACATTATCATGAATGAAGCTCACAAGACTAGATACTCCGTTCATCCCGGGTCCGACAAAATGTACCTGGACCTCAAGAAACTGTATTGGTGGCCAAACATGAAGGCAGAAATCGCTACTTACGTGGGCAAGTGCCTGACTTGCGCCAAAGTTAAAGTAGAATACCAAAAGCCCTCGGGTTTGCTAGTTCAACCACCAATATCCGAGTCGAAGTGGGAGCGGATAACAATGGACTTCATAACCAAATTACCAAAGACAACCGGTGGGTTAGATACTATATGGGTAATCGTCGATAGGCTAACCAAATCCGCTCACTTCCTGTCAATCAAGGAGAGTGATAGGACGGATAAGCTAGCAAGACTCTACCTCAAAGAAATTGTAAAATTCCACGGTGTGCCGAGATCAATCATCTCGGATAGAGATAGCCGGTTCACTTCAAACTTTTGGCAATCATTACAAAAGGCTATGGGAACCAGGCTTGACATGAGCACAGCTTAGCATCCGCAGACGGATGACCAAAGTGAAAGAACCATCCAAACGCTGGAAGATATGTTGAGAGCCTGTGTGATAGACTTCGGTAAGGCATGGGACACCCACTTACCGCTCATTGAATTCTCATACAACAACAGCTACCACACTAGCATCAAAGCTGCTCCATTTGAAGCTCTATATGGACGCAAGTGTAGATCCCCTCTGTGCTGGGCCGAAGTGGGTGATACTCAACTAGCCAGAGGCCAAACACCTAACAGCGCTCTCACCGGTCCGGAAATCATACGAGAGACAACTGAGAAAATCGTTCAGATCCGCGAACGATTGAAAGCATCTCGTGACCGACAAAAGAGCTATGCGGATAAGCGACGCAAGCCTTTGGAATTCCAGGTTGGCGACCGAGTGTTGTTGAAGGTCTCGCCATGGAAAGGAATGATACGCTTTGGAAAGCATGGGAAGCTGAACCCCAGATACATTGGGCCCTTTGAGATCCTCGCTAGGATCGGCCTAGTAGCCTACAAACTTCGATTACCGCAGGAGCTCAGCAATGTCCATCCCACCTTTCACGTGTCCAACTTAAAGAAATGCATGTCCGATGAAACTCTTGTCATTCCATTCGACGAGATCGAGGTGAACGAGAACCTTCTTTTTGTGGAAGAACCCGTAGAGATCATGGACAGAGAAATCAAGAGGACGAAACAGAGCCGTATACCGATAGTTAAGGTCCGTTGGAGTGCCAAGCGCGAACCAGAATTTACTTGGGAACGCGAAGACCAGATGAAGCAGAAGTATCCACATCTCTTCCCAAACCCTTGAGGATCCACTCAAGAGTTAAATTTCGGGACGAAATTCTCTCTAACGGGTAGATGATGTGACAATTGTAAATTTTGGTCAACAAAGTCAACTGTAGTCAAACGAAGCGTACGTTAATTTATATGTTGAAAAGTTATTTTCCATAACTTTTGCAGTGAATTATTAATATTATAAGTATTACGTATGCTAAATCAAACAATTATCGGTTAAAAATCGAAAATACGGACAGCAGACTACTGTAGCGTAAAAAAATTCGATAATCGTACAATTATTATTTTGAGAATAATAATATTCATAAAACGATCCACTCGTAAATACGAAACTGTGGATATATAGAACGTCGAAAACAGAGTTTGTATGTGGAAGTTACAACGATTAAACCGCTGTGAACGGATAAATGTACACAGGGTTTGGAACCAAAATACAAAATGTGGTGCCTTAAACATCAAATATGAAATAAAAATTCATATAATAAGTGACGTAATAATATCTAGTATTTAATTTCAAAGCTAGATGCGATTTCCGGTAAAACGTCAAAAATCGCGAAAACGGAAGAATACCGCGCTTAAACGCGTATTCCGACACCCAACGAGTTATAATTCAATCAAAATAGATGTTTGGCAATGTTTTTATACAAAATAATTATTTAGAACTTCGTTTCGTCAAAATCTCACAAAATTTCACTAAAACGTCTTACTATTTTATAAAAATCACTATTTTTATAAAGTATATTGCTATTTTATAAAAACCACACCACCCCACCCCCCCCTACCCCCAAACGGCTGGAACATGACCCAAGCCACCCAACCCATCACACCAACATCTCCATGGAACTATTCATGATCTAGGCTAAAGGACATGGCTAGGAATTTTATAATGCATTAAAATCAACATTGATCTTAAGCCATGATGCACCACATTAGGAACTAACTAGACCATTGCTCCTCCTACATCTCATTCCTCTCTTCTTCCTCTCGGCCTCTCCCTCTCTTCCTCCCTTCCAAAACCGTGACCACCATCACCATCACCATCTTCATCTTCAAGCTTCCATTTTCAAGTTCTTTCACAACTTCAAGAGGTAACTTTCATACATCTTTTGATTCTAAACAACATAACACAAGTTGTACACCTTTTACACACACTAACATCCATCCATATCCATTGGATATTAGCTTTTGTCCAAGGGTCTTTAAGCTCCAAACTCCATCATCTTCAAAGATCTTTCAAGCTCTCTTGGTAAGTTATGATCATCTAGTGATTTAAGTTCTAAATACCTTCATATACTCTTTTATACACACATACTCACGGAAATCCATTGGATAATAGCTTTGTCCAAGGGTCCCCCGGGTCTTAGAGCCACAATCTTCAACCTCCTTCCAAGAAATCCTAAGATCCACACTCAAGGTGAGTTCATACCCCACATTTTCATCTTTTCAAACCTTTTTGGGGGAGAATACAAGTTCCTTTACTATAAATGTTGCTTATTTCAAGTTATATATGTTTAAATGCTACATATGATGTTTTTCACAAGTTTATAAAGTTAGTATTTGGGTAAAAATACATTTGACATGAAATATGGATAGATCTTTATAAGATGTTCATAATGATACATAATATGCTTGTATAAAAGTTACTAGACTATAATTAAAGTGTGTAAAAACGTTAGATCTTGAACAAAAATGTTATAAATGTGACTTTGGCTTGAAATATAAGTAGATCTATGTATTTGGAACACTTTGACATATTAAGTTGTGTAAAAGTTACAAAACTACAAATAAAGTGTACAAAGATACTAGATCTTGAGTAAAAACGTTATAAAAACGAAAACTAGTAAAAAAACTACGTTTTTATAAATAAATGCACTATTTTTAGCAAAAGTGGTTATAATCAAGATACTATATTATTTTTGTGTGAAATATCTCAAAAGATAATATTTATAATCTTTGAACAAGTTATTTCGCTATTATTCACAAAAATAAGGTTATTACAACGCAATTACTAAAAATAGACTATTATTGGAATAGTTTGTGAACAAAAGGTTACTATGACATTCAAACATGATAAAAATAATTATATAAAAATATATAATTATTATACTATATTATATTATCATGGGAAAAATGATAATGGTTGATTACAAGAGTTTTTATATACAAATCGTACGTAAACAAGTTGATTTGAAATACATACATTTTTGTGAGATGAATCTTCACAGTATTTTTATAAGTACCTACTATAAGTCCTGAACATTTATATAACCAGAGTCTCGGTAAGAGAGCACGATATTTGAGTATAGATCTATACGGGCTTGACAACCCCGCACCTGAGCTGCTAGCTACAGCTTGACCGGCAGGTCTGAGGTGTCCAAATGTCTAACAGTTCCGACGCCTGAAGAACGTCGCAGCAGGCCAACTAGTCACAGTATGGTTATATGGTATCTCACATGGGAAAATAATCAACTTAATATTTTTATAAATTGTTTACGTGGAAACACACATTTCAAAGAAAGTACACTACAGTATACATATTACATTTTAGTCTTTGGGATTTAAAGACTTGGAACATTTTATGAGAAAATATTGGATTTTCTTGGTTTTCAACATTATTGCTTACAAACAAAGGACATTTCTATACAAAAATCTTATGAACTCACCAACTTAATTGTTGACACTTTTTCAACTACTTGTATTCTCAGGAAACTGATAAGGTAAATCAAGCGCTACAAGAAGAGACGTTACGACGTCGATTTTGCCTACTTTTGATATCATTATAATTGTATTTGAAACATACAACAGTTAAACTATGTAACATTTGCAATTATGTAATGATGGTTGTTTGCTTGGTTTTCACTATTGTGCAACTTTGTTATGATATTGTTCATGAAGTCATCCACCCTTAAACTATTCCGCCAATACGGTTTGAGGGTGTGACAGAAGATCCCATGTATACATATTTAGATTTTGAGCAAAATCCATACCCCTCTATCAGGTTAAATTCTTTTAAATGATTGCTTTTATGAATATGTTTTATCATCTGACAATTTTTATTTGTAGACCCATTTGTGGCTGGTCTATCTGACTACAATCCATTCATCGACATACCCTCAACAAGTAGTGAGATCATCCCCATAAATCAAGGATTCATGGCTGATGACAATCGATTACAGACGATTGATAACATCAATATTGATGTGAATCCCGAGTTTGGGGTTGGTTTTCAATATCAATATCACCTTCAGTTGATTCAAAGGAATCTGGAAGGATTTCAGAATCCTGGGTTTTCAATTGAAAACCAACAATTTCTACCGACAGGAGCCACTAATTTTGATGAATCAAGGTTCATCTTTGGGTCAGAAAATCAGGGTCATGTTCAAATGATCCAGAACGATAACAATATAATTGGTTTCGAACCTTCAAGTTTAGAAAACATAGCAGGTGGTAGTGGAAGCAGTTATGGATTAAGTAGAGAAACGATAGCTGAACATTTTAACAAACCCATTAAACAGACTGCAAATGATCTTAATATTAGAATAACACAGCTGAAGGCACGCTGTAGAAAATTAGGTATCAATCATTGGCCTCAGCGACAACTAAAGAGTCTGCAAACTCTTATTGATCGTGTTGAAGTAAAGAATTACATTTTTGTTTTTAATTCCTTTATGAAATTGTAATTACTAAACTTATTTGTGCCACAGGAATTTGGTAACGAGTTTAGTGGAGCAGCAGGATTATCGAAAGATTTGATACCCAACTTAGAAAAAGAGAAAGAAGAAATAATTGAAGGGTCACAATCGGGTCTAACAGACATCACAAAGAAACTGAGACTAGCTGCTCATAAAGCTGCATCTAAGAAAAGAAAGTTTCTGGAAAAGGGGGAAACTTCATCAAGAACTCATACACAACAGCAATCTCTGCCCTTTAATTATGGTATGAGTGGTATAAATTCTGGTTTACTCGAGCCTGCGAGTGAGGAGAATTTTGGAGGCTTTGTAGGTGACCTAGCCCGATTTCCTCCTTCTTACAGCTACCCTAACTAGTTCCGAATTGGAACCCTTCCTCATCACTGTCCTACTTACACACGCCCCAAATAAGTCAACATTTAGTTCCCAATTATGGGATTATGGGTTCCAACCCTATCGAGACCCCATACCTTGTAGCTCCTCCTCCAATAACTGAAAGCATACCCCTTTCAAATCCTCAAGAAGGTACAAGTCAACCTAATGATGACAAAGAGTGGAGTATAGAAGATATTCTCTCGCTTCTTTCTGATTCTCCAGTTTAGTAGTTCTGTAAACTTTTCTTAATGTATTAAGATAAAGTTTTAGTAATGGTTCACATGTATCGACGTGTTACTACTTTTATTTATTATTTTTGTCATAACTACCCACACCCTTAGTTAATTGGATTCCTCATGACCAACTCCTGATTCGAACGCGGATCCTGTGCTTTCAATAGTAGGAGCTCTACTACTATCTTCCACACCTATCCATGTCCATTCCAGGACTTGTCCATAAATCTCCAATTCACTTCTCACGAAAATTTTAACTCATGTACCCAGGTTATTTCACGAACATAGTTGTATACAATTAAAAAAAATCTTTCAAATAAAAGGATTTACCTTACGGATATCACTCAACAAGGAACCTGCAACCTGGCCAACTCAAACATACTTAGGCTATTTAGTCCCTACTGCTTACCATTTAACGATATTTCTTAAACAATCTATCAGCACGAGTATTTACAACAATAGGCCACAAGTAACTGTACATCAATATGTGGTTTTTTTTCATATATCAGAAACAGCAACAGAGACTAAGCACTTAAACATTTTCCCTACTAACGTCGGCTGACGGTACACACTGCGTTTTTGCAACAACGTTCATTTAATCCCTTACTTGAAAAACAACTTTTTATTTCTTGTAAAAATATCTTCAAAGAACACTTTTGAGTCTCAGGCTTGAGATCAAAACCCATCAAGTGAGTCTGATTCACTCAAGCTCTGGCTCTGATACCAACTTGTAACACCCCACTTTTAAAGAAAACATCCTTATTTAAATGAATATCAATAATTAACAATTTGAAAAACATTTCAAAACATTTTACATCGATTCACAGCGTAGATCCTCAAATAAGCAGCATCAGTGTGTATCCGTCATGCCTAGACGTCATTTTCACCTGTATAACCTGAAATGGTAATTTAATAGGGAAAGGATAAGCACACGGCTTAGTGAGTTCCAACATCTACACAGCATGTTAATCACATATACTCAACCCCTATAAGAAAATACAACTATTTATCACACATAACCTGCTCTACCCAGTACGTTGAATTATAGTCTTTTACTCAGCATTTCGAGCCGCGCATACTCTGTTGGTCGAGTCATGCGTATCTACTCAATAGTTTAAAATCCACCATTCAGCACTCAGAGCCGCGCATACCCTGTACGTCGAGTCATGCGTATCTGCTCAATAAATCAAACCCCACCGCTCAGCACTCAGAACCGCGCATACTCTGTACGTCGAGCCATGCGTATCTGCTCAGTGCGTCTTACGGACATCTCTATATTGCTCAGTACATCGAGGCACCCTATATTGCTCAGTTTGTCGATCCCGTATTATTTACATACTAGACCTAGACACGTTTAGTACTAACCACACACCATACACCAACCCTTACAACTATAACAGGAAAATATAATATCAATAAAATACACACAGCTTGGTACTATCCACGAACATCTTATAAGCACACAAAACTAAAGTAAAGTACATATAACGTCTACACAATGTAGTGAGAAACTCACCTTGATTTACCCTTTATTTCCTTGCACTTGCTATAACTGCTTGATTTGTACCTATATATTTATTTATAGGTAAATCACTATTTCAACCGACACTACTACTACATATCACATCATTACTCTGTTTTGTATTCTCTTCAATAATTCCAATATGATACCTCGTGATTTATCAAGTAAAGAACGGCCAGGTAGAAGATTAGATGGGGTGGCAGGATCCTTTCAGCATTTTAGCCTTTCGGAAAATCCAACAACCAGATCCCATGTAATCGGCCTAGGCACCGCCCTCGTAAGTAAATCATTTGGTATAATTTCTGGAATTACGAATAGTATAACCTCCACATTTGATAGTTTAACATTTATAAACTATTAGGGAAATGCGATAGCGATTACTCACTTAAGATTGACGCTTTCGCAAAGCCTTGACACGCTTACCGTTTCGCTCTTCCAACACTTCCCGAGCACCTCGTTACCAGCTACCGCTCGCTCCTAACTCCTCCTGACCTATTTTCCTCACCAGAACACTTCTCGATATCGTAAGGTTGTTTGGTGTTTGTTGTGGGTTGAAATGAAGAAGTTGGGCCTCTATTTATAGGACTTGAAAACACTATTCACGACGTCATCACGACATCATCGTCACTATTCATGAGGTAAGCGCTTACTTCATTTCTCGGGTACTATTCACGCCGGAGTTACTATTCACGCCGGAGTTACTATTCACAACGTTTAAAAAAAAACGGTCGTTACATGAAAAAAAACGGTTGTTACATGACGCCTCCAAAGGGAGGGGGACTAGGGTTTTTCTTTGTCTTACTTGTTCCTTAAGTTGTCCCATATCCTTTATTTATAATGGAAGCAAACCCTAATTCTTATGGGCTTCCTCCAAGGATTTTTATAAGGCATTTCTAAGGCTCTATTTAAATCCAAAACAACTTTGTATTTCTTTCGTTTAGCCCCTCCTTAATTTCTAGTTAATTCACATAAAGTGACAATTAACAAATTAGTCCTTCATAATTCCAACTTTAATTATTTTCTCCTTAATAATGATTTGTGTGTAATCCGAAAGGACCATACTATTCATAGAAATATCATATACTTATTGAGACAGTGAGTATTTTTCCGTCATTATGTCATTTGACTTGAGAATATTTCCTAATTTTCCGAACGAATGTAGTGTCATAACTTAAGATACAAAACACTGATATGAAACATGAGAATTATAAAGGAAATATTCAGATATGGCATGAAACACACGAGGAGTGCAAATATGTCATATGAGATTCATTCCTCTAAATATTTGGAGGTTGATATCATTTATGCTGCTTAATGCATGAATAAGTTGAAGTGTGTGTCTACATAGTAAAAGTGTAAGTTGTCGCTATCGGTAGTTATATATCATTATTATGGTAAAAATAGTAAGTGTTGCTATTGTTGATAAATAAATATAAGTATAATGCATTTCACAACCAATGTGAGTAATGTGTTTTTAGAAAATATTTGTGGTTTAAACTTCTACCTCAACGCATGACTTTAAATCCTCGTTATAATTATAAGACAATAGTTTATTATGCCATAGACTTAAATGTAATAAATATAATAATTTTTTTTGATTATTAAATATTAAATTCATTTTCATACGATAATGTTCTATTATGAAAATATAAAAATATCAACAAAGAAATTATTATTATTGTTATATTTGTAAACAATAATATTATGAAAAGAGAATTCTAAAATACATGTTTAAAATTGAATAAGTTTTGTTGAAATGCGACAATTTAATAAAAATTTAACAAAAAGGGTATAATATGGGTGAGATGGACACTTAAAATGGACCGAACCAGTGTCAAGTTCTAACGTACCGAAACCGAAAATGGATTTGTTAGGAGTCGAATACCGAACTGAATGGTGATATATGGTACCAGTTTGGTTCCGGTACCGGTACTAATACCCGTACTTTAGTACCAATCCCATTCTGGTATCGAATATACCCATGCTTACAACTATGTAACTCAGGCTATATTAATCCAAACCAGTCAGATCTTAAGTCTAACATGTAGCCAAGATAGACAAGAAGATGTAGGAGGAAGAATCAGATCATTCCAAGTTTATAAGAAAGAGTTATAAGTGTTCAAATTTGAAGAAAAATAATGAACATATCTAGTAAGAAAAAATGACCAAGTCCTGAAAATTTATGTTTTTAAGTACCCATGTTTTGGGGCTATATAACTCAGGCTATACTTATCCAAGTTAGTTTCTTTTATTGAGTTTGACATGTAGACAGTGAAAAAGATGCATGAAGAAGAATCAACCCAAATTGAATTCATATGAGAGTGAGTGTTCAAAATTGAGCAAAAATTCTGCACATGTCTAGTAAGAAAAAATGATTAAGTTTGAAAATTTTAAGTTTTCAAATACCCATGTTTTGGACTATGTGTCTTAGACTATACTTATCCAATTAGTTGATTCTTGAGCCTAACATGTAGTCAATACTGAGAAAAACATACAAGAAGAGGAATCAGAGACTTCCAAAACAGCCCTAACTTGAATAGTTTTTGTGCTTAAGCTTTCCAATTCCGCTACTTATACAAAAATTTACCCATACTCGCTAGCACCAATAATCGACTTGGTAGGGACTGAATACCGAACCGATTGAGTACATAGAGTCCTGTTTGGAACCGGTACTGGTTCAATATGGTACTATCTGGATTTTTGATCACCCTTAGGATATAGTGCTTATAAATATATTATTATTTCTAAATTTAACCTTTTAATTTTTTTTTATCAATGTCTAGTGTCAACTTGAGAAAGAGATGCGAATATTCAAGAGAAGCATTTCAAGACTTCAAGTATTCGCTACAAGTGAATGAGTAGTTCATATCAACATCCATCCAATCATAAACAATCCAATTTCCCAACAAGTCCTACGACGTCGTTTACACAAGCCTGCCATCATTTTATCTTTTCTTTCTCTATCCACCCGCACGGCAAGATCGCCCCCAACTCAAACAACAAAGCGTACTTTTGACACACGAAAAGATAGAATTTTGTTCCTCGATTTCTCATCATCAACAACAACAACACTCTTCATTCTTCACGCTACTCAACATCAAAGCTTCAGTAACATACAACTCGATTCGCTCAGATGCATTTACAGAAAGAAATGGATCTGAAATTATAAGTGAAAACCCACTTCGACAGAGAGATGACAGGACTAATTCTTCATCAAACACCAGTATTGGTGTCAACAAACACAAGAAAGAAGCTTCCTTTGTTGGCATCTGCAGATTCTTCGCCTTTCTTTTCTGATTTATCCACAAGAACCACATGTTCATCCTCTTCATCGTCTTCCAGTAAGTTCTCTTACATTTTCAATTCTAAGTCGTTCCCTACATAATTTCACTTAATTTTGCACAATTCAACATATACGTACTCGATTCACTCTTGAATACGATGCCATTATCATTATGTGCTACATGTGAACTTGTTATTAAGCATGATGAAGATGAATTCTGTCAAAACTTGTTGGTTAACTTTTACTTAAAGAGTAAAGGGTTTTCAAGAACTTTTGATAACTTCCATAAATCTTAGACTTCACTGGTATGATCGTCTGTTAAATTTGGCTCAAAGATTGACAAATGTTTTAAAATTCTACCTAATAATTGAAACTGTTGATGCGTTAATAGCAGTATATGAGTATATATTGTAATATGTCATAAAATTTATGGAATTTTTTCTTTATACAGTACAAAGAAGAGACGTATGTAAAAGTAAAACACAGTTGCCAGGAAACAGAGTTACTGCAAATGCATTTAATGTTGGTGCTGGATCCGGGGGCTATGCAGGGAGAGATGAAAACGAGAATCAAAATTTGTCTACAAATGGTTCAACAAGTGAAAGTTCTTCAATGTGAGTCCTTTTTTTTTATCATATTGATTTATGGGTTGTTAAGTGAATCGAGTATGTGGAAAAAGTGAGGTTCTTTGAGGTTTGTGATTGAATATTTTCTTGTAAAGATTGAATTTTTTTCTTGCTTTTTAAGTTGCGCATGATTTTAATTTTTATCTATACGTTAACTTAAAGAGGAGTGTTATAATGGATATTTATGCAATTGTTCTTTAGAGCAAGTGCTTTAGGTAGTGTTTGGTAATGATGGAATCAAGGAAGGAATGGAATAGTTCATTCCGTAGGAATGGAAATGACGTAGTTGTTTTGCTTGATGGAATGGAATGGACCATTCCTGAAGGAATGCGGTTGCTTTCATTTTGGTGATTTTCATTGTGTAGTTAGAGGGTGTTTTTTTTTTTTTTTTTTTTCATTCCATGAAAAACTGCAATAATGCATTTTTATTATGTGATTTTTGATGACATTAAGTTTTTAACTTTTTTTAAAGATTTAATTGGATTACAATTTCGTATTATTAAAATAACGGAAACATATTATTTTTATAATAAATTATTGAATATTGAGTTTAATGAGTTTTTATTATGTTTAGTTTATTATTTTTGTAAATTTGATTGAACTTTTATTAAAATAATGTATAGAATAGAGTTAAATTCATATGTTTTATTTACATAAAATACTAAAAATCCATATGCAAATTCGATACATTTTTTTTTTTTTTTTTTTTTTGGAAAAGAGAGGACACCGGCACCAAATTCGATACATTCCTATTTCCTACATGCCAATTAAACATGACCATGAATGTAATGACTCATTCCATTACCTTACTTATTCCATTACCCCATCCATTCCATTCCATTCCATCTAACCAATCACGTAGTGTTTTGTATGATGGAATCAGGGAAGGAATAGAATGACTCATTCCATCACCCAGTCTATTCCATGACGAATTTCCATTCCTTCGTCATTCCATTCCATCCAACCAATCAAAACCTAAATCTCTTTAAACTCATTATTATTATAATTTTTTGCAGTAAAAAGCTTCCCGATCAAATCCCTTATCCCGTCTCAATAGCTCTTATCCTATCCGGATGTGCTTTAATATTTTCAATAATCGCCTTTGGAAAGGGTGTACCTTCCCCTCTTTTAGCAGCAATTTCAAAGTCGGGGTTCACAGCTGCTTTTACATTAATTTTTGTTTCAGAAATTGGAGATAAGGTAACTAAATATCACTCACTTTTTTACATAAACTTATATTTAAACTTAATTAGCAGCTAATATCTCCTTCCCTTTTCTTGATCAGACGTTTTTCATTGCAGCTTTATTGGCCATGCAATACGAAAAAGGACTGGTACAATCTCCACTAGATTTGTTATATCTGACATGACAGAAGGGCATTCACGTCTTTTGAACAGACGACAGCTGTCCCACCTTTTTGGGTGGGACAAAATATTGCTAATTTTGACACAGACACAGACACAGACACAGACACAGACACAGACACAGACACAGACACAGACACAGACACAGACACAGACACAGACACAGACACAGACACAGACACAGACACAGACACAGACACAGACACAGACACAGACACAGACACAGACACAGACACAGACACAGACACAGACACAGACACAGACACAGACACAGACACAGACACAGACACAGACACAGACACAGACACAGACACAGACACAGACACAGACACAGACACAGACACAGACATTATCATGCCATGTCATGTCATGTAAATGTTTTTTTTTTTTTACTTTTTAATGACTCGTAATTGATTTGATCAGGTTATTTTGGGATCAATGGGAGCTTTATCACTTATGACTGTTTTATCGGTTGTAATTGGACGTATATTTAATTCGGTTCCAGCTCAATTCCAGACAAGTAAATATCTCTATTATACTTTCATCTTCATTTCTCTTTCTTTTCGTAAACATTTCTAATTTTTTTAATTATTTATACAGCATTGCCAATTGGAGAATATGCAGCAGTGACTCTTTTGATGTTTTTTGGCCTTAAAGCTATCAAAGATGCATGGGACCTTCCATCAAGTAATGCTAAAAATGGTGAGAAAAATAGCAATGAACTTGATGAATTTGCAGAAGCTGAAGAGTTGGTCAAAGAAAAGGTGGTCAATGATGTTGACTTTTATTTTTTATTCATCTTTTTGACTTATGTTAACAATTTGAATTTGTGTAAAAATTTTGGTGTATATGCAGGCATCTAAACAGCTCAAGAATCCATTTGAGATCATTTGGAAGTCATTCAGTCTTGTATTTTTTGCGGTAATTTTCTTCTCTTTTAGCCATGTTGGTATTGTTTTATTATATAAAGCATAATTTATTACAATGCACTTTTTATTATATTTGTATTGTAGCATTATGATTTCAATTTATTCTATTACAACATTCTACTTTCAATTTCTTGCTTATTAAGTCTTTATTATACTTATACGTGAAAAGTGATAAACAAATTAATGAAACTACATTGCTAATTCTTGCGTTTAAGTCTTTGTTATACTTATACGTTAAAAGTGATGATCTTTTTATTTTTTTTTGTTGTATGCTACATTAAAAGTTTTAATCTTTCCATTCTTTTTGTGGGTTTTTTATTTTATTTTTTATTTTATTTATTATTATTATTATTATTTTTTTCATAAAACAAGATTAGAATGCGATTGCTGTTTGTAAAATGGGGTGACCATTTAATGATTTGCCATAAAAAATGCTTTTTATTTGGATGACATTGCTATAATTTGGTAGATTTTTCAAAGTAGAGTGTTGTAATAGAAAGAAAATCAAGTGGAATCTATAATAAACAAATTAATAAAAGTATGTTCCTATTTCTTGAATTTTATCCATAATTACATCTCTACATTAGAAGTATTCTTTTTGTGGGTATGGTATGTTTAAAGTGTCAAAGTAAAATTCTTAGAATTAAATTTAGGATTCCATAATAAAAAAATCAATGAAACTAAGTCAACGTTTCTTGAATATAACCCTTTATTACACAGCTATCTTAAAAAGTCTTGATCTTTCCAAATTATTTTTTTTTGGTATGCTACATTAAAAGTGTCAATCTTTCTGTTCTTTTTTTTTTTGTTGTTAGAAAACAAGATTAAATTGTGATTGCCATTTGTAGGAATGGGGTGACCGTTCAATGCTTGCAACCATAGCTCTTGGGGCAGCTCAGGTACACATCACTATGCACCAAAATATAGAAAAAATTGAAATTATATTGCTATAATCAACAAGTAAATGAACTCAAAAATTAATATTATTTCAATACTTGTGACAGTCTCCATGGGGTGTCGCAAGTGGAGCCATTGCTGGTCACTTGCTAGCAACTTCTATAGCAGCAGTTGGAGGCGCCTTTCTTGCCAATTATATTTCCGAGAAATTGGTACTTCTTCCTTTTTACTATTTTACCCCTGACCCCCTTTAGATTCTTTTAGGCCCTCTTTGTGTTTATTATACAGAACACAACAGATAGTGACAATGACAATGACAGTGACAATGACAGACTGACTTTGACTGTGGAACAAAATTGTACACTGTCACTGTCACTGTCACTGTTACTGTCACTGTCACTGTCACTGTCACTGTCACTGTCACTGTCACTGTCACTGTCACTGTCACTGTCACTGTCACTGTCACTGTCACTGTCAAACATAGTACAAGGTTGTTTGTTGTGTCATGTCGTGTGTAAAAAAAGAGCCTTTTAATGATTTTGAGTTGCTAATAATTTGGATATTATTTGGATTGTTTTAGGTTGGGTATTTGGGCGGAGTATTATTTCTACTATTTGCAGTCGCGACGTTTTTGGGGGTCTTTTAAGGAATTTGAAACAACCGAATGAGTAAAGAAGAGAAAAACCATGGCTATTGGCATCTAAAGTGAGAAATGATAATCAAGATAATCAAGTTGGCCTTAATGTATTCATGGTGTATTTCTTTATTGTGAGTTAGGTGATTAATCTTTACATGTTTGATATGAGCAATCATTGTTCGGGAATTCAACTAGTATAGTGAATAATGATAATCAAATTGGATATTGAAATGGGTCGTGTGAAACATTTTTCATTAATATTATTTTACTTTATGCTTCGCAACCCTATATCCTATGGTTGCAACTTATTCATTTTTTCTTAAAACACCATAAGCAAACACACTAATGCACACAATGTATTTTTGAACTCTTCCTATTAGTCCATTGTAAGGTATACAATCACACATGCACGATATAAAGATGCAATGACATAAAGAACATACAAAAATTGTGTGGCTTATACGAATAGGTAATCGCATTACATTCACGATTGAACTAATGGCCACCCGTATATACTTGATTTTTATAGGGTGTTTTGACTTATGCATTCTGTGCGTATAAATTTGGAACTCGGAACTACCCCGAGGTTTCAGTATATCCCCACTTATGTTTGAATCGTATCATCTAAAATATGCAAAACAACAACAATAAATTAGTTAACAATGAAAATGCGATAAATTAATAAAAAAATAATAATAATAAAGCAAAAAAAAAAATAATAAAGCCTGATAGACATTTGAGATTTTTGCAGTTAGACCCTGCAAAATGAGTAAGCTCAACAAAAATATCTGCTAAAATGCTATAACTTAGACAAAATTTGTTGTGTATATGAGAAAATCTCGCTTTAACTACCTTAGAATGAGACGAGACTTTTCAAACGGCCTTGTTGTTTTACGTGACATGCAAATGCGTAACGTAGTAAATGTTTAAGAATAAGTTCTGAATATTTTTTTTTTCAAACTAAAAAAACAAGGTTGAGCATTTTATACACTATAACCTAGGACCCACAGTTTTCGCAGCCATTCAATGATTTTTGCAAGCCACTATATTTTTTCGCAGACCAAATCAAACAAAATGACGTCATTCTGTGCTTATACTACATTTTCACAGACTAAGACATACGAAAATCCCAACTATTTTGGTCTTGCACGTTTGAGAAATTAAATATATTTCTACATTATCTTCCTACTCATCCTCATACCATGTTAAATGATGACAAATGTTTTAAATTTTATTAAATATGACACTTGTCACCATTCAACATGGATAATAAGAAAACATAGGAGGATATAAAACCTCTTTGTACGTTTTTATATATTAAGAGTTAAGACCCTTTATAATTAATCAAACTTATCATTTTTTCTAGATATCAATATCAACTTATTAGAAAACATAGTTTAAAACTTTAAATGCGCAAAGTAGCATCGTTAAGATTAACATGTGCGCAAGTTAGACGTGTCCTCCCAACCTCCGCTTTGTGAAAACTCCTGCTGTCTCCTTCCAAATCTCCATTTTTAACTTCCTGTGTTTTGGTAAAGTTTGTAGAAAGAGAGGGCAAATCTTTGAGCAAAGCACGATGACTGAGGCCTCAATAAGGAACAAGCCAGGAATGGCTAGCGTCAAAGACATGCCACTCCTCCAAGACGGTCCTCCTCCCGGCGGTTTTGCGCCGGTTCGGTACGCACGGAGGATCCCGTCCAAAGGACCCAGCGCCGTCGCCATATTCCTCGCCGCTTTCGGCACTTTCTCGTGGGGTATGTACCAGGTCGGCAAGGGCAACAAAATCCGTAGGTAAATTTCTCGATTTCCAGAAACCCTTTGTCCTTTGTTTCCTTCTTCAAGAATTTAGCAGTTGACTTGATATGCGATTAAACATAGGAAGCATTCTAGTGATGATCGAAGTGGAATGTTGATCGACCTAAAGTAAAATTGTATCAGATCTGTTATGAATTTCAGAATTGGAATTAAATCATTTTTAGGTTTAGGGCACTAGATATGCTATGATAGCTTCGTTTCATCTTTTGTTGGTGTTCACATTCAAGATGGATACAAATTTCTAGAGAAAACGATGATTGCATATAACAGATACCACAACTTGCAATTTTAGGTGACGAGTTTGTAACAAAAAATGAAAAAATCAAGTCAATTTGGAAACCTAGCCCTCTTGGATATAGAACGAACAATATCATTATGCACTTCGACTTATATTTCTTCTTCCACTTGAAATTTGGACTCATGTTTGACTTCCTTCACCTTCAAAGAATCGTTTTTGTACGTGTTATCTGGGTTTGATCTAAAAGACTGTCATGTTTTTGCATTCGAATTTACTCTGTTCATGAACAATAATTACAATCGTTACAAAAAAGTGTGCGTGTGTTTGATTTAGGGCAATAAAGGAGGAAAAGTATGCTGCACGAAGGGCTATTTTACCCATGCTTCAAGCAGAAGAGGACGAAAGGTAATCAACTTAATCACAAATTCCTTCATCTCTTTTTCAATTGGGAAATAAACCGTTTGAATTTGTTTGTGTTCAGATTCGTGAAAGAATGGAGGAAATATCTAGAAGAAGAAGCCCGAATAATGAAAGATGTTCCTGGGTGGAAAGTCGGTGAGAGTGTTTATAATTCTGGAAGATGGATGCCGCCGGCAACTGGTGAGCTTCGGCCGGAAGTTTGGTAAAAGTATGGCACTATGGCGGTTGTTAATCTTATGACTGAATAAAACCCCCAACCTATTTGTGCCACCTTTACAAACGTTCTTTTGATATGATATATTGTGGGGTTTTTTGTTTGTCAATTAGTTTATTTACTATAATTTTCAACCAATTACTATAATTTTCTTATCAGTTATAAGTGCATCTATTGTTTTTTTGGGTTAATGTGATAAAATGGCAAGCAATAGTGCTTAATTTGCTTTTTATGATCTTATGTCTTCATCTCCTATACAACATCTAATGTGGCATCCAATATCCAATAAGTTAGAAAATAATGCAAATAATTAAAAAAACACTTGGCTCTTGATGAACATTAAAATTCTGAATTGTTAAAACTTATTTAGGTTAACCACTTCGTTCAAACTAGGTAATATTTCAAAAAATTAACGTCTAAACTCACAAGAATTGTTAGCGAAGAACAAACGTCAGTTTTTTGATTCAGAAAAGCTTGTCAACCAAAATAAATTTAACAAGCAAAAGTTTAGCATTTAATTAGGCGTGAAATTAGAAAAATGATTACAAAACAATAAACAATTAGATTATATAAAAAAAACTATTAATTTCAAATAAACAACTTCAACCACACTTAGGCTGTGGGGTATGCCGCACGCGGCCCCCCTTGCGTCCTCCACGTAAGCGACGAAGACGCGGCAAACACCGCCCCCCCCCCCCCCCCCCCCCCCCCCGCGTCCTCCAAAGCGTGCGTCCCGACGTCGTCATCCAAGGAACGCGCGACGACAGCGAAAAACTTTAAAAATTTCGACCGTTGGAAATGTGCTAACGGTTAGAAAAAAAAAAATTCAATTTTTTTTAAAAATTTCACTATATATATACATATACACTTCAAACACATATCACACACAACACATATCACACACTATATATATATATATATATATATATATATATATATATATATATATATATATATATATATATATATATATATATATATATATATATATATATATATATATATATATATATATACCTTTCACTTTTTTCTCATGGATATCCATTCGGATTCTGAAGACTCGGGTGATGATTTGGTATTCACGGCAATGATGGAAGTCGCGTCTATTTACGTGAACCGAGCAGAAACTCCAGAAAAAAGACGGCGATTAGCGGCGAAAAATAGAAACCGCGAAGAAGGACACGAAAAATTTATTCGCGACTATTTTACCGAAGATTGCGTGTATGACGACAAGGATTTCAAAAGCCGGTTTCGTTTGACCCGATCGATGTTTCTACGGATCGTGCACGATTTGGAAGCCAACTACGAACTTTTCCAATTGCGATACGACGGACGAGGCAAAAGGGGTTTTACGCCACACCAAAAATGTGGAGCGGCTCTTCGTCTTTTGGGTTATGGATACACTTTTGACGCCGTGGACGAATATTTGCGGATGTCGGCAAAAACCGCTCGGCAAAGTATGTATGCTTTTTATGAGTATATTTATGAGTTATACGGTCCTATTTATTTGCGAAAACCTACACGAAACGATGTTGAAGAACTATATGCGGCACATCACCAGTCACATGGTCTACCGGGTATGCTCGGGAGCATAGATTGTACGCATTGGGATTGGGAAAATTGTCCAAACGCGTGGAAAGGACAATACACCGGGGTCATCACGGCACACCTTCCCTAATACTAGAAGCGGTGGCGTCACAAGATTTATGGATTTGGCATGCATACTTCGGGGTTCCGGGGGCGAACAACGACCTAAACGTTCTAGATTCATCGCCGATATTCAACGATATCCTACTAGGCAAATCGGCCGACGTTCCGTTTAAAGTGAACGACTCCGAATACCCACGTGGGTATTTACTCACCGACGGTATATATCCAAATTATTCCACATTTGTAAAAGCGTACCAACACCCGATTGACGAGAAACGGGTACTATTCACGCAACGTCAAGAGTCCACACGGAAAGATGTGGAACGTGCATTCGGTGTCCTAAAAAAGAGATGGACTATAGTGCAAAACCCGTCACGAGCATGGCACCTCGACAACATACGCAAAGTAATGTACGATGTTATCATATTACACAATATGATAATCGAAGAAAAAGGTCGGAATATTTGCATCTATCAACCTCATCATATGACACAGGAGCCGACACAATTTGTTCCCGGTAGCGAGGCATACTTTACTCGTGTACTAGAAATACACAATGCGGAAATGAATGCCAATCTCCGACACAATTTGACGGAGTACATGTACGCGACTCGCAACGACGAAACCGACGACGACGACGACGACGACTAGGAAATGCTTTTTATTTTAAATTAATTTAGGAGATGTTTAATTTTTTTATGTCTTTTTTAATTTAATGTAATGTTTTTTTATTTAAATATTATGGTTTTAATTAATATAATGTTTTTATTTAAATTTAATTTAATGTTTGGTCTTAATGAAAAAAATGGAAAATAAAAATGTGATGTGGAAATTAAAATGGTAGTCATGGGAGTCTTGCACACCCCTAGTGAAAGTCTTGGAAGTCTTTGTGACGTGGCGCTGACGTGGCGGGAGTCTTGGGTTGTCATGGGTGTCTTGCACACCCTTCAGACTTAACAAAAATATCCACATAACTACCCACAACATACTTCAACAAAATCCAACAAACAAAACAACACATCAACCTTCATCAAAACATTCACAACTTATTCTTTCATACAACCAAAACACACGTCAATACGCTACAAAACACGGACCGGTCCCACCTTTCTTCTCAGCATCGGGGACACTCGAGTAACAAAAAAGCTCATTTGACATTTTCCACCCCCAATCAAGTCCCCTTGAAATCGACATTTGTGGCCACCGGTTGATTCTAACATAATGTTGTCTCATTTTCCCATCAGCCAAAAAACTTGTAACAATGGAGTAACAAGACTCATGGCCACCCCACACCCTGTCACCAGGGTCAGCGGTTTGACTTCCGTCAGGGTGAAAGTAGCGCCTCATTAATCTGCCTGTCCCTTTCCAATACGGATCCAAGTTCCGCCAGTACCCTGGCGCCAACTGGCGACAAATATCATAGGTTACGTTTATAAATTATACCAAAGGAATAATATCGTAGAATGGCGACCAATTGTTTAAGTTGGTAATCATTTAATTGTACTCTATAACTCACTAAAGATGTAACGTGTTTTCAGTTACACCATTAAGATCAAATTTAACTAGGTAAACTGGCACTTCAATTCGTACGTAGCATCTCTAACTCTTGGCAAAATTTTTTTTCATGTTATGTCACGTGGTGCTGACGTGGCGTCCACGTTCACTTTTTATTTAATTTAAAATAAAAGTGCATGTAGACACCATGTCAGTGCTAGGACATGATATTAACTAATTTTGCCGAAAGGGTGCAATGTTGGATCAAGTGCTGGATTAACATGTTAAATTTGATCCGAATGGTGTAACTGGAAACACGTTAAGTGTTTAGCGACCTATTGAGTGTACTTAAATGATTGGTGATTTGAACAAAACATGATTAATGGTAGGTTGTGATTCTATGAAATTAACCGTATAAAAAAGTAGGCAAGAATAGACATGTAAGAAGTAAAAAACACATGCCTTGTTAAAATGGAACTCCCAAGCATGATCCCAGAGGTCTTCCTTTGTGATTCTTCTCTGATATAAGAAACTTTTTAAGTAAAGAAAGTGGATGCTTACACAATTGAAAAGAAGGCTAAATGCAAGAAATAGAAAAATTTACTTCCATTTCTTTCTATTACAACATTGTACTTCCATTTTCCGTATTACGGAATTGTACTTGAGAAAATCACCTAATTAAGCATTGTACTTGCAATCTTTTTTCTTATCATGATATTCTAACCACGAATTTTTCAAAGTGAGTGCTTTAATAGGAAGATATGAAAGTAGGATGCTATAATAACCATATAAATGGAAGTACACTACTATTTTTCATTCAACTCTTAAAAGAAAGAAAGAAGAAAGAAACGTACGCGTTTGCCATCCATAATCGATAAGGAGTAAGCATCCAACTTTGACAACCCCTCGATTTGGGACACACGAGGTAGATGTGCTTTACCAGCCCATAACTTCTCACACTGTAGACAAGAAATTAAGTTTATTAGTCACTCATCACTAAAGATTTTCATAAAAATTGTGCTGATAAACAGTCAAGCAATGAATAAAGAGAATAAATCACCAAAACAGAATTTCATTCAAACATCATGATCGCACGATTCACAGAACTCATATTGTTCCAAATGTTTAAAGTGAAAGCTGCATACTTAGCGCAAATAATTTAAAACTTAATTAACTTCTTAATAATAAATTTTAACTATTAATACACGAACTTGCGGCAGTATAATCTATTAACAGACTAGTTGATCAATCGGAAACATGTTTTCATTTTACAGTGAAAAATTAAAATCATCTACCCAGTTCCAAGAAACATCCAATAATAGGAAACTGAAATATGAGGTTTTTACCCATCAACTGTGACTCACTCGCCAACTCGGCAACATTCAAGTTTTGTTTTCAATAACAGCATCTTTACAAAGCATGGCATTCTTCAGCTTGCACTATTCCTTTTGTTAATGTTTTCTTGTGTATTGAGTATCTTGATATAATGTTGTTGATTCTGTTCCACAAGAATAAGAGTTAAGATAATCAGATTATGTAAAGGAAATCTTTTAACCCTTACTCGTTTTTTTGTTGAACTCGGAAGAGACTTAAACTCCAGATCTTTGTGGTGTTGTGGTGGATTTGAAGAACGCACAAGTAGAGCGTTGGATTTTGGGTAAGAATATTAATAAACACTTGGATATTTCTAGGATCGTGTACGGTACGGAACACTTTTCAAAATCTGTGATTTCGACCTATTGTTGGGGTAGGTATCAAGAAACCATATTTGGGATAATCCAAGAAAGAGAACTGGATTTCAGGAAAAATCTGAGATTCAAACACAGAATACAAGCCTTCGGTTGATGGCGGTTGAAATCGATTAATTTCGGTGGAAATCGTATATGTTGGGGCGCTGCCTCTGGACACTGCCAAGGGCGATGCCCCTTGGACCTCACCAGAGGCAGCGCCCCGTGTTCCCGAGTTCACATTAGTTTATCTGAATGTGAACTCCGCACATCGGTTCTTGGATTATAGGTAAATTTGAACTCGGCCTATTTCGAATTATTGTGACCGCACTAAATGAATTGATGACACTAAAATCTGGCATAGACGACTCGAATGGAAACAGGATAGATTGGATGCGGACAGCGTGAGAACATACATAAATAGTAAAGAACCCTAATCGATGTTTAAATTTACCCCTATAAAACATATAATGGATCACTTTAACCCTAACCTATTCATGTAATCAAGAAGCTTATACCAATTACAAGTTTTCTCCAACAAGATATAATAAGAAAATCATATAAATTAAACAGCGTTTGTTGAAGGATTTGGTGTACCTTTTTAGACCAGATGGCATCACTGGAAGCGACTCCATGCCAGCTACGAGAGACCAAGAGTGATAGTGCCACGCTGCGTGCGTCGAGATGGTTTAGTATCATTAACATGATATCCCAACCAAATACGACTAAAGGGTCCTGTGAATTTTGTTGGGAATCAAAGTAATTTCCCCTTTTCCTTCTCTTCTTCTTCTTGATTTCCCCAGTGAAATTGTTCAATACCTTCACTTTCCCACCGGCGAAAATTTCGTAGTTACCATCGTCTTCGTGTTCCGAGGGTCCATATCCATCTTCTCTAATATTTATGACTTCAAGAGCCATCGTTCGGTTTGAAGAAACGAAAGGAAACTAAGAAAGCCAAGGAACCCACATGAAAATATCCACAATTTGTACCGTTATATAGACAAGGGTGCTAACAGAAAACCAGTCGAAGTCGGCATGGGAATGGAATTGAAATTGAATTGGAATTGGAATTGGAAGTGGGAGTGGGGAGAGAAGGAGAACTTGGTTGGAACCTGGAATGTTCTTGATTTTGTTTGCAGATTTTACCACGTCTACAAAAATGAATATTCTATATCTACATGGTACTTCGTCGTTAAGTCTGATTCTTTGGATGTTATGAACAACTTTGTGTTATCTTGATATTATCCGGTTTTCGATAGTCTTAAGAATAAGAGGCATTATAATAATATTTATGATATTGAATATTATAGATTGATTATTTTGAAACTAAAACTTTTGTTTTATTTATTTGTCTGTGGGTTGACAAGTTGAGTATGATATTTACAAGTTTATAAAAGAGGATTAGTTTAAAATAAAGCTAATGCTAGAGTAGTATCATCAAAATTTTCTGCAACAAAGAAAAAGAACCATATGGAGAATAAATATCTTTCATAGTTTGTGAATGAAATATATTTGGTATAAAGATATGGAACCTTATTTGGTTTATCTGGACCAAATTAAATAATCAAAACCGAATAAATCGAATCCCGATTAAATGATTAAGACCCTTAATTATGACATATACTTCTTACATCTTTATGACGTTGTTTGCTTGGGGTGCTCAACATTGTAAACGTTACCATTACGTGAAAACATAATTAAAATGGATATTCACCACAATGACTTTTTGGGTTTGGGAGGAAGGGTCGTTTCTGACAGAATTAAACGGACTTTAAACCCATCCCTATCGCATACATGTTCACTAAGTCCTGGCCATACCTTTTATCAGATGGTCTGCCAAATTTTATTGTGACCTAACAAACTTCACCGAAATTACACCATTCATGATTAAATCCCTAATCATATTATGTCTAACACCCAAGTGTCTAGACTTCTCATTGTACACTTGGCAATAAGCCTTAGCCAAAGTGGCAGCGCTGTCACAATGAATAGATATATGTGCAATCGGCTTTGACCCCAACAAAATCTCATAAACCAAACTAAATATTCCGTCTCTTTATCGGTTACGACTAACACAACAAATTCCAATTCCATTGTTAAGTTTGTTATGCAAGTTTGCTTCCTAGATGCCCATGAACTAGCACCTTCCTTAGGAAGAAGTTGAAAAAGAAGAAGTAGAGTATGAATACAAAACAGATGGAGAAGTTGTTGTACTTTATTCGAATAACACTCAGGCTAAGAAGTATTACAAGAAGATATGTGCAAATTCAGGAAACTTTCGCAACAATTCTTCAAAATCATTCACCAAAGCTACTAACTTTGGATACGATTGCAACTATTGCAACGACAAAAATCACCTCTCAAGAGACTATATCCTCAAGAAACAAAACGAAAAACAAGAGAATGTGAATGTGAAGGATGATGCTTATTAAGTAAAGAAACTGGAGGATCTGAAGGCGAAGATAACAAATTTGTCTCTTGTGGTTACTAGGGTGGAAGCTGATGATGGAAGCTATCAAGTATAGTCTTCTAGATTTGATGATAAAGAAATGAGGAAGGCAACTCATGAAGCTAGGCCGGCATTTCACAAGCCTTATCAATCTGGTGGTGATGATGAAGATGGTGATGGGAGTGAAAGTGATGGCGAATCGAGAACCAGAGAGAAGGATGTTGAGGTGAAGAAGGCCTACTCAGGTTTATGTTTGATGGCAACTGGCTCAAGCAGTGCATCAGGTTCACGTCTCACAATACCCAAACATGTATCTCTCTTACTTTGTTCTTTAAATATATTTGAATCTTGTTTTGCATATGATTTAACTAAAATTGAGAACGCTTGTCTTTACATGAATAAATTGCTTATATTTGCAAATAGTGATGTATCCAAAGCCTAATGTTGAAAAATAAAATTGAAGGTTTAAAAGAAATGGTGGAGAAGTTAAAAAGACGGATTACCATATTAGAGGATGATAAGAAGATTTTAAGGACCGGAAATATTTTATTGCTCAAACAATGTAACATTTTTTGTAATGCATCTAAACATTTGTATGCTCATATAACAAAAAAAATCATTATTCCTCTGATATATTGAAAGAAAGACATAAGAAACTTATCCATTGTATAAAATTTAAAATGGAAAATGTTGATTAACATTCATATGATTGTGAATTGATAGTGTCTTTTGATCAAATTCCTAATATCTCGTATATGCATGGAGTTGTTCCTGTTGAAAAATACCTTGATTGTGATGATCTTCTAAAGATTGTGAATGATACACTTACTTTTTATGAACAATCGAAAATTGTAAAAAACTCAAAAGCGACTGATAACGATCATAAAGAAACTTTGTTGATTTGGATTATATATTTGATAATTTGAGTGAGATTGAAGAAGAAATTGAGGTTGATTGTACAAATTTATCTATGCTCGAAATTAATCCCTGTGATAATTCTGTGAATGTGACTACCGAAGCAAATGAGAACTTTGATCTTACTTCGGGAAATTGTAACTTTTCAAAATCTGATTTTGAAAGTTGAAGTTCCATTTTTCAAACTAAAAGATAAAAATCAAAAACTTTACAGACAATGAATCTGATTTTGACAACAATGATTCTTCTGATGATGAGGAAAACCAATCAACACAAGTTCTTGAAAATTTCAATCGAATACAACAAAAATTTATCCAAAAATGGTCACAAATGTCTTATTCCAATAGCGTGTGTGTATCGAAAAGTTTTATATTTCAAAAATCAAGTTTTTGTAAAGAAGGGTCAATTTGAAAAGGTTGGTACAAATTAAACTCTTTGGTTGAAAAAGATAATAAAACTGTTACCGAAGAATGATTTTTCTCAACAGATAAATGGAAGAAAATAACCTCAATGAAAAATAGATTCTGAAAATATGCAAGGAAAATAGAAAATTTTACACAAAATTGTTCAATTACTTAGGTTGTTAAAGGAGCTTCTTTACGGAAGCAAGTATTTGCAACAAAACCAGTTGCTCAAAAGCCAAAAAAACCCTATAACAACCTAAGAAAGTCTTATCGTTAGAAGTTGTACAATAGGCAATACTAGAATTTTCAAAGTCAAAACTTTCAAAATCGAGATTTTCAACATCAACATTTTTTACAAACCAATTTATGTGCCAACAAAATCGAAATTTTCAAATCCTAACGATCTTAAACCCAGAAAGCAAACTTTTACAAAATGCAAAAATCTTGTGGATTCATTCCATGCTTGGATGGATAAGAATTTTTAGATTTGTTTAAGGATAAATCTCTTACAATTAAAGATTTCAAAGAATCATATGAAGAATTTTTATGCGAGTCAACAAACTATAGTTCTTCTTTTGGTAAAGCATCAACATTAAAAGAAAAGTGGGTTAGAAAAATTTAGAGAAGTCAAAATTTGAAATCTTAGAATCGTGTGAACCAAAGCTAAAAGTTTCTCATTATGATTCGAAAGTGGTTTTGAAAGTGGATGAGAGTCAGTGGAGCTTCTTTAAGTGTGTTCTTGTTTTCAACATCAGCATTTTTTACAAACCAATTTATGTGCCAACAAAATCGAAAATTTCAAATCCTAAAGATCATAAACCCACAAAGCAAACTTTTACAAAATGCAAAAATCTTGTGGATACATTCCATGCTTGGATGGATAAGAATTTTTAGATTTGTTTAAGGATAAATATCTTACAATTAAAGATTTCAAAGAATCATATGAAGAATTTTTATGCAAGTCAACAAACTATAGTTCTTCTTTTGGTAAAGCATCAACATTAAAAGAAAAGTGGGTTAGAAAAATTTAGAGAAGTCAAAATTTGAAATCTTAGAATCGTGTGAACCAAAGCTAAAAGTTTCTCATTATGACTCAAAAGTGGTTTTGAAAGTGGATGAGAGTCAGTGGAGCTTCTTTAAGTGTGTTCTTGTAGTCCATCACCAGAAAGTCCACCATATAATAGAATTCTCCTACTTTTAAGATTACGTTGGTCATTATTCCCGTGGAACCTTAGTTGACTGGTCTACCAGTTGCGGGATTCTGTCGGTTCTAGCTCGCCTACGTCATATTGGTCATACATGTATCTAGGGAGAATGTTCACGCTAGCTCCCAGATCTACTAGTGTTTTGTTGATTGTTATATCACCCAAAGTAACCTTGATGAATGGTGTTCTCGGATCCTTGCATTTTGGTGGAAAGGAATTGAGCAAGACTAAGCTTGCCTACACTGTAAGTCGAATTCTTTTTGGTAACTGTGCTTGTGACCTCTCGTTGTGAATGTACAACTCCTTAAAGCTTTTCGAATCTGCAGGTGCTTCATCAAGTTGGTCGATCATTGGCTAATTAACATTGGTCTCATGGAGTTCCGTCCAAACTTTCTTTGTTTTTGGTCCCCATTTCTTGATAGTAACCACTATAGGCTGGCTCATTTCAGGGAGGTGTGGTACAGGGTCTTCCTTATTGTTGTGTAGTTTTGTTTTTTCAGACTCTTCCTGCTCCTCAACTGGCTTTGCCTCCTCAAACACCACCTCCACATCACTGTCATCTGTCTCGAAGTCTATTATAGTGGGTAAAGGACTTACTTCCTCACTACCTTTAGCAACCTCGACCGCATTGACCTGTTCCTTCCCAGATTTTTGAGTATGCATTGGACTGACATTCGTTGTACTAAGGAACTTGTCTTCGTCTCTTTTCCTATCTGTTCTGCTAACTGAGCAATTTGTCTTTTAATATCAATAATGGATTTAGCGTTCGTATCTTTTTGTTTTCTGATAAGCCTGAGTGACGAACTCCATGATTTTATCAAGTTTGCTGGTATTGCTTTCCTCCTTTCTTGAGAAACAACATCCCTGTTGTTGTTTGCAGGTGGGAACTTTCTTTGTTGGTTATGATGTTGATAGGTCTCTTGATGGTTATTTTAGTTATTGTTGTTATGTCCTCCCTGGTTGTTAGGTCTGAACGGTCGTGAAGTGTTATGGAATTGGCCATACCCATGAACTTGACTGATTTCCTCATGATTTTTGGTACAGGCTTCAGCCTTGTGCCCGATTCCTCCACAACTGACATACATCGTTTGGCCACGAAGTACATGGGCGCCTTTTTCCTTGCTCAGACTTGAAAGCAAGATGTCAAACTTTTTATTCAAAGCGTTAATTTCAGATTTCACCTCATTCTTCCAAGATTTTTCCACCCCTACTAAGGCAGCTGAAGAAGTCGGGTTGTCATTCTTCTTGGCCGAGTATGTGGTTTTAGAACCATTACTAAGCTGTTCTAGGAAGCGCCAGGAGGCTTCGCTGTCTTGCATCATTATTATGCCACTTAATGATGCGTTAGTCATTGCCTGGTTGGTACTGTCAACCCTATCAAAGAAGAACTTCACCAATGAAATCGATTAGATGATTTGATTACTAGTTAAACTGAAAACATGAAGTAAACAGGGGAATTTAATATAAAATGCATAAATCAAAAGAGAAACAAACAAACGCAAATAAAGGCTAACCAGATCATAGAAACCGATTTAGAAACAGATCTAAATGTATTCTTACTTAGACTCGATTATCTTATTCAATTATGATTGATTTCTATTAAGTGCAATTTTAATATGATGTTCACTAATCCTAGGTTGATTAGTTACATTGATCCGTTCACTAATCCTATGATTTTAAGGACTGTTATCACAATGGTCATGTAAAGTAATTATCCCTATTATCAGTCTTTAATTTCATATAATGTAGATTTAACCAGGTAATTAATTTCAACGGTCATGATGATTAATTGATGCACAAAATGGTCATCTAATGCAAGTTCATTACTTTGTTAACCTAACCCTATAATTTGGTCAATCTCTAATCATACATGACTAATGGTCATAATATAGTTATGATTCAAGCCACACAATCAAATTGGTCATGTAGACTCTAATAACTTAGTAATAACCAACAAAGATTCAAGCTTTAACACATAAAGATCATTAATTAAACAAACATATAAAATAAACAAATTTTATATCCAAATATGAATCAACTCATAAAATTAGGCTCATCTACTCTACATAAGTGTTGAGATTTAATCATATAAACATAAACATATGTAACAGAAGACTAACAAGATCAAATAACATATTATCCATCAACATTGTCCAGGATCATGCAGTTCATATCAGTTATAGCAACTTTAAACATAAACAGAATGTACCTCATATGATATCCTTCATTGATTTCTGGTTAACAACACCTTGCATTGGATGAATAAGATCCAAAGTAGAATCCCTCTGATGATTCACACCCAGGAACTCCAAAAAACCAGACAAACATAACTTCCACTTATCAATTAATTTACTAATTCAGTTTCTAATTAATTTATTTCTCAATAAATTAATAAAATAATCATCATTTCATATTTTCTGACTCTGTTTGTTTTTCTGGGTCATGAGGGCTACTCAAAAAGACCATGCTATTATTAGAGATATTACCACTAGTTGATGACATTAGACACTATTTCAACAATAAGAACAATGTATATTAATCCAACTCTAGAGCAAGAACACCATAACAAATCATAAAGTGTCTTAAATATAGACAGTAAAGCAAAAAAAAACAATAATTTAATGATTTTGCTCCTGATCCTTTAAATTGCCGCTCCATGTCAGACTTCCGTTCGCCCTCTGGACTCTCAAAATGGCGAATCTTTTGTTTCTTTCTGGTCCAAGTTTGCTTTAGGTCAAAATTTAGGCTATAGTTATACTTTTTCTTCCGACCTAGTACGCGACGCGTAAGTGTGTTGGAAACGGCGCATTATTCAGTGTTAGTGTATCCCACATTGGTGCGACACGGTCTTATGAGTTTGTATATATGTTGGAGTCTCCCCTCTCTCCACAAGGGCTCTTTTGGAGAGACACTCTTGGGCTCCACATATATTGACATGGTATCAGAGCCAGTGTCCCGCACCCTATAACCTCATCGAGTCTACGTCTCTGAGGGGGAGTGTTAGTGTATCCCACATTGGTGCGACACGGTCTTATGAGTTTGTATATATGTTGGAGTCTCCCTTCTCTCCACAAGGGCTCTTTTGGAGAGACACTCTTGGGCTCCACATATATTGACATTCATATTATTCGCGATAACTACAAATCTTGATTTTTCAATGCGTTGCGTTTGTTGGGAGAATGTGTCACGTTTCCACCTCCAACGCGCCTCATCACGTAGGATTTCGACTCGTGTTTTGTAGTTTTCAACATATTTGTTTCAGTTCGAATTCCGGTCCAGCTTTGCTCATTTTCATTCAGCAACACATTTTATTTTCAGAATGTCATTTCCAAGCGTTATAAGTATCGTTTCTCTTGATTTTTACTAATTTATGTGTTACGATCCCACATCGGATGAAAACAAATTCAGTTGTTGGCTTATAAGTTTAGGTGTTCCCTCATCCTACAAGTTAGTTTTTGGGAGTGCGTTCTACACTTGGGCTTATGGCTTGATACAGGTCCGGTATGGGATAGGTTCATATCAATTACTATCAGAGCTGTCCCCATCTTTCGAGGTTCTGACACTTGGAGTGGTGGCTTGGACCCGAAAAAGGGGCTGCCAACCGTGGCCAACGTAGCCGTGACCAACAATGACTCGGAATGGTGGCTTGGACCGAAAACGGGTGCTAACTATGACCAACATAGCCATGACCAATGAGGACGCTGACTCTTCAAAGCATAGGGTATTGTTACGTTCCCACATCTGCTGAAAACAAATTCAGTTGGTGGCTCATAAGTCTAGGTGTTCCGTCCTCCTGCAAACTGACTTTTGGAAGTGAGTTATACACTTGAGCTTATGACTTGATACATGCCTAGTATGGGATAAGTTTGTACCATTATGACTCAAAGATACTAGATATCATGTAAAATATATGTATCTAAAAGGCAATATCATGGGGCATTATACTACTATTCCAACAACGAAATTTTTTGAATAAATAATGAAAAAAAAACTAAATCTAACAGTTTAGACAAACATCTACTTCCAACCAAGTGAAAAACTGTGGTGTTAACAATCACTTCGCCAAAACTAGGAAGCAGGGCATTAATGAAGTTGTGGTGCAATTTGCAGAGGAAAAAATACGTTGCATAGAAGACCCACCCGTTCTGCCTTTCTTCACCATGCTAATGTGGAACAATTCCTCTTTCAATGTACTTCTTGCCACCATGATAGCAGTGTGCCTCTTTCGTACTGTGATTCTTCCTCGGTTGAATAACAATCTTGCGGGAAGCTCTCTTGCTTTTACTTCTTCCTTTGACATGTGACATTTTCTTCAACCACCATTCCCTAGTCATGAGTAACGATGAGCGTTTAGGAATATTCTAACCTTTCTGCTCTCAATTGTCAACCTCAATAATTGTTTTATTATTTCTGCTATGTTTGGCAGACCAACTGAAAAACTAGCTGCTAACTGAAAAGCTAGCGGTAGCTAGAAAACTAGCGACCAACTGAAAAACTAGCCGAGCTGAAAAATTAGCTGATAATAAATGACGTTTGGTAAAAACTAACTGATAAAACTAGCTGAAATTGTAAAATGACATAAAAGGACATGCATAAAATTAATCCAATATTATAAGAAAAGTTATAATATATTAAATTAAATTAAAGTAAATACTAAATAAAATATTACAGATTTTAAAATAAATTTCTTACATCCCATATAATATTCGCAATATCATCACGAAGTTCTCGCATCTCGTGACGTGACTCTCGAATGTTCGCATTATTAGATATTGAATAGTTGTTTTGTTGTTCTGAACGTATGTAATCAAAATGTTGTTCAACGATGTTGAAAATTATATCTGTCGAGTCATTCATTCGAATATAGTTATGAAGGGTAAAGAAGCGTAGATATGTGTCAATTTGGGATAAAGAAAGCATAGATAATATTTGGGATAAAGGAAGCGTAGATAATTTGGGATAAAGGAAGCATATCCCCTGTGAGGGTAAAATGTGAACATTTTGAAACTGCTACTCAAAACGTTACTATTAGTAGTGTTTAAAAAACCTAGCTTGTTAGCTAGCTTATAAGTTAGTTTTTGGATTCCCAAACATGTCAAACTAAAAAAGCTCGAAAAAAACGTTAGTTTATACGCTAGCCGTGGCGCACCTAACATAGCCTTCATTTCATTTTCAAATTGATTTTATTAGTATGTCAGAGTCGTCAGAAACAAATTTTTTTAAAACAATAGAAAGTTAAACATATGAATATTTTATGTTTTTATCTTATTTTTGGCCAATTTACTCTCATAAGGCTATACGGAGTGGAGCAAATTTCGTTGGCGACATCCGAGTTGGCAAGGGATGCCGGCGGCAAACACCACCCCTCAACCGCGACAAGGAGCTAGCGGCAAGGCTCAACGGCAATCCCTTGCCGTTCTCTCTCCTCCGTCTTTGTCTCTCTTCTCCCTCTCATTTAGCTTGCTCTCTCTTCTCCTTGCCGCCAACTATCGCCGACACCACACCTCTCCCTTTTCTTGTCGGCGGCGAATTCAGTTTTGGGGGGAAAAAGCTGAGGTGGAGGTGGGTGCCTCCGGCACCACACCGTTCTAACCCTTCCTCGTTCTAACCTCAAATGCAGTTTTGAATCAAAAGAACAAAAACGATTGTAGGGATTGTTTTACCGGTGAACAAGGACGGTGTAGATGGTGAGATTGAGATTGAGAGGTGTGTGAAAATGGTGTTCTTGTGGTGGATTAAAGAACACCCTTCAATTATTTTTTAGTATCTTCTCTATGTGTGTATGTGTGATTGATCTGTGTGTTTGATCATTCGATTGATGTCTGTTTGTGTGTGTGAATTAAGTTTTATAGGATCTTTATATGTTTGATCATGATTTTTGGGTGGATGGTAGTTTCTGGTGGCAGCGGTAGTGGAAGGTGGCTATTGGAATAGTTTTGGTGATTGGTGGTGTAGTGGTGGTGGTGATTGTATTGCTGGTGGTGGTGGTTGCTTTTTTCCCCTTCTGCCGTCATATGTGCTGTTTCTCCCCCACCACTATCTTTATTGAGTCGACGATGGCGTTGGAGACGGTGGCGGAGGACCGATGGAAGGAGGTGGAGGTTGTAGGATATGCGTATTCTGTTCACAGAGAGAGAGAGAGAGAGAGAGAGAGAGAGAGAGAGAGAGAGAGAGAGAGAGAGAGAGAGAGAGAGAGAGAGAGAGAGAGAGAGAGAGAGAGAGAGAGAGAGAGAGAGAGAGAGAGAGAGAGAGAGAGTGTGTGTGTGTGTGTGTGTGTGTGTGTGTGTGTATGTGTGTGTATGAGAGAGAGAGAGAGATTAATGAGGTAGGGGGTTTTAACTTTTTTCTATTTTAAAAACAGATAAATAATTAAAAAAATAGGAAAAACAATTAAAAATGGCAAAATAGACATTTCAATTTGGACAGAGACAAAATCCACAAAAATCTCATAAAGACTATTTTTGCTATTTTAAAAGTTTAAAGATCCTAGTCACAAAAAATCACAAACCACATGGACCATTTTTGCAATTTTGTGTTTTAGCATTCTCTTGTCAAGCTATTTGCTAGCCTAAGAATGACAAGTAAAAGTTTAAATACATTCTTATGTTTTGTAGCATCGTTGACCATATTATTAGTTCCCCGAATCATGAGCTTAGCATGCTTAATGACTGATATGTTGGTGTTTGCCACCCCCTGGACGTTTCAAGGCTCTCAATCAACGAGTTCCAATACCACATGTAATTCTAACCTCTTTATTGTTTGAGCAAGTATACGTGGACACAATGAACACTAGATTCTCTATACTAACGAGCTGAATGCTGCTAAAGTAAAAAACCAATATCACTGAATTTGTTGTAAGATTTCCGTATTCTATATTTGTGACAACAGTGTGTAACTAGATATTAACGAATTATTTCGGGTGTTATGACCAACCACTTTACTGCTCTCTGAACCTGCAGAACTGCGATAAAAGGACAAATGCGATAACATGTACCCTACTGAACACACCTTGTAGGAATGGGCGAACCTGGTGCGTATAGACCCCATGTTTTGTTTATTTCTTGAAATAAGTTGTGGAGATGAAGTAAGCTTTATAAGTACTTCCATTGAGAAAAAGACACAAAAGGAACTGCTGTTCCTATGTTACAAGCTGGAACGCCACTGCACTGTTGAGGCCTCAATAGATGCCTAATGCATATGTTCAACAAACATTTGGACTTTTTGACTTGCAAATAGAATCTCAAGAAAACAAATGTATATGGGCAATTTCTGCATGTTTTTGAAAACACAGTATGGGTACTCATATGGGTTGTCTCTATCTGCTTTATCCATTTTCTCTTGTATTTCCTATGGGCAAACATTCACATAAATATTTCAAAGGATCGTTTGTTGTTGGTATTTGGGAATATACGAAACATAAATGATAGATTTTGCATGTTATTTACCTTGTGCCTATGTCTGCTGGATCACATGCGCCGCTCTCCTTCTTCATGCTACGTCCATTTCAGGAAAAGAGTTATCTTTGACTTTTAAGTCAAACGAGTTGTTTTCTATTCTTTCTGGGAAAACCGAAAGCAACTAATGATATTTAATGTATTATCACTACAAAACAAGGTGAATGCCAGTTAAATACGAGCTTGATGCACATCTTTCATACAGTAACATGTGCTGAATCCAAAGTCCAAACTTAGGCGAATCCAAACTTACTTACGTAGACAGTTAGACTGTTTATTTTTCTTGTTAAGTAATTCATTTTAAAACACTTCAAAAATAACAGGTTACTATGAGAAATGACTTTTTCTAACGAGATAAAATATATATTCTATTCAAACGGCAGCCCACCCCAAAATCCAAATAACATCGAAATATTTAGGAAACTCATACGCTTGGAGTTGAGATTGGACCAACTTTTGACCCAAAAACACTCACATGGGAATGGGGTACTGAAAATGTCTATTTCCCTTCTAACACCATGTAACGTTACTTCTGAATATGAGAAGTACTCCCTTACAAATTTCAGTCACGAGAGTGATGAGTAAAAGCAGTGGCCCCATGTGTGGACCTAGAGCCCATATGTTATATTAACTACAAATGCTGGGCCATATGTGATCATGCCCTTACGAGAGACCCTTTCAGTGTTCTTAGTCTATAGTCTATACCACTCCTCTCTTTATTTCGGTATCATGTCTCATTTATTTGTGTTTTCATTCAAATATACATTATTCGCATTCATATCTTCGATTTTTTTATAATAAATAAAACCTGTAAATTGGAAATCTTAGATGCGCAAATTAAACGTGCAGAAACCATATTTATAAAAGAAAATAATACCA
Source organism: Cichorium intybus (assembly GCA_023525715.1). Taxonomy (NCBI): domain Eukaryota; kingdom Viridiplantae; phylum Streptophyta; class Magnoliopsida; order Asterales; family Asteraceae; genus Cichorium; species Cichorium intybus. The sequence goes on from CM042014.1 coordinate 57,133,391, forward strand.
TAAACAATAGTTGATATAATTTGCGAAAGAAGTGTTATTGAATAAACATATATGTGACAACATCAAGAACAACATACATTACAGAAAGGGGAATAAAAATAGGAAAAAAAAAAAAGAAAAAAAAGAAGCCTCGTCTTCCCGTTTTGTACACAACGCCGTAGCCTACACTTTAACCGGAGAGGGCTGTTCTGTTCATTTTTTATATTTTTTTTTTGCTTTCTGTTACATCTTTTTATCAGGTAACTTACAAAATTGAAAAAAAAAAAACGAAAAACAATACAAAATTTAGAGAATAATAATTTTATTTATACAAATTTTCTACTATCTTCGATCACAAGATACTGTGACATAATGATTGGATTGTTTGGTTTCTTGATTCCACATCTTGCCAATGTCTTGTGCGACTCTTACGGCATCAAGAGATGCACCCAACAGACCTCGTCCTGTAAACCCAACTGCATACACCCCTGCTTTCCCTTTCCACCCCTCAGGAAACGGTGTCGTTGGCATCCCTTCTTTCGAAAACAGGTCATTTTCCTGTGGAATGCATTTTATTAGCTTAAGGGTATAAATTGTATTTTATTGTAATTTTATTTTTGTTTTGATAAAAGTCGTTACCTTTAACCATGAAGGAACATTGCTGCGATACCCAGTTGCCAAAATGACCGAATCTATCTCAAGATTTGTTCCATTGACCAACTCTACCCGACCCGGTGAAAATTTCTTGATTCCTGGAACTATATGAATCTTCCCAGATTTTATCTTTTGTAATGCGCCAATATCCAGAACAGGGGTTTTCCCTTTGATGCTCTTGAGCTCTAATGGACCTTTTGATGGGCGGTTTATACCAAATTTTTTCAAGTTCCCAAGAGTAAACCTCGCAAGAACTAGAAGTATCTTGTCAACCACCTTTAATGGCAGCCATTTCATCAATGAAGTTGCCAATTCAAAAGTGGATTTCCCAGCAATTTCCCTTGGCAGTATATGAACCTGTTGATCATAATCAAGAAAACCACGTTTAGAGTAAGAAACTAAAAGCGTTATATAATTAGATTCCTTTTACATAATATACATGGGACTGACCGAGCTTCGAACCACCATGGACGGAAAAGCATTGTGGTGGCAGAGATCAAGTGAGACTTCCATACCGGAGTTCCCACAGCCAACCACCAAGACTCGCTTTCCTTCAAAACCCTCACCGGACCTGTAATCACAAGCATGGATAACTGTGCCTTCAAATTCATCCAACCCTTCAAAATCCGGCACCACCTTCTCAGCATTCTCACCCGTCGCCACCACAAGCCACCTACATATATACTCAACCTCGCCGTTCTCCGACATGGTCCTAACACGCCAAAGCCCACAAGCCTCATCATACTTGGCAAATTGTACGGACTCATTAAACCTTGGGCTAATCTCAAACTTCTTGGCGTAAGATTCAAGGTAGTTAATAAACTGATATTTCGAGGGGTATTCTGGGAAATCTGGTGGGAATGGGAAGTACGGTAGTTGACAGAACTGCTTGGGAAGGTGGAGTTTGAGACGATCGTAGGTCTTGTTTTGCCAAAGAGACGCAATGCAGTTAGCACGGTCCACGATCACAAAAGGCACCCCTTGTTGCTGAAGCCCTGCGCCGACTGCAAGACCAGACGGGCCAGCACCTACTATGACTGGCCCATTGACCAGTATGCACCGGCGGGAGAACAACTCCTCATGTTCAAGAGCTTGATGAACCATTGTTGGCGAATGATGAAGATGTTTGTAGCAAGCACAATGCATTAAAAGAAAGACTGAGTATTGAATGCGACAGACAACTTCTAAATAGGAAGAATGTGCAAGGCTAAGTACGGAATACAAATGTGTGGAGGGGGTGAGAGGGAATGCAGAGGTATAAATAGGGCCTGCGCATGTGTTTGGGATGGGAAAATGATAGCCTTAAGAAGGTCCTTTTCACAATGATGTGTGTGTGAATAATATTTAATTAGAGTTGTTATTAACTACTTTTTCAAAGTCGTAATATTACATCCACTAGTCTCTTCCTGCTTTTCGTAGCTCCCATTGTTTGAGTTGTTACAAATTACTATTTCGAAAGTCGGAATACTTATATATGAGTCTGCATATTGGAAAACAAAAGGAGAGCATAGCACATCGAATGGGGCCATGAATTCGAATGTGGGAAATCCAAATCCTAAAATGCGACCACAAATTCGAGTAGGTAAACTAACATAAAGGGATATTTATGAGTCACATGATTAGTTAATCCAAGTATTAAATATTGGTTTTTGTTTAAGTTTAGGCAAACATGTATATGATTAATGGAATTGGCATGTAAGATTATGGCTGTAGTTTGATTATAATCGGAAATCTTAATGAAAAAGACATGAAAAATATCCAAAGTTTAGGCAAAATAGACAGTTGTTGCATTTGAGAGGTGGTCCACTAATTAGCCTCTACTTAAGTTGCTGGTTTATATATATATATATATATATATATATATATATATATATATATATATATATATATATATATATATATATATATATATATATATATATATATATATATATATATATATATATATATATATATATATATATATATATATGACCTATTTCAAGAATTCCATGGTGAGCCAAGCTCATGCTTACCTACAAAAATCTTGTACTAAGCCCTAATCTCTCTCTCACACACACACACACACACACACACACACACACATATATATATATATATATATATATATATATATATATATATATATATATATATATATATATATATATACATATATATATATATATATATATAGACTAAATATCAAATGGGAACCAATATTTTCCTAGGAACCGTAGGAACTTTTTTACTGAAAATTTTTTTCAAAAAAAATGACATAATACACCTAATCACTTATATTTAAGACCTTTTGTAAAAAAAAATTGAAAAAATAATATATATACACGAAATGTGCACATATGCACGAAACGTGATCATATACACATTTGCGAAAAAAAATGTATATATGCACATTTCGTGTATACATATTATTTTTCAAATTTTTTTTGACAAAACGTCTTAAATATAAGCGACTAGATGTATTATGTAATTTTTTTTGAAAAAAAAAATTCAGTCAAAAAGTTCCTCTCTCACACACACACACACACACACACACACACACACACACACACACACACACACACACACACACACACACACACACACATATATATATATATATATATATATATATATATATATATATATATATATATATATATATATATATATATATATATATATATATATATATATATATATATAGACTAAATATCAAATGGGAACCAATATTTTCCTAGGAACCGTAGGAACTTTTTTACTGAAAATTTTTTTCAAAAAAAATGACATAATACACCTAATCACTTATATTTAAGACCTTTTGTAAAAAAAAAATTGAAAAAATAATATATATACACGAAATGTGCACATATGCACGAAACGTGATCATATACACATTTGCGAAAAAAAATGTATATATGCACATTTCGTGTATACATATTATTTTTCAAATTTTTTTTGACAAAACGTCTTAAATATAAGCGACTAGATGTATTATGTAATTTTTTTTGAAAAAAAAAATTCAGTCAAAAAGTTCCTACGGTTCTTAGGAAAATATTGGTTCTTCCTTGAAACGGACTCTATATATATATATATATATATATATATATATATATATATATATATATATATATATATATATATATATATATATATATATATATATATATATATATATATATATATATATATATATATATATATATATATATATATATATATATATATATATATATATATATATATAGGGTTAGGATCAAAGATATCCATACAAGTATTGTGTAACCTTGAAACTCAATCTGGACCACTCATTTAAAACACATTCTTTTAAGAATGTACAAAATTTAGTTCATTCTTTTAAGAATGGTAAGAACTCATTCTGTCAAGAACTTATTCTGTCAAGAATGTGTTTTTTTTCATTGTTACGAGAATGAAATCTGATGGCCAGGATTTGGTTATAGGGTAACACAATAATTGTCATTCTTATTATAACCTAGCCCTATATATATATATATATATATATATATATATATATATATATATATATATATATATATATATATATATATATATATATATATATATATATATATATATATATATATATATATATATATATATATATATATATATATATATATATATATATATATATATATATATATATATATATATATATATAGAGTCAAGTTTTTTTGAGAACTAAAAGATTCGTGAAAACTCAAGAACTTTTTTCCAAATAACAATTTTCGTTCAAAACACCACTAAAATCATCTATACCACTCGTTTAAGGCCATCACAATTGTTGATTTGATAACTTAAGTTTGTGCCGAAGACTAATGCATCTAGGATGTGTTTCGAGTTTATTTTGTTGAAGACGTATTGTCAGTCGAAGTCGAAGCATTTTGACTCTACTCCTTCGACTGACCACCCGGTCCAGTAGCGTTTCTGCATCATGGTGTGAGCATGTTGGTGATTCATAGGCCTAACTGTACGGTCCCCTCAACACGATCTTCCAGACGACAGTTATGCACGCCTACCCTAGGAGAGCAACATGTTGAATAATCTCATTGATCCTAGGATCCACTACCCCATCGTTTTGTTTTGTATATATAGATAGTGTCGACCATCGTTGTAGATAGATGCCTTGGATAAGTGAGGTAGAAACTATGGTCTCACTGATCGTATTATCCACCCTGTAATACATGAGTTGTATCCTAATTTCATCAATGAATATGATAAATATTTAGAACTTCTGATCATTATTTACATTCCGCCTTGACATATTGTTAGGGATAGATTCGAACACTCATACACTTTGTCTACGAATCAGGGTTGTTTTAGTTGTTAGCATTCCTTTCGAACCATTCAGAAGTCAACCAACTCAAGAAAGCAATAAAATGTAAGAAAAAAACGCATGTACATATCTACACGAAAAACTTCTATTATTAGTGTAAATATGGGTAGTTAATGAAGTTGAAGAATTTACGGGTAAAATCTTTAAGCTTTCTTATGCTTTTATATGGATTGAATGGGTATCTGTTGCCTCATTGTTGACTCGTTGGATAGTAGGAGAAAACAATGATAAGTAGATGTTTAGAATTTTAAAAGGATCAATATGCTATCGATTTTGAAGATTGCATATGGATTGAATAGACATCTATTGCCTCATTGTATGTATATTTTCCGAGTGGAACAACACTTTTTTATGTCGGTATCTGCACATGAACATTAAGAGATGATCCTCTTTAGCAATATCACTTTTCATTTCAATCTAGTGTCATTCTTTATTATTATAATCCGTTCTTTATTACTATAATCCACTACCCAAACACAAGGATATAAGCATTAATAAGGATATAAGCATTAATAAGTCACCTGAATCACTTACTGTACATCATTTTAAGCGATATTTAATGATAATTTTACCCTTTCGAAACTTTTAGCCACTCTTTGATATTTACCGCTTTTATACAAAATATTTCATTCTTCTTTCTTTGTTTTAGTTGCTTTAATTCTTTAATGAATAACGATCTTCCATGGAGCTTTTTCATGGCAAGTGAACAAAAATAATTTTTCTTGTGGTAAATGAACACTCTGAATATACATGCATTCTATTTAATGAGGGTAATTTTGGTGTTAAAGTGTGAAAAATATTCCTCAAGAGACCTTATAATTCCTTTCTCTTATCTACAAGCATACTATTTATGCCATAAAATGACAATCAATAATACATAATTTACTATTTAGGTTGCTTATCTTTTAATTGTATTCGATATGTCACTAAACTTCTTTTTGGGTTCCTATTACACTATTTGGGTAGATTTTAATCAGATAATTGATACTGAATCCTACGTGCTGTCCATGTGACATTAAATATAGCATAATTTAATAATTAGGTCATTCTGACAGTGACATTACGTCCATAATGACATCAAATTTGACAAAATTACACAATTGAAATGGACTCTAAGGTGTAATAACAACACAAAAAAAAGTTTAGTAACCTATTCAATATAATTAAAAGATAAGTGACTTAAAAAGAAAATTATGTATTATCGATTGTTATTTCATGACATTAACCCATAAAAATATTAGTTACAAATGATCATATAATCCATTCATATTTTCCTAACATAACCCATCCTATAATACCACATATGTAAGCATCTCATTAAAATATTTATTTTTAAATGTTACTTTAGGAAAAATGTGAAAAGATGCTAACCCATGAAATTGCACATTACACTTTATGAAACATTAGTGGAGCGTGTGTGGTTTACCGGCACACTAATAGGGGTTCATAAAGAGTGGTAACGGGTTTCTCATGATTTATCATTGTTGATGGAGCGCGTGTGGTTAACCGGCACATCAATTAGAGATGATAAATGACATTGAGGTTACCGAGCATATTTGCATGGTTATTCACATCCAGTTTGTGATCCTCGGCATCCCAGTCACAAATAGTGGAGCATATATGAGATTAAAGATGCCATTGAACAGTTCAGTGAATCTCAACTGATCTAGAAATTTCATAAGATGAAATTGATAAGTGTTTTATGTACCTTAATGACCATTATGTTGTGATTACGACATCCCTCTTCATACCATAGTTGGGGTATTTTGGATCCTAGCCTTATTAAGTAATAAATTGGGTAATTATTTAAAAGGATTAATTAAACTAACAAATTCAAATTATATATATATATATATATATATATATATATATATATATATATATATATATATATATATATATATATATATATATATATATATATATATATATATATATATATATATATGTCTGAAGAAAGTGTCATTCTCCTCCTTCTCCTCCTTCACCCATTTTTGAGAGTTTCAGAAAGCACCTGTTACATATGGTAAGGCTGACTGGCCTGAACTATGTGGTATGGTTTCACAAATAGAGAATGGTTCTTAGTTTTGTTGGCAAGCCATATCTTATTGAGTGTCCGCTCCCCAAAGCATGGCATCACACAGCAGCTTGTGATGAGCATGACCCCTTGACTATTGAGTTTAAGAAAGTTCGTTGCCTCATGCTATTGTTCAGTGACCCCGAGTTCCGCAGGGATTTAGAATTCCTGGAGTCAGATAAGTTAGCACAGCTGGTTGAGGAAAGGTTCCAATAACCGGTTGAAAAGGAACGAACTAGCATCTTCAAAGAGTTTGAAGTGTACGAAGGAAGTAGCACCCGTTTGCATGTTCTCGAGATTGAGGAATACATAGGCGAACTGTATAAAATTGGTCACCCCCTTTGATCGGGAGTTAAGCATTAGCCCGACTTGCTGATCTGTTCATCCAGATGTACAGGATGGGAAACCAGAGTAAGACTATCATGGGAATGCATTCAATGTTGACTCCATATGAGTCATTCATGGAGAAGCATAGTTCCATTGATTCGACTGCTTCGAGATTGAGTCCAGTAGTAAGGCACATCAAGAAATGATCCAGATCGTCTAGACCGGTTCTTCGATGTCACAAACTAGGAATCCATAAGGTGGGACACACTCACAGAAAGATTGAAAAAATGCTCCAAAGCCAAACCATTTGGCAAACTCAGTAATATCTTAAAACTCAAAATACCTGATCCTCATTTCCTTGATACAAGATGTGTTTCTCACATTTGCTCTGTATGCACGGACTCTGTAGGATGCAGGATGTTGTCGCACAGGAGCATATTCGGATTGGATCAGGAGCTCGTGCAATTTTTGGAGTTAGGCTAGATATTTGTTCTTGTTATTAGTTTATAGATACATATGACATGGATTCACATAGTATATTGTTCTGAGGATAATTATGGTTTAATAAAATATTTTTCTTTTAAAACATGATTGTTTTAATTGTCCTCGAAATATTGTGTGAATGTGTTGATGACGTAAATGGTAATAACTTGAATATTGATACATCCAATGGGATTGGATTTATAAATTGTGTTCCTTATGATTGTTAAAGTGAATTTTATGAGAATCACTTCAACCAAAGGTCCAGTTGGACAGGACTTTGGAATCATTTGACTTAGAGTCACATGATGAATTGAGTTCTTAATAAAATCAGTTGTTGCAAGAAATGCATCACCCAAAGATCCAATGGATAGGATTTTGGAATCAATTGACTTGGAGTCAGGTGATGATTGCATGTCTTGAACAATATTAACAAAGTCATAAATTTACATAGACATGTAAAAGACCTTAAGATTTTGAGCAACAGACACATAAGTTACTGTGTATTGCTCAAATCTTCGAACAGAACACGATTAGTTATACTTCATGATAATTGCCAAATAGTTTGACAAATATGGCTTCGTTTATCGGAATAAGCGATTGATTGGAACCTTGAAGTGTTCAAGGATTTCAAAGGAAGTATAAGATCAACAGAACCTGAGTGACAACATATACTGAGAAAATGTTTCACAGTTTATCCTCTTCCAAGATCATTAATGGTTATAATGTGTCTTAGGGAAGACGATGGAGCATTGATCGAAATAGTTTTGATCCTCGATGTATAAGATACATTTCCGATTAGTATTTCAATGAATTAAATATTCAACCAGTCAGACCGCAGAAACCATATTCCGACCATATCTTAGACTAAGTTGGTTATGCCGACACTGTTTGAAATGTAAAGTTGGGATCGTCCCACCAGTACATAGAAAGTCCAGGGTCATGTAGCATTCGTCTGAATCTCATGACAAGCCTGAAACTGATCAACGATGTCATTTCATTGGCCATCCCGGTTATCCTTTGAACGAAGAGTCCTTTTAGAAAACGCTCATGTTATAAGTAAACAGTGGGAGTAAGAATAATCCTGAAGGAGTTCTAGGATTAGCCAAGCGAAAGAACCTTTAGTCACCACTGGGCCTTGACCAGGAATCGGAATCTTGTTAAACCTGACATACCCTCTCTTCGCTTGACCTGTAGTTTTGGTCACCGTCATAAGGAGTTATGATCTGGGTGACATACCGATTAGTGGTAAAACACTAAAGATGGTACGGATAAGTAATCCGACTACTAGGAAGCATTGGTAAGCCCGGTTACTGCCAAATAAGAGAACCTTAGCGCGAGACACAGTCTATGTGACAGTTTGATTGATTTTACAACTGGTCTAGGAATCAGTGGGAGTAATTAAATCATCAAAAGAAAGGAACATAGAAATGTACTTACAGAACATCTGGTTGAATGAGTCATCACTTGGGGTCAAGCAATTGACTTCGAGAGAGGCACTGTCAATAGAAGATGAAATCCGAGAGGATTCTGCATGGCATAATGTGAGTCGTTAGTGGAGCGTGTGTGGTTTACCGGCACACTAATAGGGACTCACATAGAGCATGTCATTACAAAAGGTACATGGCCCCGAGATTTGTCCCATGGGCATCTCGCAAGAAAGGATATTCTTATTCTCAAAATAGCCTGGAAGATTTCCTTTAATATGTCGGAAAGGTTTGGATTTCAGTTTCGCAAAATGTGCCAAAAGTTCTAGATTTTTTGAATAGTCCGAAGAAGTCATATAACCGTATCAAAGCCAATGGGATTATCGTTGTTATCTGCTATCACATGTATGTGGGTTACATACTGGTTCTAGGAAATGTCTTATCATTACAAAGTGTAATGACTTGGTGTTAAGAAAGGGTTCGCTATGAAAGACTTTAAGAGATACAACATACTTAGGTGGTCGTGAACATCTATTAGATAGATTGAAATTCTGCCAATATGATCTTGATAAGATTCAAGATGCATAAACCCAAGAAAAGAGTTTCCTATCATTGCAAAGTGTGATGACTTGGCATGAAAGAAATAAAGAAGGTGCAACATACTCACATAGTTCACAGACATCTATCGGATAGATGAAATTGACAGTATAGACTTAGCCATTGAGAATATGGTCTTGATGAGGTTCAAGATGCATAAGAAAGAGTCTCCGAAAGGAAATGGTTTCCGAAAGTCATGACACAAGGATTATTAGTAATCTTTGGATTCTGAAAGGGTTTGGAATGAGATTACATCAGGTTCCACGAGATTCCTGGACCGATCAGAAGTGTTATGAACATATCCTGATGACTTGATTCTTAGAGCATAGTAAGTTGGATTCAAGATATGACCTGGCTGAGAATACTAAAAGGATTTTGAACACGCGTGAGAAATCATTGGGTAATGATTAGGGTGAATGTTTTGAAAGGAGTTTCAAATCAGTAATTGTTTACACTAGGACGTGGTGCTGTAGGACTTCATGGTTAAAGAGTTTTGTTGGTTTCTGATGGAGCGCGTGTGGTTCACCGGCACATCATGATGCCTCGAAATAGTCTTAGGGTGTAGTCATGTAGACTAAAGACCCCGAGAACCATGGGCAGTCACGGTACACATCACCGGAATGGAGTTGTAAGAGAGAAAGACAGAATGACAAATTGAGATATTATCGGAAGAGTATCCGATTGGATTATCTGCAATAAAGTGTATAAGTGTTAGACACTTGGATACATAGAAAGAGTGAAAAGGTCATTGAGTTAAAATAGACATAGATATAAAAGGCTTCAATTGAAAGTTTAAAAGAGAATAAGAAACCGATAATAGTTATGATAATTCCGACTTGGTGATTACCTCGTGGAGACTTGGTAATAAGCAGGAGTAGCTGCCAGTCAGATTTTATGTTTCGCTTTCGCATGTTTTACTTCCTGAATAATTGGATTATTCAAATATCCACAGTCGCTCATACTTTTAGGGAGTAAGTATGAAGGAAGACTGTCATGAATTGGTTTGTAGATTGTCTAAGGAGTTAGACATAGCAATAAGATTGCTGCAACGTTCATGAGTACTTGGAAATGGAGATTTGAGTATTGGATAAACCCACGCTCAATAGATTGCTTCATAGATTACATCACGATCAATGTTGAGACGATAATATCTTATGGTCTTGAAGTGGAGAGATATGAGTTATAATTTACGAGGCGGTTGTTCCTTGATAGTACGAAAACGCATCGGTAACTCGGTGTTATAAAACGTGCTGTTGTGAATGCTTTGTCTGGTAAAAGATATAAGCATATGAGTCGAAGCTTATTCGTCCCTTGACCCTGACGGGAAACAGATATCTGTACGCCTCTTGATGATTTTGAAGTTGACTAAAGTGCTGGCCAGCCAGGACAGAATTGATATGTTCAATTAGAAGTCCTATGTCATATGCAAAATCGGAAATCGGGAAACAGTGTGTCAGACAGAGATTGATCTCAATCCATGTCTCATTTCTGAAAATATCTTGTTGGACGGAGGATCATCTGATCACTTATCTATGGACAGAACTGACTAGGTCAGAGTTCGGCAGCAGTTTCTAAGAAGCTACAGTTTGCTGATTAATTAGAGGTTAAATTGGTAATTATAGTCATAGACTTATCCAAGTGGGAGATTCTTGGATTAGGTGTCTAAGCCATGACTAATAATTTGTATTTACCTAATTAATAGTAGCAAAGTCCATTTGAGTTGCCCTCATAGCTGGAGGTTTGGTAGAAAGTTCGGTAGAGAGAAAGGTTGATTTATTATGTGATTAATAAATCAACATGAATTAAATATATGGTTTGTTAATATATTAAAGTGATAATATATTAATTAGAAACTATATTAATTAATTAGAAATTAATCTGGAATTAATTGGATTTAATTTGGTGATTAATTTAATTAATTAAAGGTGCAGGGACTGAAACTGTAATTATTCAATAGTTGAGTAAGTGACAGTTATAGTAAACCAAGTGACCACGAAAATTTGTATGGGATAATACATAATTTCTATGATAATAAGTTAGGATAAATAGATTTGAATTGTAAGATAAAGGCTTATCTTATATGAATTCAAAAAGGTTTATCTCTAAAGGCTTATCTGGTTATCGGTTGGAACCTATAAATAGGGAGCCCCATGCACACCATTTGGCAAGACTTTTGACTTTATTTTCTCTCTAAATTTTGTGACCTACCTCCCTAGCTTGGGTGTGATTTCATTTGAGGCAGGACACTTGTGCTGCTTAGCTTGCAAGAAACAACTAAAGGTTAGTTTTTCTGATTTATTCTTTTAGTTAATTTTTGTTTGGCCTTTAGGAATTAGTTACATGTTCAAAGTAAGAAAACATAGATCCAATCTAGGTTGCATGTGAACTTGGGGTTTTCGTTCATAGATTTGTAGAAAACCTAACAGTGGTATCAGAGCATTTGACTGTTTTTTTGTTGAATTGCTGTAATAGTTTTTTCCTAAAATTTAGGGTTTTTGTTTTTAAACCCTTAATAGGGCAATCGATTTAGGGTTTGGGTTTTAGAAACCCTATCCCCTCCCCTTGGTAATTTTCGAAATTGACTTAAGGTTTAGAAGACTTTCTATTTTTGGTAACTTTAATTGTTTAATTAAATAGATAACCTTAAACCCATTATTTGTTTTTCGAAAAATTAGGGGTTTGAGATAGGTTTAAATTAATTTGATTAATTTGTGAAACCTATCTACATTTGAATTAATTTAATTAATGGTATAATTAAAAGATAATTCAAAGATTTAATTTAATTTCAATTTAATAATTAAATTGTCGAAAAAAATTAAAGGATAAACCACAAATATTTTAAAAGGTTTAAAATATTTAGATTTAATTAATTTAATTAATAGTTTAATTTAAAGATAAATTAAATCGAATTTAAAGGTTTAATTTAATTTGAAATTTAATAGTTAAAGTATCAGGAAATTAAAAGATAAACCAGGAATATTTTAAAAGGTTTAAAATACATCTTATATATATTATTAAAGGTTAATACTATATGTATAAGATAAATTGGTTAGTCAAATTAATAGTAGGCCTCATTCACAAAGCTGATCTATAAAGTGGGTATAAGGAGACTGCCTATAAAATGGCGGTCTAATGGGTGTCCACTCTCACCCACCGCTCGCCTGATCAGTGGAGGGTCGTTAGCCGAACGGGTTTGATAGGACCGCTTAATCATTAAAAGTATAATGATCAAAGTACTAGAACACTTTACAAAAATTCCCAATCTAGTTACTTTAGGAAAAATGTGAATTTGATGCTAATCCATGAAATTGCACATTGCACTTTATGAAACGTTAGTGGAGCGTGTGTGGTTTACCGGCACACCAATAGGGGTTCATAAAGAGTGGCAATGGGTTTCTCGGGTGTTATCATTGTTGATGGAGCATGTGTGGTTAACCGGCACATCAATTTGAGATGGTAATTGACCCCGAGAGTACCAAGCTAATTTGCATGGTTATTCACACCCAGTTTGTGATCCTCGGCATCCCAGTCACAAACGGTGGGGCATATCCGAGATTAAACATGCCATTGAATAGTTCAATGAATCTCACAGATCTAGGAATTTCATAAGACTGAAATTGATAAATGTTATCTACCTTAATGACCACTGTGTTGTGATTACGACATCCCTCTTCACAACATAGTTGGGGTATTTAGGATCCTAGCCTTGTTAAATAATAAATTGGGTAATTATTTAAAAGGATTAATTAAACTAATAAATTCAAATTTTATATATGTATGAAGAAAGTGTCATTCTCCTCCTTCCCCTCCTTCATCCATTTCTGAGAGCATCAGAAAACACCTGTTAAATATGGTAAGACTGACTGGCCTTGACTGTGTGATATGGTTTTGCAATTAGAGAATAGTTCTTAGTTTTGCTGGCAAACCATATCCGACTTAGTGTCCGCTCCCAAACATGGCATCACACAGCAGCTTGTGATGAGCATGACTCCTTGACTATTGAGTCCAAGGAAGTTCGTTGCCTTATGCTATTGATCATTGACCCCGAGTTCCGCAGGGATTTAGAATTCCTGGGGTCAGATAAGTTAGCGCAGCTGGTTGAGGAAAGGTTCCGAGAAATGGTTGAATAATGGGAACGAACTAGGATCTTCAAAGAGCTTGAAGTTGCAAGGTAGAAGGAAGTAGCACCAGTTTGCATGTTCCCGAGATTGAGGGATACATAGGCGAACAGTATAATACTAGTTTCCCTTTGTGATCGGGAGTTAAGCATTAGCTCGACTCGTTGATCTGTTCCTCCAGATGAACAGAAAGGGTAACCGGATAAGACAATCGTGGAAATGCATTAAATGTCGACTCTGTATGAGTCGTTCATGGAGAAGCATAGTTCCGATTGATTCAGCTGCTTCAGGATTGAGTCTAGTATTAAGGTGCATCAAGAAATGATCCAGATCGTCTGGACCGATTGTTCGATGTTTCAAACTAGGAATCCATAAGGTGGGACACAGTCACAGAAAGATTGGAAAAATGCTCCAAAGCCAAACCGTTTGGCAAACTCAGTAATATCTTAAAACTCAGAATACCTGATCCTTATTTTCTTGATACAGGATGAGTTTCTCACATTTGCTCTGTATGCATAGACTCTGTAGGATGCGGGATGTTGTCGCACAGGAGCATATTCAGATTGGATCTGGAGCTCGCGCAGTTTTTGGAGTTAGGCTAGATATTTGTTCTTGTTATTAGTTTGTAGATACATATGACATGGATTCGCATAGTACATTGTTCTGAGGATAATTCTGGTTTAATAAAATATTTTTCTTTTAAAACATGATTGTTTTAATTGTCCTCGAAATGTTGTGTGGATGTGTTGATGGCATAAATGGTAATAACTTGAATGTTGACACATCCAATGGGATTGGATTTATAAATTGTGTTCCTTATGATTGTTAAAGTGAATTTTATGAGAATCACTTCAACCAAAGGTCCAGTTGGACAGGACTTTGGAATCATTTGACTTAGAGTCACATGATGAATTGAGTGCTTAATAAGATTAATTGTGGCAAGAAATGAATCACCCAAAAATCCAATGGATAGGATTTTGGAATCAGTTGACTTGGAGTCAGGTGATGATTGCATGTCTTGAACAATATTAACAAAGTCATAAATTTACATAGGGATGTAAAGGACCTTAATATCTTGAGCAACAGACACATAAGTTACTGTATATTGCTCGAATCTTCGAACATAACACGGTTATAAAATTTGATCAATCCTTTTTTCTGTCGTTAAGGTGCCTTACCTATATTGGATAATATAAATGGGAATGCGGCCAGTCCATGATCCAAGATTGGATATACAGTAAAGATCTTTTGGCAGAAATCAAAGACAAGGGTCTGAAATCTGAAAGAGTCATTGTCTTTCCTTGATGACTCAAATCAATAAGACAAAGAGTTACTAATAGCGGGCCTTTGCCAAAGAAAGAAGAAAGACTTACTTCTCCTATTTCTATTCTATTAGTTATACTTCATGATATTTTGCCAAATAGTTTGATAATTATGGTTTCGCTTATCGGAATAAGCGATTGATTGGAACCTTGAAGTGTTCAAGGATTTCAAAGGAAGTATAAGATCAACAGAACTTGAGTGACAACATAGACTGAGAAAATGTTTCACAGTTTATCCTCTTCCAAGAATATTAATGGTTATAATGTGTCTTAGGGAAGACGATAGAGCATTGATCGAAATAGTTTTGATCCTCGATGTATAAGATACATTTCCAATTAGTATTTCAATGAATTAAATATTCAACCAATCAGACCGCAGAAACCATATTCCGACCATATCTTAGACTAAGCATGTTATGCCGACACTGTCTGAAATGTAAAGCTGGGATCATCCCACAAGTACATAGAAAGTCCAGGGTCATGTAGTTTTCATCTGAATCTCATGACAAACCTGAAACTGATCAACAATGTCGTTTCATTGGCCATTCCGGTTATCCTTTGAAAGAAGAGTCCTTTTAGAAAGAGCTCATGTTCTAAGGAAACAGTGGGAGTAAGAACAATCCTGAAGGAGTTCAAGGATTAGCCAAGTGAAAGAACCTTTAGTCACCACTGGGCCTTGACCAGGAATCGGATTACTCTTAAACCTGGCATACTCTCTCTTCGCTTGACCAGTAGTTTTGGTCACCGTCATACGGAGTTATGACCTGGGTGACTTACCGATTAGTGGTAAAACACTAAAGATTGAACGGATAAGTAATCCGACTACTGGGAAGCATTGGTGAGCCCGGTTGCTGCCAAATAAGAGAACTTTAGCGCGAGACACAGTCTATGTGACAGTTTGATTGATTTTACAACTGGTCTAGGAACCAGTGGGAGTAATTGAATCATCAAAAGAAGGGAACATAAAAATGTACTTACAGAACATCTGGTTGAATGAGTCATCACTTGGAGTCAAGCAATTGATTCCGAGAGAAGCACTCTCAATAGAAGATGAAATCCGAGAGGATTCTACGTGGCATAGTGTGAGTCGTTAGTGGTTTACCAGCACACTAATAGGGACTCACATAGAGCATGCCATTCCAAAAGGTACATGGCCCCTGGATTCGTCCCATGGGCATCTCGTAATAAAGGATATTCGGATTCTCAAAATATGCCAAAAGGTTTGGATTTTGTGAATAGCTGAAAGATTTCCATTAATATGTGAGATAGGTTTGGATTTCGGTTTCACAAAATGTGCCAAAAGTTCTGGATTTTGTGAATAGTCCGAAAGAGTCATATAACCGTGTCAAAGCCAGTGGGAGTATCGTTGTTATCTGCTATCACTATATGTGGGTTACATACTGGTTCTAGGAAATGTCTCTTATCATTACAAAGTGTAATGACTTGGTGTTAAGAAATGGTTCGCTATGAAAGACTTTAAGAGATACAACATACTCAGGTGGTTGTGAACATCTATTAGATAGATCGAGATTCTGCCAATATGATCTTGATGAGATTCAAGATGCATAACCCCAGGAAAGGAGTTTCCTATCATTGCAAAGTGTAATGACTTGGCTTGAAAGAAATAAAGAAGGTGCAACATACTTACGTGGTTTACACATATATCGGATAGATGAAACTGACAGTATAGACCTAGCTATTGAGAATATGATCTTGATGAGATTCAAGATGCATAAGAAAGAGTCTCCAAAAGGAAATGGTTTCCGGAAGTCATGACACAAGGATTATTAGTAATCTTCGGATTCCGAAAGGGTTTAGAATGAGATTACATCAGGTTCCACGAGCCTCTTGGACCGATCAGAAGTGTTATGAACATATCCTGATGGCTTGATGCTTAGAGCATAGTAAGTTGGATTCAGGAAATGACCTGGCTGAGAATACTAAAAGGATTTTGAACACACGTGAGAAATCATTGGGAAATGATTAGGGTGAATGATTTGAAAGGATTTTCAAATCAGTAATATGTTACACCAGGACGTGGTGCTGTAGGACTTCATGGTTAAAGAGTTTCGTTGGTTTCTGATGGAGCACGTGTGGTTCACCGGCACATCATGATATCTCGAAATAGTCTTAGGGTGTAGTCACGTAGACTAACGACCTCGAGAACCATGGGCAGTCTCGATACACATCACCAGAATAGAGTTGTGAGAGAGAAAGACAGAATGACAAATTGAGATATCATCATAAGAGTATTCGATTGGATTATCTGCAATAAAGTGTATAAGTGTTAGACACTTGGATACATGGAAAGAGTGAAAAAGGTCATTTAATTAAAATAGACATAGATATAAAAGTTTTGAATTGAAAGTTTAATAGAGAATAAGAAACCGATAATAGATATGATAAATCCGACTAGGTGATTACCTTCTGGAGACTTGGTAATAAATAGGAATAGCTGCCAGTCAGATTTTATGTTTCGCTTTTGCATGTTTTACTTCCTGAATAATTGGATTATTCAAATATCCACAGTCGTTCATACTCTTAGGGAGTAAGTATGAAGGAAGACTGTCATGAATTGGTTTGTAGATTATCTAAGGAGTTAGACATAGCAATAAGATTGCTGCAACGTTCATGAGTACTTGGAAATGGAGATTTGAGTATTGGATAAACCCACGCTCAATAGATTGCTTCATGGATTACATCACGAGCAACGTTGAGACGATAATATTTTATGTTCTTGAAGTGGAGAGATATGAGTTATAATTTATGAGGCGGTTGTTCATTGAAAGTACAAAAACGCATCGGTAACTCGATGTTATAAAACGTGCTGTTGTGAGTGATTTGTCTGGTAAAAGATATAAGCATATGAGTCGAAGCTTATTCGTTCCTTGACCATGACGGGAAACAGATATCTGTAGGCCTCTTGATGATTTTGAAGTTGACTAAAGTGCTGGCCAGCCAGGACTGAATTGATATCTTCAATTAGAAGTCTTATGTCATATGCAAAATCGGAAATTGGGAAACAGTGTGTCAGACAGAGATTGATCTCAATCCATGTCTCATGTCTGAAAATATCTTGTTGGACGGAGGATCATCTGATCACTTATCTATGGACAGAACTGACTAGGTCAGAGTTCGGCAACAGTTTCTAGGAAGCTATAGTTTGCTGATTAATTAGAGGTTAAATTGGTAATTATAGTCATAGACTTATCCAAGTGGGAGACTGTTGGATTAGGTGTCTAAGCCATGACTAATAATTTGTATTTACCTAATTAATAGTAGCAAAGTCCATTTAGGTTGCCCTCATAGCTGGAGGTTTGGTAGAAAGTTCGGTAGAGAGAAAGGTTGATTTATTATGTGATTAATAAATCAACATGAATTAAATATATGGTTTGTTAATATATTAAAGTGATAATATATTAATTAGAAACTATATTAATTAATTAGAAATTAATCTGGAATTAATTGGATTTAATTTGGTGATTAATTTAATTAATTAAAGGTGCAGGGACTGAAACTGTAATTATTCAATAGTTGAGTAAGTGACAGTTATAGTAAACCAAGTGACCACGAAAATTTGTATGGGATAATACATAATTTCAATGATAATAAGTTAGGATAAATAGATTTGAATTGTAAGATAAAGGCTTATCTTATATGAATTCAAAAAGGTTTATCTCTAAAGGCTTATCTGGTTATCGGTTGGAACCTATAAATAGGGAGCCCCATGCACACCATTTGGAACGATGTTTGCCGGCGATGGCCGATGACGATATTTGCCGATGAAAGTCGACGATGATGATTTCCGATGAATCGGGGCAAGCCCGAGAGTCGAGTGATGATTGTTAAAGTGATGTTTATGAATTATTGGAAAATCTGGGGAACTTGCTAAGCAATGTGTTTACAGTTTTAAGTTTAAAATTTTTCAGGTACTCATGGCGTGGGGGCTCGGGCACGGCGTGATCGCGGGCATTGACATCTATTTTGTTGACTTTCGATGACATTATTTGACTATGGATTATGAAACCACTTATTTATCTTTTGATGAACTGAGTGAATGGTTTGACTAAATGAATGATTTGGGACGTATGTTTTATTCGATTTGGACTTAAAAGAATTTTTTTTTCTATATGTGTTTTTGGGACGTTACAATCATCCTCGAAAAACATATACCTGAAATGAGTTTAGTGAGAAAGGTTTAGTGGAACTATAAAGTCATTAATTTCGCTCCATTCAACATGTGTGCAAAAGAAGGATATACAATTTGTAAAACTGATAGCATCTTGATACTTTTAACATTACAAAGATGTATTTGTACTTTTTTCCTACTGTCTAATAAGTCACCAATGAAGCAGTAGATGCATATTTAATGAATATAAAAGCACCAGAAAGCTTAAAGAATTTACTAGCAAATCTTTCAAGTTCTTGAAGTAACTGTATTTATAAAAATAATAGAAGATTTGCGTGAGAAACGCACGTGTGGTTTTTGTTTTCGTTTCAATCGATTGACTTGCAATGGACTTAGACTGTAGGTCCCAAATAGTTCAAAACGGATCTAAATGGTATCAATCAAACAATAAGAGCACGGAATATCACAATCTTCAATGCACTCTATTAATCTTCAATAGACAGGTACATAAGATCGCTAATGTTGCTTGAACATACAGAGATTTGCTATATTAGCCTAGTGCTCCAAAACAACCAACCAACACAATGAAGAACACGATACATATATATATACCTATGCTGCCAAGACCGAAATCCAAAGCCCATGGGCCGAAATCCTATACAGGTCTAACCGAAATCCCTAGGGATTTCGGTCATGATGACCGAAATCCAGGGGGATTTCGGTCCCAGGCCGAAATCCTCAAGCAGCCCCTTAGACTTTGATATTTTCCAGTTTAAACCATGTAAATGTAAAGATTAAACCACAAAATAAGTCCTAACAATCTCCCCCTTGGTTTAATACTTTAATTTATCTTCGAGCTCTGTCTTGAACTTGATTCGGTTGAACACTGAAGAACATTTCAACAATCTCCCACTTAGCATAACAATCTCCCCCTTAGCAGATGACGGGTATAGATGTTGGTGATATTCAGCACATTTGCAGCGACAACTTCATCTTTGGATTGAACAATCTTCAGATTTGACTTTGTAAGTTCATTTGGCGATCCAGTCTTTAGTGCAGGCAATGAATCGGCACAACCAGCTTTTCATTTGACTTTGACTTTGACTGGAGTCTGACTCTTCATCTCTTCTTGATCACATACAGGTGTAGTTGTAGTAACAAACAGACTGAGGAGGAATTCAAGCAGCTTGTCACATGGAATTGAGCTTTCACCTTCTTCGGAAACAGGAAATTCGTGTCGAAATTCTTGAACTTCAACTTGAGCTGGCGCTTCTCGATACGATCTTTGATTGCAAATCCTGTGAGTCATGGAGTTACAAACTCTCACCACTGTTGTTCAAGGATTCATCCTTGGCTCAGAATGAGACTTCTCGCAGTATCTGTGTGAACCCGGAGGAAGCACTGCGATTGTTTGACTATCGGTGAACTACTCGTGGCTGTTTTGATTTTGGGCCCTGCATATCCTTGATTAAAGATCTCAATGTAGTTGACAAGTCAACAAGTTGACTTGGCTCTTGGCGAGACGTTTAATGGTATCCAAACTCTGCGGAATGTACCATCCTAGTGCCAATTTTGAATCCAGTGAAGTTGTTGGGGTCTCACAGCTATTGTGGTGAACAACAACGATCACTGACCCAGAGTTTCGATATTTCATCAATGTAAGGTAAAATCACATTAAGTCACGAATATCTGTTTAGAGGAAGAATTGGGTCAAGAGTGGTATGAGCGTGTAATATGTCTTGGTTACTAGACATACCCATCGGCTAGACTTTCGAATTGTCATCAGTGTATGGTTTATTAGACTAAGTCATCCAACTCTTGAATGAGAAATTTTGTAGGTAGAAATGGTTATTGATGCCTCACATCTACTACTGGTGTTATACCAGAGATCACTTGCATAGAGTTTCAAAATATTATCACCACTTGGTTTAAAGTGGTGAGTCGTCTATTTCTTGCATCAGAAATATAAAGATGGTTAAGAATGGATTGGTGCGTGTGATATATTACGGTACACAATCTAACCATCGACACAATTTTCTTAACTCTCGACTATGAGCGGCTTTACTCAAAGTTTCTAGAAGTTGGTGTTGCAGAAGAAACTTTTAGATTTGGTTAAGAAACGGTTGTTAGTGCTTCAAACTTACTATGGTGTAACAGTAAGAATCATTCGCACTTAAGTGTTACCTCAACAGTAAGTGGTATAACTCGGTGCGTCGTCGGTGTGTAAGGAATGTCTTAGTGAGTCACGGTAATAGTGAGTCACATCTTTGACATAAGAATTTTGATCTGTATTTATGATTGGTATTGATCAGAAACATTGACAATCGTGTAAAAATAGGTAAAAGAACAATATTTTTGAGTTTTGTAATTTTCTAAAAGGAAAGACATGAAACGAAAAGCATATTTTTGAATTTTTAAGCTTTCTGAAAAATAAAGACATAAAAGTAAAGGACATACTTGTTGGATTAGGTGTCTAAGCCATGACTTATAATTTGTATTTATCTTATAAATAGAAGCAAAGTCCATTTGGGTTGCCCTCATAGCTGATGGTTTGACAGAAAGTTCAGTAGAGAGAAGGGTTGATTTATTAAATGTTTAATAAATCAATAGAAATAAAATAAATAGTTTATTAATATATTAGAGTGATAATATATTTATTAGAAACTATATTAATTAATTAGAAATTAATTGGATTTAATTTAGTGATTAATTTAATTAATTAAAGGTGCAGGGACTAGTTTTTTAATTACTCAAAAGTTGAGTGATGACTGGCCAGGTGGCCAGGCAGTTGGCTAGAATTAGAGTGAGCACACTCTAAATCTCGAAACCCTAATTAGGGTTTTAGAGGCTTGGTCCAAATGGGTAACATGCTTGTCCATTAAGGGGCTCCTCTAGGGTTTCAGCTGTCACCACCTGGAGGCTATAAATAGAAGCCCCTGGAGGCTCCTTAGTCTGTGCCAAATACACTTTGTCTCTCTGGAATTCTGTTGCTTCTCCTCTTTTTTGGGTGTGATCTCATTTGAGGCAGGACAACTGTGCTACTAGCTTCAAGACTGAAATCAAAGGTTGGTTTTCTTGTCTTAATTCTTTAGAAAATTAATTGTTGCCTTTAGGATTTTGTTATATGTTCAATTGCTAGAAAAACATAGATCTTTTCTTAGGTTTCATGTGAACTTAGGATTATTAGTTCATAGATTGCTTAAAACTTTACAGTGGTATCAGAGCTTTGGCTGTTTTTCAGATTGAATTGCTATAACTGCTTTGTATGATGATGGGTTTAGCGAAAATAAAACCCCTCATGGAGGCTTTGTCGATTTGTGGCTAGGGTTTTAGAAACCCTAGCCTCCACCCCCTTATCTGCGATTTTGGCATGTTAGGGTTTTGCAGGTTTCTTAATTTTGGTAATTGTGATTAATTATAAAAACTGGAAACCTTAAACCCACTACTTGCATTTTTCGAAAACTAGGGGTTTAAGATAGGATTAAATTAATTTGATTAATTTGTGATGCCTATCTTGATTTAATTAATTTAATTAGTTGTTTAATTAAAAGATGAATTAAATCATTTAAAGGTTTAAATTTAATTTTTTAAATTAAATGTTAATTAGCCAAAAATTAAAAGAATAAACCTAAAAATATTTTAAAAAGTTTAAAATACATCTTATATATATTATAATTAATAGTTAATATTATATGTATAAGATAAATTGGTTAGTCTTACCGTTAGTAGGCCTCATTCATAAAACTGTCCTATAAAGAGGGTATAAGGAGACTGCCTATAAAATAGTAGTCAAATGGGTGTCCACTCTCACCCACCGCTCTCCTGGTCAGTTGAGTGTCGTTAGCCGAACGGGTTTGATAGGACCGCTTAATTCTCATTAAAAGTATAATGCTGTAATTGAAAGTACTAGAACAATTCATAAAAATCCCAATCTAGTTACTTTAGGAAAAATGTGAATTGATGGTAATCCATGAAATTGCACATTGCACTTTATGAAACGTTGGTGGAGCGTGTGTGGTTTACTGGCACACTAATAGGGGTTCATAAAGAGTTGCAATGGGTTTCTCGATCTTACCATTGTTGATGGAGCGTGTGTGGTTAACCGGCACGTCAATTTGAGATGGTAATTGACTTCGAGAGTACCAAGCTAATTTACATGGTTATTCACACCTGATTTGTGATCCTTGGTATCCCAGTCACAAACAGTGGGGCATATCCGAGATTAAACATGCTATTGAACAGTTCAATAAATCTCAAAAGAACTAGGAACTTCATTATAATATGATTATTTTCCGCGGTGGAATTGGATGAATCGTCATTCGCCTGCCTTTATAAAATTTACAATTAGATTACGGCATCCCTCTTCTAAGTTGTAAATTCTTATAGTTGGATCCTAGCCTTATTATTATATTGGTTTAATATTAAGGATCTCATATTTATCTAATTAAAAACTACCTTCTTTTATAGATGTCTTCTGCTGAACAACCCGCTCCCCACTCCAAATCTAGTAACGTCACCTCGATCCTCTCGTTATGTTCCAAAGTGACATTGGATGGCACGAACTAACGACTGGATCAGAATAAAAATGGCTCTGCGGTTTGAAAACAAAGAGTACGTTCTCGACACCGAGCTAGTTGAAGTTGACCCCGACACAGCTACTCCCGAGGAAGTTGCCTCATACCAAAAACACTGTGATGATGCGACCAAAGTGGCCTACATCATGATCACTACAATGAAACCCGAGTTGCAAAGAATCTATGAAGACTACAAGCCCTATGAGATGCACAAGGACCTTGCGGAAAAGTTCCGCAAGCGAGCGCGTGTCAAAAGGTGCGAGGTGGTCAAAGCGTTCACTGACAGCAAGCCAAATGGCGGAGAGTCCGTCTGCACTCATGTGCAAAGGATGCAAGGTTATGTGGATAGGCTTAGAAAGCTGGGTATGCTAGTTGATGAGGAGTTGGCCATTGACATAGTGCTTAACTCCTTACCAAGTTCTTATGACCAGTTCACACTGGTGTATCATTTGAACAACACTCAGGCCTCTTTGTCTGAGTTGTACAGCATGCTGCAGATTGTAGAAGATGGGATGAAGGGTAAAAGTAAACCCTCAGTTAGCCAGCCCGTCTTGGCAATTGGTCATGGTAAGGGAAAGAAACGGAAGGGCCCTCCCAGTCAGAACCGTAGGGAAAAGGTTCATGTCGGGTCATCCAGTAATGGCCCGAGACCCAAGTCCTCCAGCATTCCTCATGTCGCCAACCCCAAAGATGCCGACTGCTTTTATTGCAAAGAAAAGGGTCATTGGAAGAGGAGCTGCCCGAGATACTTGCAGGACGTCAAGGACAGCAAAGTGAAGTCGACGTTAGCAGGTATGTACACTATATCTAAAAACTCACCATTTTCCAGTTCTTGGGTCCTTGATATAGGATATGATTTTCACATATGTTCTGATTTGCAGGGCCTAAAGTAAAGCAGGGAGGTGGAGCATGGTAGATTGAACCTGATTATGGGTAATTGGAGATCGTCACCTGTTACCAAGATTGGTGTCTATAGTTTAGTGCTTAGTAGTGATGTTTGTTTAGAGTTAACAAATTGTTGCTATTCGCCAGAAATGGCAAGAAACATAATTTCATTTCATGCATTGTTCAAACAAGGCTTTCAATTTTCTTTTGATAATGATAATGGTTCAATTTCTGTTTTCAAAAATGGTGCTTTTATTTTTACTGCTTTGCCTTGTGATGGTGTGTATGAAACAGTGACATGTGTTGACAATTTAGAACATAGTGTGCATTGTATTGATTCTTCTAGTGGTGTAGAAAAAGCGTGCTTGTGGCGCTGTCGTCTTGGGCACATTAACAAGAAACGCATCGCCAAACTCCAAAGGGATGGAGTGTTGGAATCATTCGACCTCAAATCGGATGATGTATGCGAATCTTGTCTTTTGGGAAAGATGACTAAATCACCTTTCAAAAGGTCTTTTGAAAGAGGTGAAGGTCTATTAGACACCATACACACGGATGTGTGTGGTCCCTTCAGATCAACCACAAAGGATGGCATGCGGTTCTATGTGACCTTTAATGACGATTTTAGTAGATATGGGTATATCTACTTAATCAAGCACAAGTCTGATACCTTTGAAAAGTTCAAAGAGTTCAAAAACGAAGTCGACAATCAATTTGGCAGGAAGATAAAGATGCTTAGATCCGACAGAGGCGGTGAGTATCTTAGTATCGAGTTCCTAGACTATCTAAAGGAATGTGGAATAGTTTCACAGTTGTCACCTCCTAGGACACCACAGTTGAACGGTGTTGCCGAGAGGCGTAACCGAACGTTGTTAGACACGGTTCGTTCCATGATGAGTCGAGCTTCGCTTCCCATTCACTTCTGGGGGTATGCTTTAGAGACTGCCACCCATATCCTCAATCTTGTCCCAACAAATAAGGTAGCCAAAACACCTCATGAAATGTGGACGGGGAAGGTTCCCTCGTTACCACATATCAAGGTCTGGGGTTTTGAGGCTTTCGTTAGACGAGAGACTCAAGACAAACTCGCAGATAGAAGTGAGAGGTGTTTCTTCATTGGATACCCCAAACAGTCATTTGGATACTTATTCTACAGACCGAGCGAGGACGTGGTCTTTGTAGCTAGACGAGGAGTCTTTCGAGAGAGAGAGCTCATATCCAAAGAGGACAGTGGGAGTACCATTGATCATCAAGAAATTCAAGAGTCATCAGATGACACAACTTTAGGAGAAACTAGCAACCAACAAGAGGAAGAGGTTCCTGTTGGTCTGACAGATGTATCCTTACCTCTTAGGCGCTCCGGTAGAGTAAGCATGCCACCCGAGTTTATGTTTTCCATATAACTACGGATAGAGATACGTTTGTCAGTGATAGGACACTGATAAATTTGGATGAACCAGCTAACTACCAGGAAGCAGTGGTGGGCCTTGAGTCTGCTAAGTGGAAAGAGGCAATAGACAGCGAGATCAAGTCCATGTATGATAATCAAGTTTGGAACTTGGCTGATAATGTATGGGGTCAAAAGACAGTCGGGTGCAAGTGGATCTTCAAGAAGAAGACCGACATGGATGGAAAGGTGTACACCTTTAAGGCAAGACTGGTTGCGAAGGGATTCACTCAAACCCTGGGGGTTGACTATGATGAGACCTTCTCGCCAGTGGCCAAGATAAAGTCCATTATGATTATGCTAGCCATAGCTGCATTTCATGACTATGAAATTTGGTAGATGGACGTCAAAACCGCTTTCCTTAACGGGAAGTTGACTGAAGATGTTTACATGAATCAGCCAGAGGGTTTTGTCGATGCAAAGTATACTGATAAGGTGTGTAAGCTTGAGAAATTGATCTACGGATTGAAACAAGCTTCTCGTAGCTGGAATCTTTGTTTCAATGAGAAAGTCAAAGAGTTTGGTTACTCTAGAAGCAAGGATGATTCCTGTGTATATTTCAAGGCTAGTGGGAGTATAGTCACTTTTCTGGTGCTGTATGTTAATGACATACTGCTCATGGGAAACGACGTTCCGACCTTGCAAGATGTCAAGTCTTGGGTCGGGAAGTGTTTTGCCATGAAAGACCTTGGAGAAGCTGCCTATATTCTCGGGATAAGAATATTGAGAGATAGGAAGAAGAGACTAATTGGACTTAGTCAGAATACATACTTGGAAAAGGTACTGAAAAGATTTAGTATGGAAAATTCCAAGAAGGGAGAGCTGCCTATCCAAAGTAATGCAAAATTGAGTAAGACTCAAAGTCCGAGTACCGACGAGGAGATAGCTGACATGAGTCGGGTACCTTATGCTTCGGCTGTAGGGGCGATCATGTACGCTATGACGTGTACTCGCCCAGACGTGGCCTTTGCTTTGAGCATGGTCAGTCGGTTCCAGGGAAACCCTGGAAGGGCACATTGGATAGCTTTCAAAAATATACTCAAGTATTTGCGAAGGACAAAGAACATGGTGTTAGTCCTTGGTGGCAGTGATACCTTGAGAGTTAACGGGTATACAGATGCCAGATTTCAGACAGATAGAGACAACGGTCGGTCTCAGTCGGGCTGGGTATTCCTTTTGAACGGGGGAGCGGTAAGTTGGAAAAGTTCCAAGTAAGAGTCAGTGGCTGATTCAACATGTGAATTAGAGTACATAACAGCGAGTGAAGCGTCAAAGGAAGCTGCTTGGCTGAAGAACTTCATCGGTGACCTTGGAGTAGTCCCAAACATTCAGGAGCCAATGAAACTGTTCTGTGATAATGAAGGCGCGGTTGCCCTGGCAAAGGAAATGCGAGATCATGGAAAGTCCAGACATATCGAGAGAAAGTACCACTACATTCGACATAGAGTAGAAGAAGGTCACCTCGTTGTAAAGAGGGTATCATCTGAAGATAATCCTACAGATCCACTGACAAAGGCTCTGAGTAGGATCAAGCACAATCAGCATGCTAGGAGCATTAGATTGAGATATGATATTAGTTTTAGTAATTAGATAGGGTTTTGAAACTTGTAACAATATAAATGTAATTGACTTTGGTGATTTGATAATAGAGATTTATTAATGAGTATTGTTTACTGCCTTTTGTCAATTGTTTATTATTGTGTTTCAATTTTGCATGTTTACTTCCTGAGTAATATGATTACTCAAAGTTCCACAGTCGCTCATACTTTTAGGGAGTAAGTATGAACGAATACTGTCATGAATTGGTTGTAGATTGTCTAAGGAGTTAGACATAGCAATAAGATTGCTACAACGTTCATGAGTACTTAGAAATGAAGATTTGAGTATTGGATAAACCCGCGCTCTATAGATTGCTTCATGGATTACATCACAAGCAATTTTTAGACGATAATATCTTATGATCATAAAGTGGAGAGATATGAGTTGTAATTTGCAAGATGGTTATTCATTGATAGTGCGAAAACGCATCGGTAACTCGATGTTATAAAACGTGCTGTTGTGAGTGATTAGTCTGGTAAAAGATACAAGCATACGAGTCGAAGCTTATTCGTCCCTTGACCCTAACGGGGAACAGATATATGTAGGCCTCTCGATGATTTTGAAGTTGACTGAAAGTGTTGGCCAACCAGGACTTAATTGATGTGTTCAATTGTAGACTTAAAAGTCATAAGCAAATCAGAAATCGGGAAACAGAGTATTGGACTGAGATTGATTCTAATCCATGTCTCAAGTCCGGAAATATCTTGTTGGATGGAGGATCATCTGATCACTTATCTATGGACAAAACGGACTGGGTCAAAGTTTGACACCAGTTTCTAGGAAGCTATGATTTGTAATTAATCAGAAGATAAATTGACAAATTAAAGTCATAGACTTATCCAAGTGGGAGACTGTTGGATTAGGTCTCTAAGCCATGACTTATAATTTGTATTTATCTTATTAATAGAAGCAAACTCCATTTGGGTTACCCTCAAAGCTGGAGGTTTGGCAGAAAGTTCAGTAAAGAGAAAGGTTGATTTATTAAATGTTTAATAAATCAATAGAAATAAAATAAATAGTTTATTAATATATTAGAGTGACAATATATTAATTAGAAACTATATTAATTAATTAGATATTAATCTAGAATTAATTGGATTTAATTTAGTGATTAATTTAATAAATTAAAGGTGCAGGGACTAGTTTTGTAATTACTCAAAATTTGAGTGATGACTGGCCAGGTGGCCAGGCAGTTGGAGAGAATTAGAGTGGGCACACTCTAAATCTCAAAACCCTAATTAAGGTTTTAGAGGCTTGGTCCAAATGGGTAACAAGCTTGTCCATTAAGGGGCTCATATAGGGTTTCAGCTGTCACCACCTGGAGGCTATAAATAGAAGCCCTTAGAGGCTCCTTAGTCTGCGCCAAATACACTCTGTCTTTCTGTCTTTCTGCTGCTTCTCCTCTTGATTGGGTGTGATCTCTTTTGAGGCAGGACAACTGTGCTGCTAGCTTCAAGACTGAAATCAAAGGTTGGTTTTCTTGTCTTAATTCTTTAGAAAATTAATTGTTGCCTTTAGGATTTTGTTATATGTTCAATTGCTAGAAAAACATAGATCTTTTCGTAGGTTGCATGTGAACTTAGGATTATTAGTTCATAGATTGCTTAAAACCTTACAATATTTTTGTATTTTTGAATTTTATAATTATGTTTTGTTTTAATTCTCCCCTTAAATTTGTGCATGAGGAAGAATTTTGAAAAATAAGAACCATTAATGAATTTAATAAAACAAAAATAATGTACAATATTTACAGAACTGACTTAATAGTCATCAAAACGTATCATTTTAAGCATAGCCACAAGCACATCAAACCGAGCTTTTGCAAAAGGTTTTGTGAATAAGTCCTCCACATTGTTATCTGTGTGGACTGATTCCAAATGAATTAATTTTCGCTCGTAGCAGTCTCGAATAAAGTGAATTTTAATGTCGATGTGCTTGGTCTTAGAATGTTGGATGGGGCTTTTCACGATTTGGATAGCCCCCTCATTGTCACAAAATATGGGAGTGTCAAGAAAGTTCATATCGTAGTCAAGGAGTTGATGTTGCATCCAGATGACCTGAGAACAACAGGCCGAGGTAGCAACATACTCAGCCTCAGCTGTAGAAGTTGACACGGTCTGCTACTTCTTGCACTACCAGGAAATCAATAGGTCTCGTAAGAATTGATATCTAGCACTGGTGGACTTTCTGTCAATGTCGCAACCTCCATAATTGCTATCTGAATAAGCATAAAGATCAAATTCAGGGTTCTTTGGATACCAGCGACCTAATTTAGGTCTCCCTTTAAGGTATCTAAATATCCGTTTGACAGCAGTTAAAGGAGAGTATTTAGGATTAGCTTGATGTCGAGCACACTGGCGGAGTGCAAAAACGATATCTGGTCTACTCGCCGTCAAATACATTAGGGAACCAATCAGGGAACGATAGTACGTTTGATCAACGAGTTCTCCATCTGGATCTGAAGATAGCAGAGGTCGCTCAGACATCGGGGTGTTTGTAGCTTTTGCATCCTTGAATTCAAACTTCTCGAGAATATCCTCCACATATTTGCCTTGATGAAGCAGTATACCCTTTGAGCTTTGCTTAACTTGTAATCCAAGAAACATTGTCATCTCACCCAACGAACTCATTTCGAATCGTTTCTTCATCACATGCTCAAACTCATGACATAAGGCTTCACTTGTAGAACCAAAGATAATGTCATCCACATAGATCTGGACAACAATTTGGTCATCATTTTGACGCTTAATGAACAGAGTCTGATCAATGGTGCCTCTTGTGTAACCATGCTGCAACAGATGATCCGTCAGTGTTGCGTAACATGCACGGGGAGCTTGATAAAGACCATAAAGAGCCTTATCAAGCTTGTAAACGTGATTTGGAAATTTAGAGTTGACGAAACCCGGAGGTTGATCAACATAAATTTCTTCTTTCACTTCACCGTACAAGAAAGCAGTCTTAATGTCCATCTGGTAGACAGTAAAGTTCATGTATGATGCGAAATCAAGAAAGATCTGAATTGCTTCAAGTCGAGCCACCGGAGCATAGACTTTAGTATAATCAAGGCCTTCAATCTGACGAAAGCCACGAACCACCAGGCGTGCCTTGTTACGCACAATAACAACTGAGTTATCTTGCTTGTTGTGAAATATCTATCTCGTCTCAAGAGATTTCTTGCCCTTGGGTAGTTTCACCAATTGCCAGACATTCAACTTCTCGAACTGATTAAGCTCTTCATGCATGGCATCAACCCAACTTGGTTTATTAAGGGCCATCTGAACATTCTTTGGCTCTATTTGAGAAATGAAGCATGAATAGAGGCACTCGTTGACTGGACCACTTTGGCTTCTGGTTTGAACTCCTTCATCCAAATAGCCAATCACATTGTCAATTGGGTGATCACGTTGTATTTTAGAAGGTACATCATGTTCGAGCGGAGCAGTAGAAATCGGAAGGTTTGTTATGTTCTCAACACTGCCTGAGCCTGAAGCACCTATGTCAGAATCTCTGAAGTCGTGAGAGGTACTTGCAACATACTCATCAAGAATTCTCTCAGGAAAGAGGGAATTCATGAAGAGTGGAGTCGAAATGATCAGCAGGATCATAATTGAGCACATCTTCGTGAGAAGCAGATTGATCGATAATTGGAGGTTCGCCAACAACCTGTGATGGATCAGTAGGAGCATTTTCAGTTACAATAGTGGAGGCAGGAGATGCACCGTCATTTGGAATAGGGTCTTCAAGAATCACTGACGGGTTGATGAGATCAGGAATGATTTCTGCATCATCATCTTTGTTTACTCCACTAGGAATTGGTTGTGTACTTAAAACATCACCAGAAAACATATATAATGGTTTAAACAACTCAGCATAGTTAAACAACCAGTCAGGTCCAACATGGGCATCCGTCTCGTTCTCTTCTAGCCATCTCACGTCATATGATTCCACGATCTACTTGGTCACCTTGTTGTACACCCAATATGCAGTTTTACTTGCATATCCAACAAAGTAGCAATCATCGGCTTTGTAATTGAACTTCGGAGTATCTTCAAGATGAAGAAGAGTGCAAGGACAACCGAAGGTATGGAAATGCGAGACGTTTGGTTTGCCACCATAGAGAATCTCATACGGAGTCTTCATTTGAGATTTGTTCATGATGACCTGATTCTGAACATAACAGGCTGTATTAATTGCTTCAGCCCAAAAGATCACTGGTAGTTTAGAGTCGCACAACATGGTACGCGCAGCATCAATCAAAGTTCTGTTCCGGCGCTCAGCAACACCATTTTGTTGGTGTTCGAGTGACACTATATTGACGCTGCACTCCCTTATCTACACAAAACTTATTCAGCACCACGTTCTTGAACTCAGTTCCATTGTTCCATCGGATGGCCTTCGTCTTTAGATTCGTTTGATTCTCGATAAGAGTAATGAACTTCATGACCAGCTCTGTAGTTTCACTTTTGTTCTTTAAGAAGAAAACCCAAGTAAAACGTGAGTAATAATCAATAATGACTAAGCAATAAGAACTTCGGTTAATACTAAGAACATTAACAGGGTCAAAAAGATCCATGTGAAGCAACTGAAGGAGCGAGTCAATGGAATTGATCATTTTAGGCTTGTGCGGCTTCCAGTGATATTTGCCTTGAGCACAGGCAACACATTTTTCAAATGTAATGAAGTCCTTGATTGGAAGCCCTTGGGCAAGATCATTCTTTGCAAGACGATTCAGATTTTTCGCGTTGGCATGACCGAGACGTCGATGTCACAACATGGCATTCTGTTCTGAAGCTTTCGAGAATAAGCAAGTGATGTTTTCTGGAGTGTTGTGATTCATGTCAATGATGTAGGAGTTGTTTTGACATTTTGATCAAACAAGAATCCACTATTTGGGGATGACTACGCCGGGTTTGAGAATAAGACATTCCTTCTTTCTAAAGTGGGTTGAAAAACCCTTGACACAAATCTGAGAAATGCTCAGCAAACTGTGCTTTAACTCAGGTACAAAGTTGACATTCTCAAACTTTAACACGCCATTAGATACAGTTCCCTTTTGTGTGATATTTCCTCTTTCACCGCCCGCAAAGCAAACACATCCACCATTAAAATTTTCAACGTTGTGCAATTGGGACATGTCGCCTGTCATGTGCCTGGAACAGCCACTGTCAACATACCATGGTCTGATGACATTCCTCCGTAATTGTTCCTGCACAAGTTGCGGGATTAATTAGATTTAGGCACCCAGTCCATACGGAAACTGGGTTGACCCTTACTATCAATACACGAAATAGATTCCAAACTCATATCACGTTGATCTAACAAAGGTGAAATATCAGAGGATTTTTGGACACTGCCTTTAGGAACCCATTTATATTGTAATTTCAATCTTTTATCGTTGGTCCAAATGGGAACATTTGCATTAAGTTTAGAATTTGAACTACTATTAGAAGATACTTGTAACATCCCAAAATTTTTGAGTAAATTTAAAAATTTTTAAACGAAAACTTCAATATAAGAAAAGCCACTTAATTAATTTTCATAAAATTCCATAACTTATAAGTTTAATGAAAACACCCCAGGATTAACAGAAGTTAACGAAATCACAATATAGCGGAATATTAATTCAAAAACAGTCCTCCAATGAAGCAGCACAGTGTA
This sequence comes from Cichorium intybus, assembly GCA_023525715.1. Taxonomy (NCBI): domain Eukaryota; kingdom Viridiplantae; phylum Streptophyta; class Magnoliopsida; order Asterales; family Asteraceae; genus Cichorium; species Cichorium intybus. The sequence goes on from CM042014.1 coordinate 57,167,000, forward strand.
TACACGTCACGCCTTGCCATCCATTGTACCTGATGTACCTGAAATAGTAGTTTATATAGGGAAAGGGTAAGCACGGAGCTTAGTGAGTTCCTCAAAATAACATACGATCCATCACATAACATACAACACACAATAACCATTCATATGTCTGTGAGACTCACGGGCTATCCCTGTTCCGCCTGAAGACTCACGAGCAGTGCTCGTTCCGTCTTATCGCTCGCAGGCTTTTCCCGTTCCGTCTAATGACTCGCAGGCTATTCCCGTTCCGCTTATTGGCTCGCGGGCTATCCCGTTCCGTCCACAAACAATCATTATCATAGCAATAATTCACACAATTATCATAACAGGTAAGATCACATTAGTCTAACATATCTTCCTTCCTACGCATGCAATATCACCTATAGTATAGTGAGAAGACTCACCTGATTGTAGTTGACTATATCGTTTATCTTTCTCGCCTTTGTATTTCCTTTCAACTTTAACTGTTAACATAATAATAAATCTATCATTTCTTAATCCTTAACTATATTATAGTCGCATCATTAAACCCTTCAATAATTCCAATATGATACTCCATGATTTATCAAGTAAAGAACGGCTAGGTAGAAGATTAGATGGGGTGGCAGGATCCTTTCAGCATTTTAGCCTTTCGGAAAATCCAACAACCAGATCCCAAGTAATCGGCCTAGTCACCGTCCTCGTAAGTAAATCAATCGGTATTATTTTTGGAAATTACGAATTGTTATAATAACGACATTTTAAGGTTTTTGTTTACTATTGTTAGAAATGAATATAATATAGCATATGTTATACTTATTAAATATTCTACTTCTTAACAAAAACTATTTTACAATACCTAATTAAGCTATAGAAAGGTTTGTAGTTACCTTATGACCAGTCGTCGAGATCTATAACTCCTTCGTTAGACTTTTGAGCTTCCTTCCGCTCACTTGCTTACACTCTAGTGGTTAGAAACCTCTATATATTGGATTGAGATTTAGTTGTGTGGTTTATGAGATGTTTTGAGGGGTATTTATACTTGAATTCTTGAATAAAAAATGGCATGACACTTTTGACAAAAGATTTTAATAATATAACTTTGTTGAAATTAATACCTTCTAGAATCAGTCTGTTCAAGACTGGTTTAGCCTACTTTAAACCCATGAAATTCACGTTTTTATTTAATATTCCAGAAATTTATCTCAATACCTTTCCAGGGATGTATTTTACGTATTTATACAATTTGTCTATGATTTATTATGAATTTTTGAAAACAGACTATCTAATCTGTCAATTCCGAACTAATCAGTAAAGATTGCATTTTTTACCATCGATAATGTCATTTTCAAGCTTACTATTATTTTTGGTAATTGTACTAGACTCAATTTGTAAACTTTGTGCACTGGTTTGAGGTCCAAACGATTTTTCTAGAATTAATTATGATTTTTCTAAAAACGACACAAAATGCTGATTTTCATATGAAATTGTAACTAAAGTTTTTCTTAGCTTTATAACTACCAATGATCATATAATTCCTAACACTCTTATTTTAAGTATATGTTATAATCAGGATACGGGTCTTACAAGTCTCCCCCACTTATTTGGATTTCGTCCCGAAATCCGCATTCTCGAACGCCTCTATGTATTTCCCATCGAGTCCTTGTGTCCTTCAAAAATCCTCCTCGTCTTATTGCCGAAACTTTACAAGATTTAATTATCTTTCCCTTTCAACATTCACATACCTCTGTAATAATGCTTAAGGTCCTATTATTCTCATTCACTCCATACTTCTTTTCTTCTAATTACTCTAGATGTACAAAAAAACTCCAACTGTTTCTCACAATCCCACACATCGACTTGACCGGCTACTATCTACAGTACATATTTAGTACTTTCTAATTTACCTATATACATAGTTAACCTAGTTAACTTGCAACACCTAATTTTAACACTATTTCGTATTTATATGAATTCGCATATTTCAACACACATTTGTCTCAATTCAATATTTTCTTTTAAATACTTTTTAGCTAAATAAATCTATATTTGTAAAATCTCCAAAAAATTTTGTTTCACCGAAAAATATAAAATTTACATCATCTTTCGTAAGTTCTTTTTTTTTTTGGAGTACTGAACACTCTTTAAACTATTTCCATTATCAGAAAACATAAAATTTTGTTTTATTTCAAGAGTCTCTTCATTATCTCGTTCTCAGCGGATTCAAGCAGCGAATTTTGAAAAAAATGTCACTTGGGGTAGTGAAAAGTCGCACCTACTGTAGTGGTTTACATTTTGGTATTAAAAACGTGAGTTGTCATTTCAGTTCCAGCTGCACCATACTATATAAGTGAGTATGTAGTATCATCCATACCTACAATCTTTTCAGTCTCATCCTCTCCTACCACTAGTTTATTCGTAAAAAAAACTCATTTTTACAGTTGAGTTATGGAAAACAGATCTTCAATGGGCGATCTGTCAAACTTTGGACTTAGCTTTCCACTAGAAGAGGGTACTTCAAATCAAGCACCTTTACTGGAGTTCGGTGACTTTAACATTCTAGATATTTATTATCTATTTTTTTGTTCATCTTTCTAATTTTTTGATTAATTCTGAATTATGGTACAGACTTCCCGATATGCCAACAATGGGGCAACTCCAAAGTGGACTGGACGCTTTTTTCTGAACTGATCATTAATTCAGAAGATCCCATGCATACATCTTTAGATTTTGCACTTGAGCAAAATCCATACCTTCTTCAAGGTTAAATTCTTTTGAATGATGTATTCATAAGTATTTTATTTTGTTTAATCATCTTACATGTTTTATTTGTAAACCCATTTGTAGGTGGTCCATCCGATTACAGTCCATTCATGGACGTGAACCCAACAAGCAGTGCGTTTATCTCAAGGAATCAAGAATTCATGGCTGGCATTCAGAATGAGAATCAATTACAGACGATTAATAACATCAATATTGAATTGAATCCCGAGTTTGGGGTTGGTTTTCAATATCAAGATCACCTTAGTTAATTCAAAGGAATCTAGAAGGATTTCAGAATCCTGGGTTTTTAGTTGAAAACCAACAATTGCTACCGATAGAAGCCACTACTTTTGATGAATCAATGTTCATCTTTGGGTTAGAAAATCAGGATCATGTTCAAATGATCTAGAATGATAACAATACAATTGGATTCGAACCTTCTAGTTCAGAAAACATAGCTGGTGGCAGTGGAAGAGGTTCCAGACATTTATTGAGTAGGGAAATAATAGCTGAACACTTTAACAAACCAATTGAGAAAGCTGCGAAGGAACTCAACATTGGAACGACACACTTGAAAAAAAATGTTGTAGGGAATTAAGTGTCAACCGTTGGCCCCAACGATAAATTAAGAGTCTGCAAACTCTTATTGATCGTGCTGAGGTAAAGAATTACATTTTTGTTTTTAATTCCTTTATATCATAAGGTTGTACTTACTAAAGTTATTTGTGCCACAGGAATTTGGTAATGAATTTAGTGAGGCAACAGAATTATCGAGAAATTTAATACCCAACCTAAAAAAGAAAAAAAGAAGCGATAATTGAAGGGTCACAATCGGGTCTAACAGACGGCACAAAGAAGCTAATACAAGCTGCTCATAAGGTTGTATTTAGGAAAAGAAAAATTCAGGAAAAGGGGGAAAATTCATCAAGAACTCATACACAGCAGCAATCTCCGCCATCTAATTCTGGTATGAGTAGTATTAACCCTGGTTTACTCGAGTCTTCGAGTGAGGAGAATTTTTGAGGCTTTTTAGGTGACCTAGCCTGGTTTCCTCCTTCTTATAGCTACCCCCAACTGGTTTCGAATTAGAGCCCTTCCTCATCACTGCCCTACTTACACACGCCCCAAATGAGTCAATATTTAGCCCCTAATCATGGGGTTACAGGTTCCAACCCTATCGAGACCCCATACCTTGGAGCTCCTCCTCCAATAACTGAAAGCATACCACTTCCAAATGCTCGAGAAGGTACAAGTCAACCTAATGATGACAAAGATTGGAGTGTAGAAGATCTTTTCTCGCTTCTTTCTGATTCTCCGGTTTAGGTTAGTAGTTCTGTAAACTTTTCTTAATGTATTAATATAAAGTTGTAGTAATGAATTAAATATATTGACGTGTTACTATAATTTTAATAATTTCATCGATTTAATATAATATTCATGTTGTTCCCTTAATTTCGTATTCCTCCCCCACTTGGACTAAAGTCCAAGTCTGTTTATTCGATTTATAATTTTTTTTACGAGCCCTTACTCTCGAACAAAAACCAAGCCCACTCTGCTCAGCCAACAACTTGCATCAGGGGCAAACACCATCTCAATAAACATGTTTCGATAATGTAAAGACGTTTACATCAACCACCATATGTTACTCATCTGCTTGCGACCCTAGTCAACACCTCTATCGTCAGTTACCTCAATCACGAGCGAGTGATCCAGACTCTCAACCCACACGACCTGATCAATCACTCAAGCAAGATCAATACAAGGGTAGGTAGCCCTACTATTACACAGCACTAGGCATGTACAGAGTCGACTCAAAAATACCCGCTATCATCTCAGGCGCCACTTGCACCTCTTTGACCGTGAGTTGGAAAACTCACCCTTGCATCCTCTAGTCCATGTCTGACTTGTGCGCCCATTAGTTGCATGAAAAATAGCTACCACAATAGCATTTTGACATTCTCCCTTTCAACAGTCTTTAAGCTCAGTATTCAACTTAAGCATGATGGGTCCAACCAAACTGCTATGATCGCATCTTAATTGTTCCTACTGAACCTCACAATCAACATTCAAAAATCGAATGGATAAAAGTTTACCACATTACACTAGCATTTAAGTTAATTATGCTAGACACTCACATACTCAGCTCCTTGGATCCTTCGTGACGAACTCCCGACTCGAATGTGGATCCTGTGCTTTCGATAGTAGGAGCTCTACTACTACCTTCCACACCTATCCATGTCCGTTCCAAGACCCGTCTCGAAATATCTAATTCGCCTCTCACCGATAATTTTAACACACATGCCCTTACAAGGCATATGTCAACCCTTCTAGGAATACTTGGAATCCCACCCCCACCCTGTTATTCTAACTAAGACGGAACTTCCTCCAGTGATGACAGGTTGTTTCGCGAACGTAGTTGTATACAATATCAAACTAAACAGTCTTTCAAATAAGAGAATCTTCCCTAAGGCAACAACCAAACAAGGAACATGCAATAAGGTCAACTCACACATTCTATGACTATTCAGTCCATATTGTATACAACTTAGTGGAAATCTCTAAGCAACCTATCGGCACTAGCATACAGTTCTATTAGCAAATAGCAGATAATAATACAACAATGTGTGATCTCTACCAGGCATTTCAGCAAACATATACCATATGTTTTTTTTAACATCTACAATATTAAATACTTAACCCCTTTTCTCATACTGGCGTCGGCTGGCGGTACACACTGTGTCTTCACTTCACCCTTCGTAAAACATCCTTCTTTCGTAAAAATGTTTTAAGAAAACTCTTAAGCCTCAACTTGAGTCCAGAACTCACTAAGTGAGCCTGATTCTCTCAAGCTGTGCTCTGATACCAACTTGTAACATCCCAAAATTTTTGAGTAAATTTAAAAATTTTTAAACGAAAACTTCAATATAAGAAAAGCCACTTAATTAATTTTCATAAAATTCCATAACTTATAAGTTTAGTGAAAACACCCCAGGATTAACAGAAGTTAACGAAATCACAATATAGCGGAATATTAATTCAAAAACAGTCCTCCAATGAAGCAGCACAGTGTATACACGTCACGCCTTGCCATCCATTGTACCTGATGTACCTGAAACAGTAGTTTATATAGGGAAAGGGTAAGCACGGAGCTTAGTGAGTTCCTCAAAATACCATACGATCCATCACATAACATACAACACATAATAACCATTCATATGTCTGTGAGACTCATGGGCTATCCCTGTTCCGCCTGAAGACTCACGAGCAGTTCTCGTTCCGTCTTATCGCTCGCAGGCTTTTCCCGTTCCGTCTAATGACTCGCAGGCTATTCCCGTTCCGCTTATTGGCTCGCGGGCTATCCCGTTCCGTCCACAAACAATCATTATCATAGCAATAATTCACACAATTATCATAACAGGTAAGATCACATTAGTCTAACATATCTTCCTTCCTACGCATGCAATATCACCTATAGTATAGTGAGAAGACTCACCTGATTGTAGTTGACTATATCGTTTATCTTTCTCGCCTTTGTATTTCCTTTCAACTTTAACTGTTAACATAATAATAAATCTATCATTTCTTAATCCTTAACTATATTATAGTCGCATCATTAAACCCTTCAATAATTCCAATATGATACTCCATGATTTATCAAGTAAAGAACGGCCAGGTAGAAGATTAGATGGGGTGGCAGGATCCTTTCAGCATTTTAGCCTTTCGGAAAATCCAACAACCAGATCCCAAGTAATCGGCCTAGTCACCGTCCTCGTAAGTAAATCAATCGGTATTATTTTCGGAAATTACGAATTGTTATAATAACGACATTTTAAGGTTTTTGTTTACTATTGTTAGAAATGAATATAATATAGCATATGTTATACTTATTAAATATTCTACTTCTTAACAAAAACTATTTTACAATACCTAATTAAGCTATAGAAAGGTTTGTAGTTACCTTATGACCAGTCGTCGAGATCTATAACTCCTTCGTTAGGCTTTTGAGCTTCCTTCCGCTCACTTGCTTACACTCTAGTGGTTAGAAACCTCTATATATTGGATTGAGATTTAGTTGTGTGGTTTATGAGATGTTTTGAGGGGTATTTATACTTGAATTCTTGAATAAAAAATGGCATGACACTTTTGACAAAAGATTTTAATAATATAACTTTGTTGAAATTAATACCTTCTAGAATCAGTCTGTTCAAGACTGGTTTAGCCGACTTTAAACCCATGAAATTCACGTTTTTATTTAATATTCCAGAAATTTATCTCAATACCTTTCCAGGGATGTATTTTACGTATTTATACGATTTGTCTATGATTTATTATGAATTTTTGAAAACAGACTATCTAATCTGTCAATTCCGAACTAATCAGTAAAGATTGCATTTTTTACCATCGATAATGTCATTTTCAAGCTTACTATTATTTTTGGTAATTGTACTAGACTCAATTTGTAAACTTTGTGCACTGGTTTGAGGTCCAAACGATTTTTCTAGAATTAATTATGATTTTTCTAAAAACGACACAAAATGCTGATTTTCATATGAAATTGTAACTAAAGTTTTTCTTAGCTTTATAACTACCAATGATCATATAATTCCTGGCTTTTGTGTCATTGCAATTTTTATTTCGAGAACGTGACCTCGAGGGTTTTCTTTTATAAGATCTCCTTTTTGGCACGTTCTGCCAGACCTGTTCATGTTGAGAAACATACAAGTGTCGAGGACAATTTCTGGCTATATGACCAGCAATTCCACAGTTAAAACAAGTCTGTCTTTTCAATGGAGTATTGGAATTCTGTCCAGGTTCAAATTTGTTCACATTATTTCCACACACACACAAACATGCAACAGATTTGTTAACCACATTCTTCGACCTAAATTTTGGAAAGTTAACATCACAAGAGTTTTTCAAAATGCTAGAAGTTTTAATGTCACTTTTCACACACAAATTTAAAACAGGTAAAACACAAATACCAGTCTTTGAGCAGTTTTTATCAAAAATAAGAGCGGGCTTGTCTTCTTCATCCTCATCCTTCAATATTAGTTTATCTGCACATGAGGTAGAAGCATCAGTAGATTTCATTTCAGAACTCTCTGCAGTGCTAGACTTATCAAAAGATAACATTCTTCAGATTCTTCAATTTCAGAAGATGAAACAAAATTATTATTAAAGGGAGGGGGAACAGCTCTATATCCAAGTCCTTCACCGTGTTTACTAGACCTTTGGGTTTGATGTTCAATTATGGACTCAACTACTTTACCTGATACATCAAATTTTTTAAATTGAATTCAGTATTTTGAAATTTTAATTTCAATGCATCAATTTCAGCAGTTAATCTAGGAACTTATTCGTTTGCAAATTTAATGTGACAAGACTGTACACTAAATTCTTCGTGCAATTTGTTAAAATCTGAGGTTTTGGCTTCTAACTTTTCTTGGAAAGGTTTCAAATTTTTTTGGTGTTATAAACAAGATTTTCCATTTCAAACATTTCTCTAACAAGCTTATCATTCATTTCACGATATTTAGCAAATTTATCAATGCAGACTTGAGAATAGCAAGAATGTTCACTAACCTCATCACTGACAGGGGTGGAAGCAGTATTGGTAGAGACCATGAAAGCGAACTGGAGATCCATCATTTTTTTTTCATCTGCGTCAATATCCATATCACCTTCAATCTGTGCAAGGTGAGCTCTACCATCTCCGTTCAAGTTCAGATCTTGCAGCTGATTATCCCATGTGAACTGCTGAGCAACCATGGCTCTTTCTGTGTTTTTCTGTTGAGGAGCAGCTTCACGATTAGCTCTAGCAGGCACCAGGTTCCTCTCAGTGTTCTCCATCCTGGGCTTAGTACACTCGCGAGCAAAGTGCCCTGGCTCGTTGCAGTTATAACAACGAAGATTTGCTTTGTTAAATCCCACCTTTCTGTCACCACTGCTATTTGCCCAATTGTTTCTTCCAGTTCTTTGTGTGAATCTTTTGGCTCTGAAAACCGCCATAGCGATATGCCAAGAGATATCTATCTCCTCCAGACCATCAGGGTTGACTTGATTAAGATCATCTACCATCACATCGGTTGAATCGGATCACCAGCAACGAGAGCATTGTAGCTATTTAAAAGACCGGCCATCATTCCCAGATTTTCTTTAGCTCCTTTGGGAAGAGCTGGAATAGAAGTAGCAGCTGCAGCAGCAGGAACACGCACAATAGGGACTGAAGATGCCATTGATGTGCTTGATGAATAAGAAGCTTGCTGAGTTTGGACTTTGGCAGGAAGAGCTGAAAAAGCGCCATTGGTAGAAATACCCAAGTTGGCAGCTTGATATGAACTGACATGATTGATCTCTCTGCTTGTCATCCATGTCGCATGCCTTTATGATAGCCATTACCTTAGAGAGTGACAATTTGCCAAGATCTTTAGTCTTTTTAATAACTGCCACATTCATGTCCCAGTTCTTTGGAAGAGAATTCAGCAGGTTCTTGTTTACTTCAGCCTTGGATAGCACGATTCCAATAGTTGCCATCTCGGTGTTCAAGGTGATGAAGCGTTGCAATTGAGTTTCTAGAGATTCTCCAATCACGTGATTGAACATGTTAAACTTTTGACGAAGCATGTCTTGTCTGCTCTGCTTCATGTCATAATTGCCTTCATAAACCTCAATTAGAGCTTCCCATAAAGATTTCGCAGTAATGTGTTTTCTAAAACCTTGGGCAATCTCAGGAGATAATGCCATTGTAAGAGTTTCAAGAGCTTTCTCATCACGTTCCACAGTATCAAATTCCGCATCTGAATAATCTTCAAGAGGTTTATCTATTACAGTTCCATTTTGAAGAGTGATTGTGATTTTGGGAGTTGTATGCAAAAAGCTTCTCCACAGTCTAATGTCTTTCATCTTAATGTATTGTTCGAAACGGTATTTCCATTCCGAAAATCCTTTGACATTAGTCAGCCTGGGGATACGAGTGACTGTGCCCATAACCGAGTCGAGATCTGAAAGCATTGTTGAGGTTAACTCCATCTGAAATGATCAAAGAACACCAAAAACAACTCACAAAAATTAAACAGCAGCTGGACCGAAAACCCAAATCACACCGAAATCCTCCACCAAAAACCAACTGGACCGAAAAGCAGCACCGAAAATCAATTAAACCGAAATTGTTAGGAACTATTTTAGTTTGGTTTAATCTTTATTTATTAGGACTAAAATTGTAAAAGAAATATTAATTAGGGCTTTATTTGTAATATTCGATGGGTGGCCGAACAACCATGGGTTGTTCGGTTTTGGTCCTTGTAGTCCACACCATTTTTGGGCTTGTGGATTAGTCCATGGGCTATGTCATTAGGTCTATAGAGTATTTAAGCCTTTTATGACATCATTTGTCAGGTTGATTGCCTAGAGAATTGTGCTAACCTAGAGAGAGAATCTTTGAGTGTTCTTGGTAATCACACAACTTATGTACTAGTCTTGATAAAGCCCTTTATGGTCTGCATCAAGCTCCTCGTGCCTGGTATGCTACTCTGACAGAACACTTGTTGTAGCACGGTTACACTCGTGGAAGTATTGATCAGACTCTGTTCATCAAACGCCAAGATGATGATCAAATCGTTGTCCAAATCTATGTGGATGACATCCTCTTTGGCTCAACAAGCGATGTTTTGTGCAAAGAGTTTGAGACGGTGATGAAGAAAAGATTTGAGATGAGCTCGTTGGGAGAGATGACGATGTTTCTCGGGTTGCAAGTGAAGCAAAGTTCAACGGGTATCGTGCTTCATCAAGCAAAGTATGTGGAGGATATTCTTGCAAAGTTCGGTTTCAAGGATGCAAAGGAGGCTAATACTCCAATGGCTGAGCGACCTCTGCTATCTTCAGACTCAGACGACCAATCAGTTGATCAAACTTACTATCGTTCGATGATCGGTTCTCTGATGTACCTTACTGCTAGCAGACCGGATATCGTTTTTGCAGTTTGCCAATGTGCTCGCTATCAAGCTAATCCTAAACCTTCTCATCTAGATGCTGTCAAACGGATCTTTCGATACCTCAAAGGGAGAACGAAATTTGGTCTCTGGTATCCAAAGAACCGTGAATTTGATCTTTATGTTTTTTCAGATAGCAACTACGGAGGGTGTGAAATTGACAGAAATTCCACCAGTGCTGGATGTCAGTTTCTAGGAGACAGGCTGATCTCATGGCAATGTAGAAAGCAACAGACCATGTCAATGTCTACAGCAGAAGCTGAATATGTTACTGCCTCGGCCTGCTGTTCTCAAGTCATTTAGATGCAGCATCAGCTCCTTGATTACGGTATCAACTTTCTTGACACTCTAATCTTTTGTGACAATGAAGCTGCCATCCAATTTGTGAAAAACCCTGTCCAGCATTCTAAGACCAAGCACATTGATATCAAAATTCATTTTATCAGAGATTGCTTCGAGCGTAAATTGATTCATTTGGAAAAAGTCCACACTGATAATAATGTGGCGGACTTATTCACAAAACCTGTTGCAAAAGCTCGATTCAATGTGCTTGTCCAGATGCTTAAAATGATACGTTTCACTGATTGTTAAATCAATTCGGTAAATATTTATTATTTTTGTTTTTAGTTAAATTTGTTCATGTTTTTACTTCCGCAATTCTTCCCATGCATAAATTTAAGGGGGAGAGTTAAAAACCAAACAAAAATCAGAAAATTTAAAAAATACAAAAATATTTTCATATTATTTTTATAATTTTCATATCTTTCCTTAAAAAATTAAAAAAAAAAATCCAAAAACAGTTTTACCTATCGACGACGCACCGAGTTTATACCACTCACTGCTGAGGTAATTTTTAAGTGTTTGGGATCTTCATTGGTCCACCCCAATGAATGTGAAGCACTGACAACTACTTCTTAACCAATCTAATGTTTTTCTTGTGTAACACCAACTTCTAGACACTTTGAGAGAAACCACTCAAAGTTGAAAATTAAAAAGTCTGTGCCAATGGTTAGACTGCATACCGTAGTCTATCACACGCACCAATCATTTCTTAACCATCTTTACAATTTTTGATGCAAGAAATAGACGACTCATCACTTTAAACAAAGTGATGACGATATTTCGAAACTCTATGCCAGTGATCTCTGCTACAACACCAGTAGTAGATTTGAGGCATCAACAACCTTTCTTACATACAAAGCTTCTAAATCAAGAGTTGGATGACTCAGTGTAATAAACCATGCACTGATGACAATTCGAAAGTCTAGCCGATGGGTATGTCTAGTAACCAAGACATATTACACGCTCATACCACTCTTGACCTAAAACTTCTTCTAAACAAATGTTCGTGATTCAATGTGATATTACCTCACATTAATGAAACATTGAAACTTTGGGTTAGTGATCATTGTTGTTTACCACAATAGCTGTGAGACCCCCAACAACTTTACCTGATTCAAAATTGGCACTATGATGGTACACTCTGCAGAGTTTGGATACCATTGAACGTCTCGCCAAGAGCCAAGTTAACTTGTTGACTTGTCAACTGCATTGAGATCTTTGATCAAGGATATACAGGGGCCTAAATCAAAACGGCCACGAGTAGTTACCGATACTCAAACAATCGCAGTACGTTCCCCCGGGTTCACACAGATACTGCGAGAAGTCTCATTCTGAGCCAAGGATGAATCCTTGAACAACTGTGGTGAGAGTTTCCAACTCCATGACCCACAGGATTTGCTGATTAGTGATCGTATCGAGAAGCGTCAGTAAGATGAAGTGTTCAAGAATTTCAACACAAAATTGTTCCCGAAGAAGGTGAAGCTGAATTCCATGTGAGAAGTTGCTTGAATTCCTCCTAAAGTCAACTTGTTACTACATTAACACCTCAAGTGATCAAGATGAAGAGAGAAGAAGAGTCAGACTCCAGTCTTAGTCAAAGTCAAATCAAAAGCTGGATGTGTTGATTCTAGACATGCTCTATGACCTAAACTGCTTACCAATCCAAATCCAAAGACGACCTGCATCGAAGACGAAGTTGTTGTTGCAATGTGCTGAATTCCATCAACATTCACTCCTATTGCCTGCTAAGCAGAAGGTTTTCCTGCTAAGGAGGAGATTGTCCATTTGAGGGGGAGATTGTTGAGAATTTTGTGTAGTATTCAACTGATGTCCAAGTTCAAGTGAAGCCTGCAGATAAATGAAGCATTAAACCAAGGGGGATATTGTTAGGAACTATTTTAGTTTGGTTTAATCTTTATTTGTTAGGACTAAAATTATAAAAGAAATATTAATTAGGGCCTTATTTGTAATATTCGATGGGTGGCCGAACAACTATGGGTTGTTCGGTTTTGGTCCTTGTAGTCCATGCCATTTATGGGCTTGTGGTTTAGTCCATGGGCTATGTCATTAGGTCTAGAGTATTTAAGCCTTTTATGACATCATTTGTCAGGTTGATTGCCTAGAGAATTGTGCTAACCTAGAGAGAGAATCTTTGAGTGTTCACACAACTTATGTACTAGTCTTGATCAATACAAGAGTGCATTGAAGTTGAAATAATCTCCTTGTTCTTATTATTTGATTGATATATTTGTTATTGTGAGATCATTGGACCTACAGAACTCCTAGAGAGAAAACCTCTTGACCGAAATCGACCCTAAACCGAAATCGGTGAAACCCTAAGATGACACCGAAAAGCCATATGGGCTGACCGAAATCCTTGCTAACAGACCGAAAACCTAACAAACCCTAGCCGAGAACCTGCACAATTTCCGCCGCCACCAAAAACCTTTGGAGCGTGACTGAAAACCTCAATCAGATTTGAAAATCGCCAAAACAACTCTTAAAACTCCGTTTTTGGATCAAAAACTCCATTTTTGGATCAAAAACTCCGTTTTTGAGTGATGTTTCTTTGAATATGTCAAGAACACGAAGAACGTGAAGAACAAAAACACCCAAACTTGATCAAATCAGTCCAAAACTCCAAGATCCAAGTAAAGGAAATGATGATTGATACCAAAATACTTAAAAACACGAGGTTTTCAAGCTCTGATACCAATTGTAGGTCCCAAATAGTTCAAAACGGATCTAAATGGTATCAATCAAACAATAAGAGCGCGAAATATCACAATATTCAATGCACTCTATTAATCTGCAATAGATAGGTACATAAGATCGCTAGGGTTGCTTGAACATACAGAGATTTGCTATATTAGCCTAATGCTCCAAAACAACCAACCAACACAATGAAGAACACGAGATATATATATATATATATATATATATATATATATATATATATATATATATATATATATATATATATATATATATATATATATATATATATATATATATATATATATATATATATATATAGGGTAAAGTTCTATTAGGAACTCAAAAAAAGGTAGGAACCTAAGAACCCGTTTAAATTGATTACGCGCTTAGTAAGGGTAATTCCGGAATTTTAGCTTCTGTCCGTCGTCTTCATTCAATCACGTACGACGTTCTTTGTAAAGTTTCCTTCTTTCATGTAAAGATTCCTTCTTTAGTTCTTCCATCGCTTACGATTTGCTTCTTCCATCGATTTCGAATTAGTTCTTCCGTTTTCCATCTGTACTCAATCTGAATCAAGTTGATTTTTAGGGTTTTTGATTGAGTGACATTGGATCGCCACTTCAGTTCAGCGCCTTGAATTAGTTCTTCCTTTTTCCATATGTACGCAATCTTAATCAAGTTGATTTTTAGGGTTTTTGATTGAGTGACATTGGATCGCCACTTCAGTTCAGCGCCTTGAATTGACAGTAAGTTGTATTTTCGATTTGATCATATATTTTGTCGATTTGGTCTTTTTACGATGTATCTGAATAAGATTTCCTTATTTTGATGAGAATTGTTCCTTCTAATTATGGCACCTATCTTCAAATTCTTTTAATTGCTGTATCTTATTATTCTAGTCTGCAATGTATCTTATGATGATAAGCTTTGGTATTTTGAGATGAGACGATTTTTGAGATTATCAACAACCGTTGTTGAATTGGTATTTGTGTCACTTGAAATGTTTTGGCTTTCGTTTTGTGAATTGCAAACTATCTGCAAATCCACTACAGCTGCATTAAGTGCAGTTATGTCTTGTTTGATGACACCTGTTAATTCTTGAATCTTCAATGTTGGGTTGTCAAAGACAGAGGTCTTTTTTCCGACTGGAAATTGCATAAAAGATTTAGGATTGAATGCAATAAATAGCAATGTACTTTCGTTAAATTGTTTATTGAAGCATCCTACTTTGAAAATGCACCTAATTGTATCAATAAACACCTAATAGCCTTTGGTAGGTATTATGTTATTCAAGTGATATGAGCAAGTAAGTTTCATCACCTTTCTTGAATAATAAAAAGTTCTGAAAAGCATTGATTTGTTAATGAAATGTTATACTGTCGTATATTATGATATTCAAGTTTTGTTTTGTTTCCTACAACTGGAAACATCAGCCAATATGTGATGATCCCTTTAGAATGATAGTGCATTTTGTTTAAGAAACCCTTGAAATCACAACTGAGGTGCATTATTCATAATTTAAGGCTTCACACTCGTTTATTAAGTGAATGTTTTTAGCTTACAGATGTCTAAATTTGTTTTTTTCAAATTTATAATTGTAATGTCTCTTTATTATATGTTGCTCTGTACAAATTTAGTTTTGTAGCTTGCAAAGATTCTATTTTTTTATAATGTCTATTATTGTAGTTTAACATCCAGAAATGTATTTAATTTATTAGTGAAAATAATACTAAAATGTGATTTTTTTTAGGTTCCATTGATCAGAAGTTGGCATCAATATACTGTAGTGACATTATTTTTTAACCTGATATGGAGTTATATCATCCTAATGATGCAGGTTTGTAGATTCTTTTGTTTTTGGTTATTATTATTATTGAATCTGTTTAAGTTGATGTTAATTATCTATTTTAGGTAGTTCCATGATTGGTGAATCATCATTTCAATCAATGGATTCTGAAAGTGCAAATATGAATCCTAAATTTTTGAATGAAGATGTTGAAATTGAAGATAGCAATTTTACTGGTAATATAGCTTTTTTGTATGTATGCATTTGTTATTACTTAATTATTGTTAATGTTGTTTTTTGGTTTATTGCAGATTTTCATTGTTACAATTATAATACTGAAGTTGATGATGTGTATTATCGTGATATAACTGAAGATAATGTACTTGAAAATATGACATATTTGGAAGGTATTTTGTTAATTATCTTTGTATATTGTAACATTTTCCATGTATATTTTATATGCATATGTATATGCATATGTGTATGCATATGTATATGCATATGTATATGCATATTCATAGGATGCATATGTTGGTGAATTTGATGATGAATATACATATGAATATGCATATTTATCTGAGAACCTAAAAAACGCTAGGAACCTAAGAACCCATTTATCTGTTTTGATGAATATACATATGAATATGCATATTTATATCATTCTTTGTGGAAGTAATATATTTTAACAGTTTAATGTTTTTTTTATTGTTTTAAATCAGGTAATACAAAAGGAAAGTATACACTTAGCAACATAGAGACAAAAATTGGTGGAAAGTCATATTTTACCCCTATTGTTGATGAATCAGTGGTGCCTTCTCTTAAAATGGAGTTTGATACATTGGAAAAAGCTATTGATATGTATACAACTTATGCAAAAAGAGGTGGATTTGATTGCAAATTGGGTTCTACAAAAAGAGTTAACAGAGTGATAACATACAAATATATGTACTGTAATAGGGAAGGGCAAACATCAAAGCGTACATTAGACACATTAAATGATGATAATGGTGTTCAAAATCGGAAGACAGTAAGTAAAAGGACAAATTGCGAAGCATTGATTTGTTTTAAGAAAATCGATCAAAGTGGAAGATTTTTAGTAAGCAAATTCATTGATACACATAATCATGAATTGTACACAAATGATACCGTGCACATGTCAAAAGATAAACGAAAGTTGGACTATTATGATCAAAGTGCTTTATACAACTTGGGTATAAATAATATCGGTGCAACAAAAACTCATACTATAATGACTGGATTGAAGGGTGGATATGAGAATCAAGGACCTACATATGTGGATTATAAGAACTGGTCAAGAGATTTAAGTTGTTTTATAGGCGATAGTGATGCAAATATGTTGGTGAATTTGATGATGGAGCGTAAAATATTTCTCCCGCAATTTTCATTTGAGTACATTTGTAAAGATAATCATCTTCTTGGATGTTTTTGGGCTGATGGAATTGCAAAAAGGAATTACATTGAATTTTCTGATGTTATATCATTTGATGCCACTTTTCGAACAAACAAGTAAGTTATTTCTTATGTTTTCTTTATATTTAGTGCATATTTATCTTTCAAGCTTCTTATGTTTCATCTTTTATTGTTTAATTTTTAACAGATATAACATGATTTTTGTTCCATTCACCGGGATTGACAATCATAAGAAATCTGTGACGTTTGGTGCTGCTTTACTTGGAAACGAGACGGCTGATCTATACATATGGCTTTTGAAATGTTTTCTTAGTGCATTTGGTAAACAACCAAAGATTGTAGTCACAGACCAAGATGCTGCACTTGCCAAAGCTGTTAAAGCTGTATTTACGGAATCAATTCATCGTCTTTGTATGTGGCATATTGGAAAAAAGTTAACAGATAAGGTAATTTTAATTATTTTTGTATTTTATGTAAAAAATATATATCAGAACATGCATTATATGTTATTTGAAAATACAACATTATTTTGCTAATCTGTGTATTCATAGATATGCATATAGATATAAATATGCATAAGGATATCCATACAATATGCATATGATCTGTATTCATATGAATTGCTATGAGTATTTGTAAATCTGTATATTAATATGATCTGTACGCATATTTGTATGCATATTGATATACATATAATATGCATATGCATATGAATTGCTATTAGTATTTCTAAATCTGTATATGAATATGATCTGTACGAATATTTGTATGCATATGGATATACATCTAATATGCATATGCATATGAATTGCTATTAGTATTTTCTAAATCTCTATATGAATATGATCTGTATTCATATTTGTATACATATGGATACATATCATATGCATATTGTGTGTGTATCCATATGCATATTTATATCTACATGCATATCAGTTTCTATTAGTATTTTCTAAATCTATATATGAATATGATCTGTACGCATATTTGTATGCATATGGATAAACATATGAGTTTCTATTAGTATTTCTAAATCTGTATGCATATTTATATTTAAAAGGTATTTTTTTTGTTGTTTATTGCAGGTTTGTCCAAATATAATTTTTGGTACTGATTTCAGACAGAGGCTGCAAAATCTAGTATGGAATCCGTGTATTGATTATGATGTTTTTGAAGAGAAATGAATTCGTCTTATTGAAGAATTTAATCTTGGGGAAAATAAATGGCTTAAAGAGATGTTTAAAATACGTGATAGATGGATTCCTGCGTTTTTCAAAGGTGTTAATCTTTCAGGATTAATGAGGACAACATCTTTATCAGAAAGCCAAAAATTTTTCTTCCAGAAATTTTTAAATAAGAAATCAACATTAATGGTATTGGTGATGAAGTTTGATGCTGCTATGGACAAACAAAGAAACAGGCAAGTTACAAATGATTACAATTCAGTAGTGGCAAATCTGTCAACTACAGTCAAAGCATTAACTCCTGTATCATTTGAACTGCAAGCATCTAAGCATTACACATTGAATGTTTTCAAAGTTGTCCAAGATGAAATATACGATTCGGTGTGGACTTGTGCGCCTGCTCCCGGTGTTATTATCACAACAAATGGAAATGAAATATGTACTGTGATTGAAAATCCGTTTGGTGAAATAACAAAAGGGCGAAGCTCTTTTGTATTTCGGCGAGCAAACAATGACAATTCCATTACAAATAAAAAATTTAAATATCAGGTATGGTTTATTTGTTTTATATAAATTTATGTACATATAAGCATATGTCTACATTGTAATATTGATATGCATATAGATATGCATATAAGCATTTTTACAGCAATATGCATATAAATATGTATATGCATATTTACTGGGACACATAATATTATACATATGTATATGAATATACATATACATATGCATATAAGCATTTTTAAAGCAATATACATATAAATATGAATATAGTTTCTGGAGTATCATATCTCTTATTTTATTTTTTAAAATTAGTTTTGGCTATTTATTTCAGGTAGAAATAAATCAAAAAGAAGAAATGTTCATGTGTAGTTGTATGGTCTTCGAGCATTTTGGATTATTATGCAGGCATATATTATGCATTTTAAGGTCAAGATTCATTGAAGAAATTCCCGGAAAGTATTTAATAAGAAGATGGCAAAAAGATATTATCAATCCTGAAGATTTGAAAAGAAGTTATTCATCTGGAGAAAGTTCAAGTGGGTGCGAGAAGAATGTCCAAGAAATATATTCCATGCTTGGAGAATGTATAAGCTTGACAGCACATGATCCTGAAGCAGTTAAATCATTGTCTCTTCTAATTAGAGATATAAGGAATAAGATAGTTGCCAATCCACCAAATAAAGATTTACGATCTAAAAGTCAACAATTTGAGTCATTGTTTGGCATCAAAAAACCAGATGTAATCGAGATTTTGAACCCCGAAAATGTAAAAAATAAAGGTTGTGGGTCAAATAAAAGATTGAAGGGACAAAAGGAGATTGCGATGCAGAATGTTGAAAAGGAGCCAAGATTTTGTAATTTCTGCAAAAAGAAGATTTTACCATCAAAGAAACATGATGCAAGGAATTGTCCTTTAAAAAAGAAGTTGGAAACAGAAGCATTGAACAAAAAGAAGTTGGAAGCAGAAGCGTTGAAGAAAAAAACAGAAACAGAAGAAACATTGTTACTAAAAAATAGCAGTTGATTTGTTCATTCTTAAATAGATGTTTTTTTTATTTTTTATAATATTTTGAAAATAACAATTGTGTATTTCCATCTGTTAATAAAATAAGTTTTCACATCATGTTAATCAGAGTATTATATAATCGCAGGTTTGTCTTATAAATATGCATATATATTTATATATGCATATGCATATAAATATGTAACAGTTCATGTTAATGTAATTCATTTCTTCTTACTATTAATGAATTACAACTAAAATTTTTAAGGATTTACGTATTGTTAATAAAATCACAATTTAGTCAAAATGTTGTTTGTATATAAATATGCATATACATTCATATGCATATGCATATGCATATTCATATACATATGCATAATTGCATATGCAGTTCATGTTAATTTTGTTCTTACTATTCAGAAATTAGTACTTAAATTTTTAAGGATTTAGAAACTGTTAATAAAATCACAAAGTAGTCATAGTTTAAACATAAACAGCTGTAAAATCCGAAACATGAAAATTTTAAACATAGATTCAAAAGACAAACAGTTAACACAAATATGACCCTTCAAACCAATTTTCCTTAATTCCTATACCACTAACGCCCACTGCACGTGCTTAAGTACCACCTGCTCCACGACTGCTTGAACCACTACCACCATCTCTGCTTGCATATGGCCAACCAGAATCCATGATTTTATGGTACCACCATGTTTCATCACTAAAAGAACTCCAGGTTTGATGAACCCTAATAAGCGCCTTTGGTAAGGTAAGTTCTTCTTCATTATCAAATTTGACAATGTAATGGCCTCTGTTATTTTTTCGTACGACCCTGCCTTTCCACCAACCTCCACGTGCATATGCATCTACAATATCTTGCTCAAAAAATTCACTGAACTTATAATGTGGAGGAAATGGACGAACCCTTGACAAAGGTACCTGCTCAATCAATTTTTTGTTTTCATTATCATGAAGAGTTTCATATCTAACCTGGCATGACTCTTCATAAATTTCAAGGCATTTAGCTGTGTAGTAAGAGTTTTCAAAACCAGGATCTACACCCATAACCTCCACTTTAGCACCTTTCTCAACATTGTCTGCCATTTACTCCTGCAAAAGCATCAAATATTTAGGAACACTATATTGGATATTCATATGTAAAACAGTTTCCCAAAACCCAAAAATTGTAGAATCAAAAATTTGTATGAATGTTTTGGTAAATAAGAAATATACCTTGATTTTAAGGATTTGTATGAATCGAACAAAGATTTGACAATTTATGTAAGAGAAAGTTAAGGTTTATTTGAATTTGTTTCTTTGAAAAATTTGAGAGAATGAAAGATTTTATAGATGAAAAAGTCAAGGCTTCAAAGAAAAAGTTACCACATCACAAAAAAAGTTATGCTTTAGAGAGAAAAGTGGAAGCATGCACACATGCTAGTTTGACTGATCCATTCACGAGAGAAAAGTGGAAGCATGCATCTCAAAAAATTTATGGCTTCAGAGAAAGAGTTAAAAGGATCACATGTGCAGCTTTGACCAATCAACTCACCATGTTTTTTATTAAAAAAAAACTCAAAATTATGCATAAAGATACCTTTTAAATATAAATAAATATGCGTACACAGACAACATTTTTGACTAACTTTACAAATTTGAATATACATTCATATATGCATATGCATATGCATATACATGTACACATGCATATGGACATACAGGTAATTTATCATAGAATAACAGATGGCATCCAATTAGATTCAATCATAATAATCAAGACTTTCACATCTACCATACATAGTGTCAGTAAAACGTTGGCTGAATATGTAAGTTTACAAGACCAATATAATGTTCACATTTTCAAACATAAAATTCAAGACTTTCACATCTCTTTCAACCTATCTTCTCTTCTAAGCCAAGCTTCATATTTGATATGTTCTCTCCTTTCTTTAGGCAACTTTGAAAATTCATTAGCTTCTTGTATAACCACATATTTGTTGACATTAAAATCACAAAGTAGTATTTTTGCTAAATACTTCTTCCGTAGCTCCCACAATTCTTTTTGCTGTGCATGAGACTCATATGTTAGATTACAATTGTATTTTGAAGGCTGTCCACCCATGAATGTTTCCATATGTCTCATAACAAAAATTGCACAGTCATTCTCATTAAGATTTGTCTGGCATTTCATCTTCACATATTTGGGTTCTTTTTTCTTCAACTTAGACGCTTTTGGATGTAGAATGTCGAACAAATAACGATAGTAAAAAGAAGCCTGCAATAAAGAAATTAAATTTAAATTTTATTATATAAATAAAATGTTATAAATTTAATAAAAAGTAATAATTATGAAAATCTTACAATTTTTTTTGGTACATCATCATAGTATTCTTCAGGATGGTCCTTCATGTTATCCAAAACTACTATCGATAGAATTGTGGTATCAATAACCACTACATAGTAGTGGTTATTTCTAAAGACAGGAAAAAATACCTGTTCATATATTTGAAAAATTAGGTAATGTGTATAAAGAAAACACTAAGTAATTCAAAAGGAAAGTACATACCAAATCAATGTATCTTAAATTTCCAGCATCTGTGTTACTGACATATTCATGTAAGTTACTTGTGAACTCTAGATAAAGATCAACATTTTCGGCATTTGATTTCAACATTTGCTCGGTCTAAATATAAATAAAATGCAAACAAAATTTTTATTAATGTAAGTATCATACATATAAATAAATATGGATATGCATATATTCATGTTCATAAAAATATGCATATATACATATAATTTTTCATTGGTAGAAAACATAGAAAATCATTTGAAATATTACTCTTATTTTCAGTAGATCTAGATTACTCGCCTTCATCATATTATTTATCTTGAATTCCATAAATATTCGCTAAATATTTTGAAGATAGTAAACAGTGTCTGCTATCATACAGAAACATGATTTTCTACAAACTATGTAGGAAATACCATGAAACTCAAGATAATTAAATATATTAAAGGTGAGCAATCTAAATCTACTGCAAATAAGAGTGATACCTCAATTGACATAAAAGATAAAAAATAGAAAAATAATATAAATTAAAAGATTAATCTAAGTCATATATTGAAAAGAATAATAAATGAAAAACACAAATTAAATACATTGCTGTAGATCAGTTCACAGAAAAGAGACAGAACAGAAAAGTAAAAAAATTTATATGCATATACATATTCATATAAGTACATAAGTTAATATGCATAGACATATGCATATGATTATTCATATGTATATCATATGCATATACATATGCATATACAGATCATATGCCTATATATGAATATGTAACTATACCAGTTAGCAAATATGGATAGACATATGCATATGGATATGCGTATGCATATCATATGTCTATACATATGTGTATACACAAAATATTAATATCCAGGTTTTAGAAATGCATATGTATATGCATATACATATCATATACATATACAAATGCAAATACAGAAAATATGCATATCAATATTTTAGAAATGCATATGTATATATATGAATATATTGATTACCAAAATTATTATATAGATGTATAGATATATGTTTACTTACAAATATTCCAATATTAAAGAAAAATCTTGATGGTGAACTTGGTGCTTTCCATTTTTCTCCATAATTCAATACCATTGCCCAAGCATTAATACAATCTGCTGCCACCCAAGTTTCAGGTATGAAACTCTCCAGAACAGTTCTAGTTGTAAAGTTTCCATTTTTGGTTTTGAAAATGGGAAACCTGAAAAATTAAATATTCATTAGAAATTTATATTTGTATAATAGTATTTTTCTTATACAGTTAATCTTACTTTGTATCCCCAAATAGAGCAAATACACGGTCCGTCACCTTAATTTCAATTGTTGAGTATTCTTCACCAATTGCAACTGCTCGTTTTTTGTATGGTGAGCAGAGGTACGCTGATGCTTTTGTTTGTCTTTTGTGTGGATCTTCAATTGATATAGACAACGGCATTGGATCAATAGCATCACCTTTCTCTTTAGTATGTTGTTTTTGAACAACAAATGTCGGAAATTCCTGGGATATTCCCAGATCAAAATTAGGAATATCATTGTCGCTATGTAAATAAGTGTTTTCAATATCTTGTATTACCTGCAACAAGTACGGAGATATTGGTGAAGTTTCTTCAAATTCAATGATTTGCTTTTCAGGTGTTTGAAAATCAAATTCTGATGCAGGGTCTTTCAATGTTTCTTCAACTTCTTCAACTTCAAAATTCTTTTCAATTTCTTCAATACTCTCTTCAACATTCTTTTCAGCATTTTGTTCAAGATTGTCTTCAACTTCAGGAACATTTCTTTCATCTTTTTCAGCATTGTGCTCAGATTCTTCAAGTACTTCATATTCTTCAACATTCTGAAATCCTTCATCTACTTCAACACCTTCTTTTTCACCTTCTTTTTCTTTTTCTTTTTCTTCATCAACTTTATCTTTTTCTTTTTCTTCATCCACTTCATCTTGTTTTTCTTCAATGTCTTCTTTTTCAAATGTTTCAACATCACCAGTTTTTTTCTTAACTTCAAATAATTCATCAAATTCCTTTTTGAGATTATTGAATTCGTTTCTGTTTGGGTGGTTTTCCAAACAGTAACTTAGCATAATTTCTACATCTGTTTTCCATTTGCGTATTCTTGAAATCTTTACGCTAATGCCTTCAATTTGTTCCTGTAAATGTTTTGTACATAAAAGAAAGTTATTCATATATGTATTTGAATGTGCATCTGTATAATAAATTAGAGTTTTTAAAAATATTATATAGATATACATTTAAATTCATATCTATAATCAAATATATACATACAAATAATTATATATATATATATATATATCCATGTATGCATCAACATATGTATATAAATATGCATATTTATATGCATATAAATATGCATGTAAATATTCATATGTATAAACTTATATGCATATATGTATGCATATACAGATCATATACATATACGTATCCATATGTAAAATGAAAATGTATATATTAATTTTTAATAACTATTTGTCAAAATGCACAGGCTAATTATATATATATATATACATGTATGCATATACATATATATATAAATATGCATATTTATATGCATATACATATGCATGTAAATATTCACATATATAAATTTATATGTATATATGTATGCATATACAGATCATATACATATGTATATGCATATGTGTATACAAGTTATATGTACATAATTTGTTATATGCATATTTATGTAGATATGCACATGAATGTTGATATAGATAAGAAGATCTGTAGAAAAGACCATTTATATACATATGCATATTTTTATGTATATGCATGTTGTAAATATTTTTTTAAAGAGTATATGTGTACAGATGTATTTATAGACAGAAGAATCTACTTGGTATTTACATTTTGATAAATGGAAAATGGGGTTATCATTTGTTTAAATCAATATCTATCAGTTTTCAAATAAAAGATGCAATTTTAACATTTCTATGAATATATTTTTCATATCATGCTTAAATTATATATCTAAACACTCATTAAGCAAGTGATATGTGAGTGAGCTATAATTTATATGAAAACCTAGTTGAATTAGATACATCAAAAATATTTAAAAACTTATGAAGAGGTATCTGAATTAGATTCTTATATAATTGTTTTCCACGGACATAATAATAATAAAAAGGAAACAAATATCATAACATGTTTAAGAAGCTCAAAACCAAAAAACATCGTAATATATAAGTATAAATGATAAAACAATACTTTTAAGATTTCCTAACAAAATAACATGCATTTTGGTTTTGAGCTTCTTAATCACATCATGAAGTTTGCTTCCTTTTTATTCAAATTAATGTCATCATAAAAAACAATCATAAATTTCCTGCATTCAGATATCACTTTAATTTTTAAATAAGATATATTCATTCCAACATAGGTTTTCATACAAATTATAGCCCACTCAAATAACACTTAGTCATGAAATATTAAAACATATCATTATTGCATGAAAAAAAGATATATTAAAATAAATATTAAAATTTACCTCAATCTTTGAAACCCAACAAATATTGATTATAAGAGATGTATAACCCCATTTTCAATTTATAGAAAATGCAAATGTATATATTAATTTTTAATAACTATTTTTCAAAATGCACAGGATAATTATATATATATATATATATATATATATATATATATATATATATATATATATATATATATATATATATATATACATGTATGCATATACATATATATATAATTATATATATATATAAATATGCATATTTATATGCATATACATATGCATGTAAATATTCACACATATAAATTTATATGCATATATGTATGCATATACAGATCATATACATATGTATATGCATATGGGTATACAAGTTATATGTACATAATTTGTTATATGCATATTTATGTAGATATGCACATGAATGTTGTTATAGATAACAAGATCTGTACAAAAGACCATTTATATACATATGCATATTTTTATGCATATGCATGTTGTAAATATTTTTTTTAAAAAGTATGTGTACAGATGTATTTGTAGACAGAAAAATCTACTTGGTATTTACATTTTGATAAATGGAAAATGGGGTTATCATTTGTTTAAATCAATATCTATCAGTTTTCAAATAAAAGATGCAATTTTAACATTTCTTTGAATATATTTTTCATATCATGCTTAAATTATATATCTAAACACTCATTAAGCAAGTGATATGTGAGTGAGCTATAATTTATACGAAAACCTAGTTGAATTAGATACATCAAAAATATTTAAAAACTTATGAAGAGATATCTGAATTAGATTCTTATATAATTGTTTTCCACGGACATAATAATAATAAAAAGGAAACAAATATCATAACATGTTTAAGAAGCTCAAAACCAAAAAACATCATAATATATAAGTATAAATGATAAAACAATACTTTTAATATTTCCTAACAAAATAACATGCATTTTGGTTTTGGGCTTCTTAATCACATCATGAAGTTTGCTTCCTTTTTATTCAAATTAATATGTCATCATAAAAAACAATCATAAATTTCCTGCATTCAGATATCACTTTAATTTTTAAATAAGATATATTCATTCCAACATAGGTTTTCATACAAATTATAGCCCACTCAAATAACACTTAATTATGAAATATTAAAACATATCATTATTGCATGAAAAAAAGATATATTAAAATAAATATTAAAATTTACCTCAGTCTTTGAAACCCAACAAATATTGATTATAAGAGATTTATAACCCCATTTTCAATTTATAGAAAATGCAAATGTATATATTAATTTTTAATAACTATTTGTCAAAATGCGCAGGATAATTATATATATATATCATGTATGCATATACATATATATATATAAATATGCATATTTATATGCATATACATATGCATGTAAATATTCACATATATAAATTTATATGCATATATGTATGCATATATATATAAATAAGAATATGCATATAAATATGTTATAAAATGCATGTGCATATGCATATAAATAACAATATGCATATAAATAAAAATATGTTTCCATATACTTATTAAATATAAATATTTTTTAATCAGTACATCAAAGTATGCATATTAATATGGATATACATATATACGTCAATTGTAGGTTCTAATTTACGCTTTTTTGTTGGGATCTCTTGTTCTTCCAAATTATCTTCTTTTCCTTTCTTCACCTTTGAAAGAAAAAAACATATATTAAAATAAATTTTAAAATTTGTAAAGATGTATGTATATGAATATAAATATACCTCAACAGTTGGTTCCAATTTATGTTTTTTTGTTGAAGGAATCTCTTCTTCTTCAAATTTACCTTCTCTCACTTTCTTCACCTTTACTGGTTCATAAAAATTTTTTCTTTTCATCTCATCTTTGTTCCAGAAGTTTATTGCTGGAACTTTTTTCAGATTTGTTTTGTTAGATCCATCATCTGCTGATGTTACTGTTTGAATATAAGCAAGCTGCACCAAAATAAATTTTGTTAATTATTTTCAATAGATTAAAACAGTTTAATAGATTTAAAAATACTTACAAGTAAAACTGCTACCGGTCCTGCATAAAAACTGTTATCATTTTTTTTCTTCCAATACTTTTTCGACCCTCTCAAAGCCTCCAAAACAAAGTTGCACCAGTTGACTTTTGAAATGTCAACTTTTCCAACTAACTTGTTAACAACTTTTGTTAGGCAAATCCCGCTTTTTTGAGATTTGCAAAGACTATTTGTGAATAAAACAATAAAATTTAATTTGAATAAAATTCCATGATCTCCTGTGCTCATTATCTTCTCTGCAACATCTTTTTTGCTTATCTTTTTGAAATCTTTGAATTGTTTCTGGAACTTCTGAAGTACTGGATGTGCATCAGGGTGTTCTTCTAAATCTTCTAAATTTACATCTCCTTTTGGAATTCTCAATAAATCGTATATTAAATCTATACTAATTTTTATGACACCCTCGGATGTTTTAAGCAAAAGTTTTTCATCATCAAAAATATCAACTAGATTATACCCTAGTTTTGATGGTATAACATCCAGTTTCATATCTAATAGAGAACCAAAACCCATACTTGTTACTGCTTCTTTTTGTTTTTTGTTTAATTTTTCAATTACACTTAAAAACTGTGTTGGTGTTGTCCTTGTATGAATAATGTCATCTGATTTTTTTTCAAGTCTTTGTTTAGTTTCTTCGAAAACAATCTTCTGTTTCTTCGAATCTATTTTTCTTTTTGATTTTCTTGTTTTTTTTTCTTTTGATATAATAGTTGTCTTTGTTGTTTTGGACCCTACAATATATTTTCAAAACATATATCAGAATATTTATACATAGATAAATATTTTATAGAATTAATGACTGTTTTTAAAAATATCACATTAGGACCAAAATTGTAAATTAATTTTAACCACAAGGACCACAAAGAGCACAAGTGAATATGTGTATAGATAATCAAATATATATGCATTTAAATATGCATATGCATATTTATGCATATTCATATGCATATTTATATGCATATGTTTTAGTCCCTGTGATCAGATATTTTTAAATTAATTAGAGTTTCAGTCCTTGTGATTAAATATTTTTAAAGAAAAAAAAATATTGTAAAAAGGAGAAAAAATGTAAATTAATATAAACACAGTGATCACAAATTATAGTTTATAAGATTAGGACCAAAATTGTAAATTAATTTAAACAAGAAGGTCGACACGACCACAACTGAATATATGTATAGATAATGAAATATATGCATATAAATATGTGTATGCATATTTTTGCATATGCATATGCGTATTTATATGCATATGTTTCGGTCCTTGTAATTACATATTTTTAAAGTAGATTACAGTTTCCGTCCTTGTGCTTACATATTTTTCAAAGTAAAAAAATCTTGTATAAAGGAGGAAAAATTTAAGTTAATATAAACACAGTGATCACAAATTATAGTTTATAAGATTAGGACCAAAATTGTAAATTAATTTAAACAAGAAGGTCCACAGGAGCACAACTGAATATATGTATAGATAATGAAATATATGCATATAAATATGTGTATGCATATTTATGCATATGCATATGAATATTTATATGCATATGTTTCAGTCCTTGTAATTACATATTTTTAAAGTAAATTACAGTTTTCGTCCTTGTGCTTACATATTTTTCAAAGTAAAAAAATATTGTATAAAGGAGAAAAAATGTAAGTTAATGTAAAACACAAGGATCAAAACTGTAGTTTACTCTATTTTTAAAGTAAATTAAATTTTTGGTCCTTCTGATTAGATATTTTTAAATTAAAAAAAATATACATGTTGATACAAATTTATTTCAAGTTAATTACAGTTTTGGTCCTTGTGATTTAATCTAAATTTAAAACACAGGGATGAAAACTGTAATTTAAATATTTTTCAATATTTTATATGCATTATGCATAAGCATGTTGGGAGTACCTGTATGTTGATATACATAACAATGTCAGTACAAAGAATATTTATATTGATATGCATATGCATGTTGTAAAGATTGATTTTTGTATTTCATATGCATATCCTATTTTTAAAAATCTTGTATAAAGGAGAAAAAATGGATCAATGAATATGTGTATAGACAATCAAATATATGCATATAAATATGCATATGCATATTTATATGTATATGTTTTGGTCCTTCTGATTAGATATTTTTCAAGTGAATTACAGTTTTGGTCCTTACATTCTTGTGTTTTGGGTTCAGAGTCTTCAGTTTCTGGTGTATCTTTGTTCTGTTGGCTTTTCTGAGTTTCTTCTTCTTGTGTATCAGAAGTATCATCGTCTTCTACTAAGACCGGATCATCTTTATCATTTTTGAACCTCCTTAAGCTTTTTTTCAGAAGCCTTTCACTTTTTTTTCTTGTCATTTTTTGTAACCTGTGTTCATATGTTTTTGTGAAATCTGTTCATTTAAGTTTTTATACATACCATTCATATTTTACTGTAACTGAAAAATAAACTCTAAAATAATCAGTGGCTAAAAGCTAATATAACAAATCATTAACCCCAAAATCATATGTTGACAGACACCAAAAATCCTAGAATCGGAGATTATAGTACAAAAATATATATCTATTTGAAGGATCTGTACTAAGTGTCTTGAATTCGAACAAGGATTTAGACAATTTATATGAGAAATGGTTAGGGTTTCTTTGAAACTAAACGGTTCTTTGAAGAATTAGAGATAATCGAAGATTTTAAGCGGAGAATAAGCTAGATATGTTCATTTGAGTATATCACGTAAAGTTAATATAACAACTCATTAAGAATTCCAACATTTGAGTATATCACGTATGTAAAACAGTTACTGAAAATCCCAAAATCACCAAAAATTGTTAGGGTTTCTTTGAAACTCAAAAATTGTAGAATCAAAGTTACTCAAAAGCCTAAAATCACGTATGTAAAACAGTTACTGTAATCCCCAAAATCACTAAAAATCGTTAGGGTTTCTTTGAAACTCAAAAATCGTAGAAACAAAAGTTTTGTATGAATGTTTAAAACACTATCTAAATAAGAGTATTATAGTAGAGAAATGTACCTCGATTTGAAGGATCTCTGCTAAGCGTCGTGAATTCGAACAAGGATTTTGAAAATTTATACGAGAAAGAGTTAGGGTTTCTTTGAAACTCAATGTTTCTTTGAAAATTTATAGATAATCGGAGATTTTAAGTGGAGAAGAAGTTAGTGTTTAAGAGAAAATTTCAGCTTTACTGTATTTTGTCACTGATCACGAACGTGTCGAAACCCTAGCAATTTAGAGGTTCTTCCAACTGGATATGTATGAAATTGAATTGACGATTTTAACCCTCCGCCTTTAATGATCTGGACTTTCGGGTTTTGGACGCGCCTTTTTGTGGATTGGGCTTTTTTAATGGGTTCCTTGGTTCTCAGCAATTTAGAGGTTCTTCCATGATCCAAACCCTATATATATATATATATATATATATATATATATATATATATATATATATATATATATATATATATATATATATATATATATATATATATATATATATATATATATATATATATATATATATATATATATATATATATATATACCTACGCTGCCAAGACCGAAATCCAAAGCCCATGGGCCAAAATCCTATACAGGCCTGACCGAAATCCTAGGGATTTTGGTCATGATGACCGAAATCCAAGGGGATTTCGGTCCCAGGCCGAAATCCTCAAGCAGCCCCTTAGACTTTGATATTTTCCAGTTTAAACCCTGTAAATGTAAAGATTAAACCACAAAATAAGTCCTAACATAGAACACGAAGAACGTGAAGAACAAAAACACCCAAACTTGATCAAATCAGTCCAAAACTCCAAGATCCAAGTAAAGGAAATGATGATTGATACCAAAATACTTTAAAACACGAGGTTTTCAAGCTCTGATACCAATTGTAGGTCCCAAATAGTTCAAAACGGATCTAAATGGTATCAATCAAACAATAAGAGCACGAAATATCACAATATTCAATGCACTCTATTAATCTTCAATAGACAGGTACATAAGATCGCTAGGGTTGCTTGAACATACAGAGATTTGCTATATTAGCCTAGTGCTCCAAAACAACCAACCAACACAATGAAGAACACGATATATATATATATATATATATATATATATATATATATATATATATATATATATATATATATATATATATATATATATATATATATATATATATATATATATAGATATATATATATATATATATATATATATATATATATATATATATATATATATATATATATATATATATATATATATATATATACCTACGCTGCCAAGACCGAAATCCAAAGCCCATGGGCCAAAATCCTATACAGGCCTGACCGAAATCCTAGGGATTTTGGTCATGATGACCGAAATCCAGGGGGATTTCGGTCCCAGGCCGAAATCCTCAAGCAGCCCCTTAGACTTTGATATTTTCCAGTTTAAACCCTGTAAATGTAAAGATTAAACCACAAAATAAGTCCTAACATAGACAAAGTGTGTAAATGATTTTGTTGGTGTTTTGAACAAAAAAATATTATTGGGAAAAAAAGTTCTCTATTCTCACGAATTTGTTAGTTCTCAAAAAAACTTGACCACACACACACATTAGATCATATGTGTGCATACCGTGTGGAACCTAACCTCTTAAAAAGCTATAAGATTAAAATACCATTAAACTCGAGACAATGCATCTCTTTCTTCCCCTTTCTCTTTCTTCGCCGCTCCCTTCCCCATCCATTAGCCACTCCTGCAGCCTCCTTCCCATTTCCTTCGACCAACTATTTAATACTTTATTTCAGATCGAATTTTTCAAACTCAATATTACATATTAGGTACTTATTTGTTTCAAACTCTTTGTTTTAAATTAAAGATTTCGACCGTCTAAACCCTCCCATTTTATTCATATCAGGTCATTATTGAGTTTTTTTCCTTTTAATGTCTTTTTATTATGAAATGACAAGTCGATATATGATTGCTTTTTCAAACATAAATATGAAAATAGTTCAATCAATGTGACTTACAGATTTAGAATGATTGGTTATTGTAACATCCCAAAAATTAAGGTCAAAATTTTCATTTTTAAAATCGGAGCATATAATCGAAGAAACTATCATGATAACATAAATATTTTCGTTCAATGTTTAGTAAAACAGAACGTCCAAAGTCCTGAGTTTCAAATCCAGTACAAATCATAACTCATAAATTAGCGAACTTCCCAAACAAAACCTATCGGATGCAGTACAGTCATGCCGCACCCTTTCCCCTATCTCATGAAGTACTTGAAAAACATTTAACTTGAGAAAGTAAGCACAAAGCTTAGTGAGTTACTCAAAATAACACACATTCCATCACATAACAAACACATCGTATGGCTGCAACCTAGCGGGCACCGGGCACCGTCCAGCCTTGATGGGCATCAGGCATAGAAAGACCCTACTGAGGGATCAATCAGAATCAAACCCTATCAGGCATCAACTACAGTCCAACCCTATTGAGCATCAGGCATCGTCTAACCTCGTCATACATCAGGAACGACAATCATAAGAATGAATCATATGACTAAACAAACAGCGGGTAAGACTATACTAGTTTAACACTGAATCCTACCCTAACGGAGATCAAGCTCACTACGTATCCAACGTCACACGTAGTATAACGAGATGACTCACCTGAATCGTAAAGCTGAAGTATAAACGCACGTCCTCGAAACCTCAACAATGCAAACCTCCTAAACCAACATAAACATCACTTAGTGACCCGATCCACTCAAGGGTCAACCCCTTAATCCGAATCTTAAATCCTTCAAAGTTTGACCAAAACTCAAAATGATCTAAGTCAATGGTCAATAGTCAATGTCAATGCACGCACATCGCGTCGCGTCTTGTGGCCTATCACGTCGCTACATGACACAATGCAGAAACGAGTTTCCTCCTAAAGTAGCATCGTTATCCCTTGGTGTTAGGTAGGCTATCTCCAAACATTAACTTCTTTGTTAAGTGCTTAATCCGTTAAGCCTGAGGCAAGGGTTTTCCAGACTTCATCCATTAAGGCTATTAATGGATAAAATGTAAACTTTATAGACATGGATGTCAAATACATCTCCAACTCAAACCCTAGGTCAAAATGGGTCCAAAACCTTAAAACCCATGCATGGCTTCAAGAGAGCTTCAACATGCTCTCTTCCCCGAGTAAAAGGCTCTACAAAAAGGTCTAGAAACGAACTTCGTAACTTGGAGCTTGCGAAACTCCATAAATATTTCAAGAATGGACCAAAAATGACATAAACTACCTCTAGCTACTAGATCTATTCAAAAATACATCAAGATGGGAGTTTTCACACTTAAAAAGGTCTAGAATGTATAGAGAATGTTAGATCTAGGCTGTAAATGGCTTCCTTGCACCACCACCTTCCTTCATCTTCTTCTTCAAATGTAGCCTTCAAATGCAAGGAATGAAGCTAGAATCAACAATAGAAATCTAAGGTTTCGAGTTAGGGTCTCTATAGAATATGGAGGCTGATACTAAGTTGATCTAAGGTTTAGTGGCTTTAAATAGGGCTCAAGGCCTGACATTTATGGTTTTTCATTTGTGGCACGTCGCAGTGCTAAGAATGGTTGATATCGTTGCTATTAGACGTAATTTTCATGTGGACTTAAACCCTCCTTCCCGGCTATCACCATAACGATAACATCACAAAGGGCTGATATCACAATATTAATGCGAACATGTTATGTGATATTAATGTGCTCTTCAAGTGATATTTGATATAATTGGGCTTAATATACTTAATTTACTTAGAAGTGTACTTTTACAGAGTTTGCGAGTTATTGAGTCGAATGAAGGAAGACGGAACAAAATTAGAACAGAAAGGAAGGAATATTAGACTATTGTGGATAGAGGCGCTATTAGCTGATGGTAGCGGCGCTAAGAGGTTAACTTGCGATGCTAAGGTGTCAAGTTCACGTCGCGAAGACAAGAAGATATCCGTGCATATCAGGGTGTTTGTTACCATAGCGGCACTATATACTAAGTTACCGACGTGAATTTTAGCAAATAGGATCACTATATAGCCACTTTCAGGAGTCCAAAGGGGAGGATATTATCATCTACGACTTTTTCACTTTCATATCAGTTCACCAAAGGATTCCCACGCCTCTGTGCCATTTGTTTTAAGTCCTAGTTAGGGTCAGATGTTACTTTTGGTGTTTTTAGAGTATTCATTGGCATTTAGATTACTCTACGCATTCAAATTCTCCATTATACTATTGGAGTTTAATCATTCGGCTCCTGGATTCAGATAGTTTCTTAGATCCATGCATAAACGTGTTAAGGTTTTTTATTTCGTGTTTTTGAACAATTGTCAACGATTTAGTTCATGAATTCATTTTCTTCTTTGTTTTCAGTTATGAGTTCAGTTCATTACTTGTTTGTTTACAACAATGGAAGGCTAAACCATTTGGGGTGACTTCTAGGGATGTTGACGGTAAAATGACAATCATGTTTTGATTATTACATTCATTCCAATTGATTTAAATTGCCACTTTCTTTTTACGCATGATTTAGAGTATGATAATTAAATTTGGGTTTCAGAAATTTTTGATTTCTCAACAAAGATAGTGCATCGTTTCTAGTCGTGCCGAGTTCTTTAAGAATTAAGACGACCAGTTGAATTGACATACATTATGCCAAACATTATGAATTTAAACAAGAACTTTAATTGGTAAGTGTAAGACATGATAGTTGAGACAAGTAGTTGAGTGACATATTGTAATTGGTGAATCACTAGATGTGTCGTGTCCACATAAAGGTAGGATTAAGACAAGTACTTGAGTGACATATTCTGTGCCGGAAGTTTTTAGACAAGAATAATTAACCTTCGTTATGATTTTCACAATTAAATTAGAACTTGATGGAAGATAAACATGTGAGTCTCAGTGAACAGATGCTGAACCGAAAGTACCCTTCCTTTCTTTATTGATAATCTAGTTTAATTCCATTGTTTGCAATAATATAGTATTGTTTGTGTTTCTTAACTACTCAAACATAATTACTTGACCACGAACTCATTGTGGATTCGACCCTTACTTAACCTATTTATTGGTTGTATTAAGGTTTATTTCTAGTTGCATCACCTTTTTCAAAAATACTTGAAATTTAATTATTTAAACTTTCAAATTAATACCTGGGACATGGACTTTACAATTATGGTTTCTAACTGGTTTTGGTTGATGAGATTTCCCTACTTAGTCCATGTTGAACTTTTGATTGGAAATAAATGATTGTTAGAAGTAACGAGAAAGAGAAAATATATAAAACTAGATAAGTGTTTCAAATACACGATATTCAAGGGAAATTCTTTTTATACAAATTTCTTAAATCTTAATAAGCCTTGGTTATTTTTTTGTTGTTGGTAAAAGATTAGGATGTTCATATTATTTATTTTAGTTGAGAAAAATTGGTCATCTAATTTTTTTGCATGTATTTAAATTCTTAGAGGTCATTTTCTTAATTCAATTTTTGGGTTTTATGTTCTTATGTTGTGTTAGAATTTTAAAAATAACTACTTTCCTTTTCTAAATACAAACCGTTGGAATGTATATGTATATGTTTAATATTAATTATGTTATTTTTGACAAATGTGTGAGACCATGACAGTAGAAAGTGTTGAACTTGATATATATACCTCAAAGAAATTGACTGGAAAAGTTTCTAAAAATTTATTTAGTATCTATTAATGGTT
The DNA here is from genome assembly GCA_023525715.1 of Cichorium intybus. Taxonomy (NCBI): domain Eukaryota; kingdom Viridiplantae; phylum Streptophyta; class Magnoliopsida; order Asterales; family Asteraceae; genus Cichorium; species Cichorium intybus. The sequence continues at coordinate 57,203,586 of CM042014.1, forward strand.
AATAGGTGGACCGATGACAAAACTTATAAGCATATATGGATATATGTGTATCTGTCTATGTACATGTTTCTAATATGTGTTGATCAGGTAGTTATGTTCTACTTGTTGGTTCTATTTGCTCAAGAATGATCGTAAAATAATATTTTGAATAACATATGATCCTATAGAGTCACGCCAATGACAAGTAAGACACCAATTTGATCATTTTGACTTGTGAATTTGATTCATGTTAAAATTTCATAATTCTTGTATTTATTATTTTATATGACTATGGTATCTTAATTTAATTCATATGGTATGAATGAATTAAAGTGTGTATTATTTATATTATTTAAATCATAAATGATTTAAATATGCTTGTATAACTTCTATTTAATTTAAAGGTTAAATTATATATATATATATATATATATATATATATATATATATATATATATATATATATATATATATATATATATATATATATATATATATATATATATATATATATATATATATATATATATATATATATATATATATATATATATATATATATATATATATATATATATATATATGTTAAAAGTCAAAAGCTTATTTCATAAGAAGGGGGTTTTATATTTTATAAGAAACTAAAGTAGGATTTTATAAAATTGAAAGGAGAAGAGTGTATCACACACACATACACACTCCCCCTCCTTGGTTTTTTCAGGTCGAGAATTCCCATGGGGTCCAATGAGAAGCTTTGGACTCTTACACTTCCCCAATGTATGGCCTTGTTTGGACAAAGACTCGTGATTTTATGTTGGATAATCATCATGAAGCATGTACAAAAACAAGTGAGCTAGTTTCTTGGTCCACTCCTCTTGGTCCAAATTTTGCAACATATACACCACCGTAGTCTTTCTAAAGAGTTAGTTAGAAAAGATACTAGAACCACTCCTCTCTTGAAGCTCAATATTGCTTTCAGTTCTTCAATCTTAAGAGATTGATTCAACAAGAAGAACTAGCATTCAATGCTTTGCTATAGAGGAAGTCTATTTTGCCTACTAGTTTCCATCTTCAAGAGTTTATCAAAGGCTTTATAGGTTGTTGTTCTTAAACTCTCTATGGTTGATTTTAATATTTCGTTGAATATAAATGACCATTTGGTGGGTATAATATTGCGTTATGTTGTTCATGTTTTATTTTGCTTCCGTTGCTTCACTTAAAATGATTTAAAATTTTGACATGAAAAAGACCCAACAAGTGGTGTCAGAGTCACCTTTACATGCATGGTTAGATTACAAGTTTAGTTAAGATAATCTTGGTTTTTAGAAGGCATGGACAATTTTCATCTTGTATGAAAAGTTCATGCACGACTTCTTTAACAACTTCTATGTCTTTATCTTGTTAATTTAAGTGACCAAATTTTTCCATGCATTTTTCTTACAACATGTTTCCTTAGAAAAACTAGGAGTTTGATGTTTTGTGTGTTGGAATTCAATTTGGTTGTAATATTTATTCATTTATTCATATGGTATGTAATAGTAAATATGTATTCTTTTGTTTTGTTAATTTTTGTATGTAATAGATTAGTGTTAGACCATCTTATTTTATGTAAAAATGTAACAAGAATAATATGGTGGCCATTTTGGATGAGCTTTGGAGCTCACGATTTTTGGTAGTGATGACCACCACCCTACGGTTTTGGTGGGTTTTTCCAACACACCATGGAGGCTTGGATATCTTTCATGCATAAGATGTTTTGGCAAGTGGGAGCTTGAAGACATCACTTGGATATTTGGTCCTTTGTCTATTAGGAATGGACTTGATAACTCTTAGTTTTGGCTCACAAGAATAAACACTAGTCAATGGTTTGGTTTATGCACTTTTGCATATTATGGATGATTTGATGTTGATATTTATATGTGTGGTTGAAATAGGATTTTTCATTCTAGATAATATTTTGAACATAATGTAAATCATCATTTGGAGTTTGGTTGTTGAAAAATTATTGTTTTAACATAAGATGGTAAAAATGGGTTTTGTAATTAAAGGATTTTTATTCTTAAAAACTCTAAAAATTTGAAAAACACTAAAATGAGTTAACATGGAGATTTTAAAACTCATCCAAACTCTAAGTATAAATAATAAAATGATATTTATTAAGGACAAAAAATGGTATTTATGTGTTCAAACTCAAACTTTAATATATGATTTAGTTAAAAATTGACCACATACCAATAGTTCATAAAATAGAGATTAAGGAAAAAAAATGTTGCTTATGTGATAAAGGTCACCTAAGCATTAGAGACTCGAGGAATAGAGGAGATCAAACATGTCAATAAAAAAATGTTATTTAGGATCCAATGCCTTTAGGAATTATATTGGATGTAATTGGTAAACGTTACATACCTTGATGAATTAAATAGACGGGATAAATGACATCTAACCGTTTATTTGTTTTGAGACTTTCATCCTAGACTTTAACTAATTAATGTTTTAGAAACATGAAAGGGTATTAATTATTAAAGATTAATATATTGAAAATACTAAATGAACTTTGTTAAATTTTGAGGATGTCCCCCTAACGCAACCAACCCAACCCTAAAAAACTTATCCCTTCGATCCGTCCTTGAGAAGGACAAGTTGAACCACACGAACTTCTTATATTGGTATCGGAAATTGAGATTTAAATGATCCCAAACCTTCAGAAGGATCTGGAGCATCATTCAACATAGCACATGATTACTCAACTAAAGAAAATATACGAACAACTTGCTAGTACCGACAATCTAAAATTGTTCTAGCATTACATGCATGTAGGATGGAAGAATATCAAAGTGTGGGCTTTTATGTTCTCAAAATGAAGAGCCACAATGATCATTTCGTTAGGCATGGGGTTGCCATCGCTAATGAGTTGGCTACAAATTTGATCCTCAACTCCTTAACTAAGCGATTTGATCCCTTTGTAATGAAAAATAACATGAATGGTTGGAATACGACCATCCTAGAGTTGCATCCAATTCTTCAAACCTCGGAAATGAATATGCCAAAGAAAACCTCTCATGTTCTCATGATCCGGGATGGTAGAGCCAAGAAACCCAGTCTAAAGAACTCCAAGGCCAAGGGAAAGGAAACAGTTTCCAAGGGCAAGGGCAAGCAAGTTGCCCAACCACCACAACCTAAAAAAAGTGAAGGTGGCCAAAGAAGATGTTTGCTTCGAATGTGGCATAGTTGGACACTAGAAAAGAAACTATCCTATTTACCCTGTTCAGTTAAAGAAAAAGAAGAAGGTCAGAGAAGGCCCTTTAGGTATCTACATGATAGAAATATAAATTTATACTTTTCATCTAATACTTGGGTATTTGATACTGGGTGTGGGAGTCACACTTCTAATTCGTTATGGGGATTCCGAAAGAGCATGCAACTAAAGACAGGCAAGATGATATTAAAAGTGGGTAATGGGGCAAGGGTTACGGTCCAAGCTCTTGGAGAATATGATTTACTTTTACATAATGGTCAATAGTTAACATTAAACAATGTGTGCTTGGCTCATAGTTTAACTAAGAACATTATTTCTATTGCACATTTAAGGTAATGCGGTTTTACTTATCATTTTATTAATGATGATATTCATGTTTCTAAAGATGATGTGTTCTATATTGAGGCTAGAATTTAATGGAATTTATGAAGTAAACCTTGACTTTTATCCAAAAAATAGTTCTATATACCATGCTAGCACCAAAAGACTCAAATGTGATTTGAGTTAAACTTATCTATGGCATTGTCGTCTTGGCCATATAAAAAAGAACACATGTCCAACTTCAAAAGAGTGTACTTTTGAAGGAAAATGAGAATGACTCATTTGGCATATGTGAGTCTTGTTTATGTGGAAAGATGACTAAAGATCTTTTCTCTAGTTCTAGTACAAGAGAAAAGGATTTGTTAGGAATCATACATACTGATATATGTGGTCCTTCCAAAAATGTCTAGATACGGTGATAAATACTTCGTCACCTTCATGGATGACTTTACTCGTTATGTTATATTTATTTAATGCAACATAAGCATGAAGCATTTGAAATGTTCAAGTTGTGTCAAAGAGAAGTTGAAAATTGTAAGTCCTAAACAATCACAAGATCTAAATGGTATCAATCAAACAATAAGAACAAGGAGATTTATATCAATCTTCAATGCACACATTACTACAATAAAGTCAGGTACATAAGATTCTTGATTGCTTGAATGCAATAATATTCTCTCTATGGTAGGCACGAATTCCAAAGCAACCAACTAGTATAATGATGGCTACAAGCACATTTTTAGAAGTTCAACAAGCACATCGAACTGAGATTTTGCAAAAGGTTTTGTGAAAAAGTCCGCCACATTGTTATCTGTGTGGACTGGTTCTAAATAAATCAATTTTCGCTTGTAGCAATCTCGAATAAAATGAATTTTGATGTCAATGTGCTTGGTTTTTGAATGCTGGACAGGATTTTTAACTATTCGGATAGCTGCATCATTGTCACAAAATATGGGAGTATCGACAAAGTTCATACCATAATTAAGGAGTTGATGTTGCATCCAGATGACTTGAGAATAGCAGGCCGAGGCAGCAACATATTCAGCTTCAGCTGTAGAGGTTGAGACAGTCTGCTGCTTCTTGCATTGCCAAGAGATCAGTCTGTCTCCTAAAAATTGACATCCAACGCTTGTGCACTTTCTGTCAATGTCGCATCCCCCATAGTTGTTGTCTGAAAATGCATACAGATCAAATTCATGGTTCTTTGGATACCATTAAAACGCTTCCTTCCGATAAAGGAGGAGAATATCTAAGCCAAGAGTTCTTATATCGTCTTAGGTGTCGTGGGATAATCTTACAACCTACTCTACATGGAACACCACAACATAATGGTGTATCCAAGAGGAGGAACCAAACCTTATTAGATATGGTTTGCTCTATGATGAGTAAAAGCACTCTTCATATATCATTTTGGAGTTATGCCTTACTAATGCCACTTGTAGTTTAAATATGGCACCAACCAAGAAAGTAGAGAAAACGCCTTATGAGATTTGGTATGGAAAGGTTCCATCATTATCTTACATGAAGGTATGCGTTTGTGAAGCTTATATAAGACAAGAGGCTTGAAGAAAACTAGACCCAATATATGCTAAATGCATATTTGAAGGATATCCTAAAGATTGTTTAGGTTATTACTTATACAACCTCACCAAGAGCAAGATTTTATTTCTTGGAAAGCTAAGTTCTTAAAAAGCAAGTTTCTAATGAATGAGGCTAGTGGGAGGAACATGGACATTGAAGAAGAACCACAACCTAATGCACCACCGGTTGGCACTAGCTCTCAAGAAGAAGTTATTGAACGTGAACAAACAGTTGATCATGAATTAATTAAAGTACAAAGTGTTCATAGATTTGGTAGAGTTTGTCATGAGCCTGAAAGATATGGATTTATCGTGTTTAATGATGAATGTTTTATGGTGGATTCTGATGAAGCCATCAACTACGAAAGTTTTATGGCGTATTCTAAATATGATAAATGGCTTGAAGCCATGAACATTGAGATGCAATCCATGTATGGCAATCAAGTATGGGACTTGGTCGATCTTCCTCCTAATAGACTAAATTTAAGGAGTAAGTCGGGATATCAAGAAGAAAGCAGAAATGGATGGAAATTTACACACTTTCAAAGCGAGACTTGTTGCAAAAGGTTTCACTCAAACTCATGGTATTGACTATGACAAGAGCTTTTGTCTAATGGAAATGGTTAAATCCATTAGAATACTTTTTCCCATAGCTGCATATAATGACTATGAGATATGACAAATACATGTCAAAATGGCTTTCCTTATTGGACACTTACTTAAAGATGTCTATATGGTTCAACTTGAAGGTTTTGTCAATCCAAAGTATCATAATAAAGTGTGTAAGCTTAAGAGATACATGTATGGGTTAAAGCAAGAATCTCAAAGTTGGATATTTGTTTTGATGAGAAAATCATCGAGTTTGGTTTCATCAGAAATGAAGATGAATATTGTGTTTTCAAAAAGGCTAATGGGAGCACAGTAACATTCCTAGTCTTGTATATAGATGACATACTTCTATTTTGGAATGACATTCCGACCCTGGAAAGCATCAACTCTTGGCTCGAGAAGTGTTTCTCAATGAAAGATTTAGGAAAAGCAGCTTATAATCTTGGAATTAAGATCTATAGAGATAGATCAGAGAAATTTATTGGGTTAAGTCAAAGTGCATATATTGATAAGATCTTTAAAGGTTCAATATGCAATACTCTAAGAGAGGCTTCTTGCCAATACCACATGACACCATTTTGAGCATGTTTCAATGTCCTAGCACAAAGGTTGATCTAGAAAGAATGGATGGTATCCCATATGCTTCTGCGAATGGATGGTTGAGCCAGATGTTTCATATACTTTGAGCATGACTAATAGATACCAAAAAAATCTAGGAGAAAGTCATTGGACGGTTGTAAAGAACATTTTGATATACTTGAGAAGGACTAAAAAATGTTCCTTATCTATGGAGGTTTGTAAGGATAAATTGGTGTAAAATCTTACACCGATACTAGCTTCCAAACGGATTGAGATGATTCTCGATCACAATCGGGGTATGTCTTCACTATGAACGAAGGAGCGGTTTCTTGGAAGATTGACAAGAAAAGCATGGTTGAACAATCCATTATAGCGTCAGAATAGATTGTTGCTTCAGAAGCTGCACAAGAAGCTTCTTGGATGAAGAAGACCTTTGAAGATCTAAGGGTGTTCCTTCCATTCAGGATCCCTTACAAATATATTGTGTTAATGAGGGTGCCATTGGCAAGCTAAGGAACCTAGGTCACATCAGAAAACCATACACATTCTTGGGAGATTGAACTACATTCAAGATGAAGTTAAAAGAAGAGATATTTGTATTTGCAAAGTTCATACAGATCAAAAGTTGGCAGACCCATTCATGAAGCCCTTTTGACAAGCTAAGGATGAGGGTCATGCTATAGCTATAAGACTTTTTTATTCTAGTGATAGGATCTGATTTGAGTTTAGTATTTGGATATTGGAACAAGTAATAACAAATATTGTATGGATTTTGATATATTGGATATAATTTTTTGATTAATATTTGTTGGTGTTCTATATTAGCATGTTTAATCCTTGAATAATCTGGTTATTCTAAAATGCCCACAGTCCATCATAGTTGTGGGAGCAACTACAAAATAAGACTAATATGAATTGGATTGGTTGACTTTCATTGGATGAAAGTCTCAAAGTGTTGCAACCAAGTTCACGTTGGAAATAGTGTCCAAAGTCATTAATGTTGGTGATATTTCTAATAATATCAGGGTCCTTTTGGGTTGCCCTCATGACCCAGTAAAAACAAAAATTGACAAAAATCAAGTGGGAATAATTAGTTTATTAATTTATTTTGAGATAAATTAATTAGAAACTAATTGGTAATTAATTAATAAATGAATTTGGAATTAATCTACAAGAATTAATTTCAGGGACTGGATTGTTATTAATTAAAATGTTTAATTAATGGAAACAAGTCTAGGGGTGAAGTGTAAGGAGGCTTCTTAAGTTTGAAACCCTAGGAGCCCTCCAATATAAATAGAGGCTTAGGGATCAAACCTAAGCACTCCTTTTGGCATCCTCTTCAGCCGCCACTTTCTCCCTCTCTCCCTTCCTCTCATTTTGGCGATTTCCATAGCCCTTTCCAAGGGTTTTTGGATATTGTCTTCACCTAGAGGAAGTTTTGTCTGTCTGGTTTTCTGGTGTTCTTGGGTGTGAATCATTACAGGGATTTGGATTTGGGTCCTTACTTCTAAACTAAGGTATGATTTTCTGATTCATATTTTAGTTGTTGCAATTGATATGAACTGCATGATCCTAGTTACGAACTGCATGATCCTTGCATGAATTTTTTATGAAGTTATGATTTAATCTTGTTAAATCTTCCGCTATGCAAATAGTTTTGTTATTATGATCAAATCCCTTCAGTTCATAGGATATCCAAGAGCATATCAAAATTATGCTCTGTGATACCATCAGATTGGAGAAATTCTTGTTGTGTTGTACGGCAAAAACACTAGTTGGAAGTAGGACTCAACACACAAGAAGTCACAGGAGGCATTATACGAGATGAGCTTTTGAGCCAACAATTGATGAGCTCCACATTAAGTCGACATTAAGGAAGAGACATCGGAGGAAGAATTGAGCTTGGATGTTCAAAACAACTTTTAAGCGTTCACATGGAGTAGTTGAAGGACAACGGTTAGGTATTAACAGAAAAATCGGCATACCATTTGACCCAGGAAAACTAGAAGAGTACTGGATCAAGGGGGATGGCGGCAACTGGAGTTCAGCAAGGTCGGAAGGTGTATGACCCACCATATCTATCATCTCAAGAAGGAAAGGTCTAGCTAAAAGACCTGAAGAAAGAAGCGCTTTTGGGAGGCAACCCGGTGTTTTTGGTTTTTCGATAAGTAATTTTGGACTTTTTATTGTTCTTTTTGGAAAATCAATGATTGTTACTCATCAGAAAGTACGATATACTACAGCCCAAGTGTGGGGTGGTGCAGAAGAAAGTTAAGCAACGAGAAAAATCGAAATGGCAAGCAGGAAAGATAGGGCCATTATCTTTCTGAGATAGCGACACTATCTCCAGGGCAAACACGATTGAAGACGGGGTCCAAATCAGATAGCGTCGCTATCTCCAGGTAAATTGAGTTCTTCTTTTTACTCCCTTAACACACACGACGCCACGTACGCCGCTATCGCCAAACACGCACACAAACGACTGATCTTTTAGTTTTGGTGCAATTTTCTCATGTAATTCACCACTCTCGAACATCAGGTACGTATCTAGCCCGTTGCTCATATCTATTACGCAAATCAAGCCAAAATTTGAGGAATTGGTGCCGAATTAAGGGTTTCGGCCAAACTCGAGGGTTTTGCCCCGATGACATTTTTTCTGGTGTTGTGTTGTGAAATTGAACCTAGGGAATGCTTAATCAATGGTGTAGGGATGTTGTGAGTACTTTGATTCAGGAAAAACATCAAAAAATTGATTTAGGGTTCGGTGTTCATAGATAGCGATGCTATAAATGGAGATAGCGCCGCTATCTACCCTGAGGACCAAAATGTAATTTTTTCCTCATAATTCCACCATCCTTGCACTTGTGTTGTTTTTGCAGATGGCATCCAGACGTACGCGCCAAATCATTCCACTGAAGGCCTTGCCACAGCACATGTTTCTGCAGATCCGAGACGACGATGAGGATTCATCGAATTATAGGAGGCTTCTGTCCGGATTGGCTACCAGAGACATCGAGGTAGCACTATCCTTGGACGGATTTTTCCTTGAAGCATGCGGTTTAGAGCCACGATTAGCACCATATCTGGTCAGGGCGTGGACTAGTGTCGATTGACCTCACAGCTTCACCTGCGCGGGATGGAAAACGTTGATCCATGTGGGAAAGATCATTTATAGGGAACTTATGTTGGAGTTTTACTCTACCTGCACTTTCGGGCCCGCACACACAGATCCATTACGACGTATGATGCGCTTCCAATTGGGAGGAGTTGGCCGGGAGCGTTCAGTCACGGAGTTCGCACAGGGAACTAACATTTACATGCAAGAAGAGATGGTCGATATTCACTTCCCTTCATTCATTGTTGCATGCCACAAACAAATACACGAGGGAGTCGCCGAGGTAGCCATCAGCAGTATCCCGTATATACCCGCAGATAACCACGAGCGTATGATTCGCACATCAGCCCACCATCTTCTCCACCGGGTCATTACTCACACTGTTGCTCACTGCAAGGGTGGTGACAAAGTGCCAGCGAGTGACATGTTCTTCCTATGGGGTATCACCAACCCCACCCGAATCCTACACCTTCATACCTGTTGGCAGATTTTCTGATCAACAAGGGCAAGCGAACACGGGGTGCTAGCCCACTAATCGGAGGACACTACATTACAAGGAAAGCATGCTCTTATGGTATTCTGACTGGCGAGGCGATAGGGTCGATGACCCCGTACCAGTCACGGGTGATGGGGGCATCCTATTTGAAGACGATGAGGGTAATTGTACCCTTTAGTGCCGACTACTACCCTGTTGCACCGGATGGGGCAGACGGTGCGGCAGACGAAGAGGACGATGCGATGGAAGCAGCTGTGCAGGGGGCTGATATCCCCGAGCCAGATGTCCCGGTTCCGAGACAGCGAAGGAGGAGGCAGCCAACACATAAGTAGGAGCCTGAGCCACTAGACGTCCAGGCCACCCTACGAGACCTAGTGGCCGGTCAGGCCAGACTGAAGGTGGGTTAGAGGAGATTGGAAGTGGCCCATGCTCGATATGAGGCTAGACAGCCCACACTGGAGGCCTAGCAGCGGTGGATGGCAGATAGTACGTGCACAATTATTCTACATTTCGGGATGGAGCCACCACTACCATTCTCGACTGCTGGAGTTGACGATGCAAGTCTGTCAGTGACTCACCATGACGACGAGGAGTGATGTTTCTTGTACCTTTTTATTTATTCTTATTATTTTTATTTTTATTTTTAGTTTAAAATGTATGTAATTTAAACTTTATGTTTACATATAAATTTAAACTTCAGTCTGAGTTGTTATTTTAATTAGCAAGCCAATCAACAAAACTTGTGATGTGATCGTGTTTTACAATTGTGGACGAAGATTGCGCAAGTTTTGGATAGTGGCATTGACGCAAGTGTAGGGTTGGTGCACCCCTACACTATGGTTATGCCTGGCGTGTTCACTTTTGCGCCTGAGTCTCTAGACGGCTATCAACATAATATAAGTACACGAATCAGCCTGTAAATGCATATCCTATTCCATCCCTCAAGTAATTCGTTGTCCAAATGGGTACACTCTTTTTCTCCCTTGTTTGAAAATTTCTTTATACAATGGGGCCATTGTATGGTTAAAAGACGGCTATCAACATGATATAAGTACATAAATCAGCCCATAAATGCATATCCGATTCCATCCCTCAAGTAATTCATCGTCCAAATGGGTACACTCTTTTTCTCCCTTGTTTGAAATTTTCTTTATACAATGGGGACATTGTATGATTTAAAGTGTGGGGTGGGGATGGTCCAAAAATATGAAAAATACAATGTTTTTACGAAAATATTAAAAATTTTAATGATTTTCAAAATTTTTGAGAAACTGTATCTTAGAATACGAACAATTTTGAAATTTTTTTAGCAAGTTGGTATTTTTCCAGAAATACTATATGATACTCTCGGTTAAAATAAGTTGAGGTGAACACTGAAATTAAAAAAAATGGTTTGGCCTAGAAATATCACAAGATTGGGATTTAGGAAAGAAAATTCAATCAGTGGCCTATGATGTTCGAGCCGGTAGACCTAAAAATGGTGGCCTTAGGGCATTTATGCACCTCATTACCTAAGATCACCTTATTTGGGATAATGCTGTTGAAAGCTCGCTACACGAACATCATAGAAAGTCATGGAAGTTTCTTTAGCGGCCTTTAGAATTTGAAGTAATTTTGCACAGGTTTAAACTGAAAGTTTGTAATCAAGAGTTCTATAGAAAGTCGTGATTTCCAAAGATATTCTAGTCATGTTTTAAATTGATTTAAGTATAATTACTGGAATTGGCAATAAACTTTGAAATCGAGGAATTTTCAAGAATATAGTATTTTTATGGGATACAAACTCTTAAAATCTCAGTTTGCTTGGGGACAAGCAAAGTCTAAGTGTGAGGTTTTTGATAATATGCTTTGATATTAGTTTATTTACACGTTATTTAACTATGTTTTAGTTATTTAATATTTATAGAAGTACTATATACACTCACATTTGGTGTAAGTTGCTTGGTATAGTAAAAGTACTTAAATACAGGGTTTAAAGTGGAAAATGGACAAGATAAGAACAACAACCGCAAAGGATAAAGTTGCTGGAAGAGATAGCATCGTTATATTTCCTAGATAGCATCGATATCTACATATAAAGTCAATCTAGTCCGATTTGAATTTCAAAACACGAAGATCAGGGATGGATCAGGAGTTAGCGCCACTATCTTCCATAGATAGCGACGATATCTCAAGGATTTTCAACTATAAATACAGACCTCAATCCGACTTTTAGAGCATCCTAGGGTATCATCAGCGGACCCGAAGGCTTAGTTTTTGTTCCTTTTCAGTTCCATTCAGTAGTTTTGGTTAGAGAATTGGTTTCTGGTTTTATATCAACTCGGTATTGAGGTATTCCGCATTCAGGAATTTCCTTGATTACTAGATGTTGGGTTTTAGACTCAAGAGTAATCATTCGACTCCTGTGTTCTTTGTTTCTTAGATTGGTGTTTGGTAGATGTTCGAACAATTGTTTCACTTTTAGTTTTAATAAAGGAAAGTATTTGGTTTTCATGTTATTCTTGATCTGTGATCTGATATGTGTTTGATTTATTTATTGATGTTTTTGAATTTGATTTGAGTTTCAAGTGTTAG
>CM042014.1:57221091-57236091 GCA_023525715.1 Cichorium intybus
TTGCTCAACCGATCGGGCAATCGGTTGCATCGCACTTCCAACCGCGGGAGTATGACGATGCATCGCCGATATACTTTCTAGACAATGTTGAAAGTCAAATAGAAATTAGACCTCAGCTATTAAGAGTCTTACCTGAGTTTAGAGGATATAGGCAAGACGACGAGGCCTACAAGGAGCTCATGCTCGAGTTCTTTTAGACTTGCGCCTACGCTCCAGCTGCACGAGAGCCCAGGGCCTACCTTATCCGATTCAGACTGGGAGGACAGAGCCGGGAGTGCACCCTTCAAGAGTTTTCTAGACGCACCGGGATATACACTGAGGCAGAGGTTGGCAACATCTATTTTCCACCCTTCCTGGCTGCGTGTATCACTGACCACCCATAGAGAGATTCAGATGAGGTCGTGTGGGCAGAGATATCCAACGAGCGGTTCGATGCTAGCGAGGCCAAGGAGAGCCAGTTTCGCTCTCCGCTACACCGATTGATGCACCGGATCATATCCACCTCCTTTACACATAGGAGGGGATGTGAGAAGGTGTCCCGTGACGACATGTACTACCTGTGGGCCCTTTCAGACCCGAGCATGTTTCTCAACTTGCCATTCACCCTGGCCATGTTCCTGAGATCTAGAGCTTCTGTCATGGGCGCGAAAAGCCCGATGGCTAGTGGGCATTATATTACACGATTGGCTCGATCTTACGGCATTCTCACCGCTAAGGTCCTTGCCCACCTGGCTCCGACACCACCCACTCAGGCTCAAGGACGTTATTTGGAGACCATGAATATGCTCCATCTTTTGAGGCCGGGCGTGTACCGGGTGCGACCGACAATTGAGCAGATTAGACGCCCGGATGGTCAACAGGCGCCGACACAACCTCCACCCCAGGTCGAGCCGGAGGATGAGGAGGACGAGGAGGAGTAGCCGTTGCTCCGACCCGCTCAGCGGAGGAGAGTGGAGGCACCAGACCAGCCACCGCCACAGCCACAGCCACGCCTGGCATCACAGCCTGTATACGTGCAGGCTGCCTTGCAGAACATTGTTGCGAGGATGACACACTTGGAGGACCAGCATATGTGGATGGCGGAGGCATTACGAGAGTTACTCCTTCATGCTGGACGAGATCCACCACCCTTTCCCCCTCGACACCAGGACGATGAGGCTGGTCCATCTGGGACACAGCACGATGATGAGTGATTTTATTTTTTTTGTATCTTTTGGAAACATTGTACATAACCTACTATTATATTTATGTTTGCTCCTTTATGTTTAATGTGTTTGTTGAGTGTTTTTGTATGCAAGTACCAACGAGATCCACCGAGGAGTTGTATCACACAAGTGTGGGGTCACCGTACCCATACACTCGTCACATACCGGCGTGTTCACTGTTGCACCACAACTCCGGACAGTCAAACTATGATGTACAAAATTTATCCTCTTATATTGGTTCCGACAAGCAATCAGTCTACCGTTCCAAAGGGGGTAACTCTTTCTCCCTTGTTTTAAAATTTCTTTTGTACAACGAGGACGTTGTACGGGTTTAAGTATGAGGTGTGGAAGGTCGAAAGAGGATTTTTGAAATTTTTGCGAAAAACAAGTCATTTTCAAAAAAAATTTAGTAATTTTTCAAAATTTTTAAGAAATTGTAATTAGGAAACGAATACCTTTTGAGTGTTATAGCATTAGTATTTTTCAAGGGATACTATGTAGTGGTTATCATGCTATGGTTTAGTCAAATAAGTTGAGTTTTTAGGAGTTAGAAAAATTTTAGATTTAGAATATTTTAGGATTGGGATTCAGGAGGGAATTGTCAATCAGTGGCCTTTGTTGTTCGAGCCGGTAGGTCTGAAACGGGAGGCCCTGAAAGGGCATTTATGCACCTTACTACCTAAGATCGTCTGGTTTGGGATAGTATTTTCAAAAGCTCATTACACGGACAACATCGAAAGTCATTGATAGTTCCTTAGTGGCCTTTAGAATCTGAATAAGTAAGTTTACTTTTGTGGACTGAAAATTTGTAATCAAGGGTTCTGTAGAAAGTCGAGAATTCCAAAGGGTATTCTAGTCATGTTTTCAAAAATTCATTTTCTGTCTAACTTTTGAAAGCAACAGAATTTGAAACTGAAAGCATTCAAAAATGTTTGAGTTCTAGTTATAATTTTTTTAAACTCACTTGCTTGGGGACAAGCAAGGCACAAGTGTAGGGTGTTTGACGACGCCTAGTAATAGAAAACATAGATCCAATCTAAGTTGCATGTGAACTTAGGGTTTAAGTTTATTGATTGCATAAAACCTTTCAATATCAAGTATTTTAGTCGTCGTTGAGCCCTATTCTAAGTGAGTTATATCTCATAAACTGTTATATACTCACGTTTTTGTGTCTAGTGCTTTTGTCCGAAATATGTTAAATACAGGGGTTAAACGCATACAAAATGGTCAAGTTATGAAGGAAGTCCACTTTCAGGCGAAAAGACATGCGCGTCGCGGAAATTCAATGAACGGATGAGAAGTTTGACATTCAAAAAGTAAAGACCGGGGTTAGAGATAAGGTCGCGTCGCGGTTTTCACACCTATGCCACGTGACCAGTCAGATTTCGTAACTATAAATAGAGGCATCTAGTTCGTGTTTCGGGAGCAAAGACCCGACCTTGGAGTGGAACTCAGGCCCCTTCGACTCAGAATTTCAGATTTTAGAGATCAATAATTGGTATTTTTATAGTTTAGTTTATTTTCTTTAGTTTTCGGTTTGTTATTCGTGCGGTTCCAACGGTTCTGGGTTGTAGAACTCGCTGAATCGTATCGATTGATTGTTTGGATTGGTTGATGATTCTTATTTTCTGAGTATACCTATAGTTTGGTTTGGATTGATGATTCTTAGTTTAGTTTGGATTGAGATTACCTTTATAGTTTGATAATTGTTAGTTTATGTTTTCGGTATTTGTTTGGATTGGATTTTTTGAAATGTATGGAACGCCGCCAGCTATAGAGTGACACTATAGTTTGGTTAATTCTGACACATATATTCAACCACCGACTCCACGGATCGACCCTTACTTCCAGTTAGCTACTGTGCTCGTAAGGTAATAAATTGTGTATCTTTCACCGCATCAATGACTGCGACGTGTCATAACCCATCGACGTTTCGATTTTGTATCTATTTGGTCCCTTAAGTTTTTTCCTTGCTGTCTAGGGGCTTAATGTTTATACAACCGAGTAATAGGAAAAAATCTGAAAAGGCTCAAGGACTATTTAGATGCACTTTCAAAACGTTGTGGGGTTACTGTAGCAAATACATTTGCTTATTCGACTTCTATTTTACCCTTGGGTGCCCAAATCAACTTTAATTTCGTAAGCTTAATCCCCAAAGAAGAAAAGAAAAAACATAAGGGACCAAATAGATACAAAATCAAAACGTCAATGGATTACTGTAACATTTTTCCTTTAATTAATCTTAAGCAAAAGAAGTACATTCCTAGAAAAGAATCTGTGAATAAAACTTAAGGAAGAATTTAATTAAAAATTTACTCATAAGGGTCCCTCCATTTATTCTGATACGAGCTCGGAGTGATCATATGGTGTTCTTTTCCACTATTACCCCTTAAATCTGAAATGCTAGAATTCAACAGGGAAGCGGAAACGCTTAGTGATAATCAATACTCGTATATTGTATCAATTACATGCATTCACGTATCACTTTCTTATATTCACATACCTCCAATATATTATAACTAGACATAACTCAACACAACATGACCTATTATGACTTAACATAACCTACCACAACACGACATAACATAATTGATGTAACACGACATGACATAATATGACTTACCTTGACATCACACAACATGACATGACGTAGCACGATCCGACACGATATAATGTAGCATAAGACGACATGACATAACATAGCTTGACATAACATAATATAACATAACATAACATAACATAACATAACATAACATAACATAACATAACATAACATAACATAACATAACATAACATAACTTGACATAGCATAAACATCACATGGCATCAAATAATTAAACATAACTTAATAACTTCATACTTAACAAATATTGTTGGTACCACCTCCTTTACGCGGGCCGGTTCCCCGAAGGGTTGTTCCATGTACATTCGCCATATTAGCCCTTCTCTAGAAGGTTCTTCATGACCAGCCGACTAGACCACTTCTCCCCCAAGGTCCTTCATGGCCAGTACAATTACAGAAAACATACCTTCACATAACATATATCACATTGAACCATTGAAAAGCCATAAATATACATTTACATCACACATAATCATATTACATGCACCGTTAACATAATCATCGAGTTAGTGCAATTCACCTTATACGAATGTGTTTCTAGCAGTGATCCAAATACCAACCATCAAACATATCATGTAAATTCCTAAAATATTATCCATATACACTACTTAGGTCACAATCAACTTGTTATTTAATACTTCTTACATAGTATTCATTTTAATTTATCTTTTACTCGTTCATTAAGTATTTAACCAAAAATACCTTAACCCATTAAGCTCCTCATAACATGAACCTTTATTAATACCAATTACATACTCATTAAGATTGGTATTTAGTTCACGTATTACTCGTTGCTTATTATTAACTTATTTCCCGTTTACTTTTAGTCTTAAAGCATTCAGGTATTAGGTTCTTTATGAATTAAGCTCATACTTATAATACCAAAAAATGACTTTATAAACTTCTTAAAACATGTCACATATATCGAAACATCTTATTGCATTAATGGCTTAATAAGATACTTTTATGGGTTTTCTCAATTAAACCCTTTTAGACCCTTTCTCAGTGTGTTGACCATAAATCGTGAACCACAACGGCAATTAACATGTTTTCTGATAACGAACACAAGCACAAGCCACGGTGGTGTTGTGGTGGATCCCTACGTTGCAACAAGAAGAGAGGGAAACCAAGAAAAAAGAAGAGGATACCTACTTATCAATCAAACACGATCGTTTTATTTCTTCTTATTCTTGGTTGACAGCCTTTAAATCTTCAAAACTTCGTGTCGGACTCATCCTTTTTGTTGCCCCGATCTCTTTATCCCGCCAACAACTCCTCTCGGAAAAACTCTAGCTCTCAGCAATCTTCTAAGCATACACAACTTTTCGTCTCTTTCTACCTCTCCCTCTTTTATTCTCTTGGTTATGGCAGCAAGAAGGCATGCTGACATCATATTATTGCCTTGAACTTCTTCATGTCACACACACACACACTCTCTCTCTCTCTCTCTCGGTTCTTTCTCTTGTCTTCATAGCTCCACCATAAAACGGGAATAGGGTTTGGGTGAGGGTTTTGCATCAAAGGGTTAACGGGGAAAGGAGTAATAAATGAGAGATGAACTTCGAGCAAGAAAAACCGAGTCAAGGAAAATTCCATAAGTTAGAAACTCACGACCCCAAAAAGGACCATGCAACAAGTTTTAGGTTTGGTCACCTTTGGACCCTCCACTTTGCCATGATCACAAATCATAACTAGACTAACATTCTAAGTTTTGTTTAATAATAATTCAACCCCAAACTATATATTTGAATTTTCAGATATTATTTCTTACAATTATTATTAATAACAAGAATTAAATTATTGTTCTTCCTAAATAGAAATTAAATAACTAATTAATCTACTAAATAATTAAAATTAACTACTTGAAATGGAGCGTTACAACTCTCTCCCACTTATAAGTGCCTAAATCTCATCCTAGGCTACCTAGGATTCCACACCCCACCCGTGCCGAGAGAAACTTTTGCCAATGTTTCGGGGTCGTCTCGTGAATTTATAGTCGTACGTAGTTAAGAAGAGATAGACAGTTGAATAGGTGATCTTAACTTAAAGTTACAACCAAACAAGGAACAACTAGTAGGGATACATCAATAATTCTAAGGCTATCTGATCCTAATTGCGTGCAACCCTAGAACATTCACTTAACTTCCTAACAACATGAACATCAGGTTCAAGTAGTACATAACAAGCAGCATACATAAGGTAATAAGGCATCCCTATGATCTAGGGAAATTCTAGCATGCAATTCCTAAACGGATCCTTAGCCTATATTCTAGCATACACACCGCAATATCAACACAAATATAACATGGATATTTGAAGAATCACTTTACTTAGTGGGCTTCGACTAACTGTACACATCAGATCTTTCCTTCTTTCAATCTGCTTAAAAATTGGTAAAATAGTGGGTCGGGTATTCGCTCCATGTTTAAGGTCCCAAAGAAACAATCAAACAAGAACAAGTCAAGAGACCATCTGCACGGTCCTCAACCCAACCGATTGATTTTTATTTGGAAAACACTTTTTCTGGAAAGATAGTTTTAAAAATCCTCAGATCCTTAGTTTGAGTTTGGCCTCTCATTTCTGTTTACCCAGATCCTTAAAACCAAGGCTCTGATACGAACTTGTAATGTCCTAAATATCAAACCAAAAATTTTCAGTTTTTTCTTAAATTAGGCTATCATAGCGAAAACCATTTCATAAGCCATAACCATTTATTCATTGTCTTAGAAAACCTTATATTTGAAAAACCATAGTAGCTAGTTCAATAAAAATCAACCCAGCGGAAGTTTTAAAATATATTACTTTAAATGTCGTACAGTCACGCCGCGCCACAACCCCCGTTAGAGGAAGTACCTAAAAACATTTAAAGTAAAAGAGTAAGCACAAAGCTTAATGAGTTCCCCAAGGTACCAGACATTCCACCACATTCATACACATACATTACATACAACATCCCAACACAGTCCTACCCCAGCACTGTCCTCTTTCTTGACTGTCACTTCATAGGAACCCGGCACAACTGAGACCACCATCGTTCTATCATAGGGGCCTGACGTAGTCTTAACCTGACACTGGCCTATCCCGCCATTTCCAAACACAAATATGTAAGAACATATCATACGACTTCACATAAGCACAAATAGTCCTACATTATCAAACATACCACCTCTACCTATGGTACGAAGTTACCTACACATGTAACTTCACACATAGTATGGTGAGGAGACTCATCTGAATCCGCAGTCGCAAGTCACACGCACCAGTATCTTCACATGCTAAGCAACATGAACCTCTAACTTATCGTAAGGTGTATATTAGCAATTTGAAAGCTCTGTAACTGATCTCTACGGTCCAATCACTAATCCATCTAAGTTAACCAAAAGTCAATTAGTCAAAGTCAAAGGCCAAGGTCAACGGTCAAAGTCAAAGTCAATGTTTAGTGCAACTATCTCCTTAAGATAATACAGTTAAGCCCAGATCTAGAAGGGGTTGCCGCGCCCGTTAGCGTCGCTAACTCCCTATGTTAGTGGCGCTAACTATGAACTCCTACACTTTGTTGCTAAGCACTTAATCCATTAAGGAAAAAGATATAAATTTGCAAAACATGTCTAATTGGTCTGAAATCCTATAAAAATGCAAACTTACTTGACATGCATGTCCAATCTCACACCTAGGTCAACAAGGGGACTAAACCTATCATCCAAGAGTTTCAACTTAGAATCTTACCACATTCCGGTCCAATCACTTTACTTAGTAGGCTTCTTCTAACTGTACACATCACATCTTTCCTTCTTTCAATCCTCTTAAAAATGGGTAAAATAGTGGGTCGGGTATTCACACCATGTTTCAGATTCCAAAGCAACAATCAAATAAGAACATGCCAATAGACCATCTGCACAGTCCTCAACCTAACCTGGTTGAATTTTATTTGGAAAACATTTTTCTTTTGAAAGATAGTTTTAAAATCCTCGAATCCTTAGTATGAGTTTGGACTCACATTCTTATTCACCTAAATCCCTCAAACCAAGGCGCTGACACCAACTTGTAAACCATAATGCCAAAGGCATTGTATGATAGGATAAATCATAATGCTAAATATAGTTTTAAAATCCTCGGATCCTTAGTTTTAATCATTTCCAAATTTGTAGGCATTAGTTTTTGACGTTTATGCCCTTTTCGGCCGTATTTTATAGTTTTTAAATTATTAGTTCAATTTATTTATAAAAATGTCACCATCATTTAAGCCACTAATTTTTCCTATCCAATGGTCAAAAAATGGTCTTACAATCACACAATAAATATCATTCTTATTTAATCCTAACTCTCTCTCTCTCTCTCTCTCTCTCTATATATATATATATATATATATATATATATATATATATATATATATATATATATATATATATATATATATATATATATATATATATATATATATATATATATAGTAGTTGTGAGACCCGTGTATTACACAGGATGATACAAAAAAATATTAATTAATAATATCTAAATATTAATAATTTGACATAAGAAATTTGTTTATGTATCATGACATCTTGCTTTAGATTTTTACTATTACGACTTTGTATTTTTGATAAATATAATTGATTATGAGAATATCACATGTACTAAAATCAAAAATTGGAATCGTTCTTCAAAATATTATGACGTCAATTGTCTCCCAAATCATTCTACATATTAAAAAATAATATGATATTGAAAAACAATTAATTTTGAAATTGAATGATAACAATTAATTTGAAATTGAATGATAATTAAACCGATCATTAAGGAGTTAGAAACGTTTCAAACCAATTAGTTTTTTTAAGAAATTTTAAATTATGAGAAAATGACATGTGGCAAATTCAATGAGGAGATGACATGTGTCTTTGAGTTACTTATTTATATATATATATATATATATATATATATATATATATATATATATATATATATATATATATATATATATATATATATATATATATATATATATATATATATATATATATATATATATATATATATATATATATATATATATATATATATATATATATATATATATATAGGGTTAGGTTCTTGTGAGAACCTAAAAAACCATGAGATCTTGAGAACTCACTCTGATTGGTTAGATCATAAAAAGGCATGATAGTCATTTAACAAATCTCATTTAATTTTGATTTTTTTTATTTTTGGCAACAATAATGTCAATTCCTAAAAATAAGCCTAATCAATTTCAAATTTCAAAATTTAAAAATAATAAGATTTCGTCTTTATTAATATCAAAATTTTCCAGATTTTCGTTTTTTTAAATATCAGAATTTTCGAGATTTTTTTTAATAGATTTTTGGAATTTAAAATGCACACATTTTTTCGTAATTACTGGTGAATATATACATATTCGTGGGTGCATATATGCATATTTTCTGAATTCATATATACACATTCTTATCTTTAATATATTAATGCAAATAATAAAAAATCGATTTATTAAAAAGAATAATATCCAACCGTTTTCAACGATATATACAAATTTATTCGAAACTATGAACAATACATACAAAAAATATAAAACCAACAAAAATCCTAGATATCTCATTTTTCAGTTTGTCACTTTTCACTTCATCAATTTGTTGGATAAATTTCTTCAAAACTGCAAGAACATTAATAAAAATTAATATAAATGTATATCTGAAAACATTAAAATAAATACATACATGCATATACACATATGAACAAATGAACATTTATTTATGCATATATGGAAATACGTACACATGTGTACATGAACAAGTTGAAATACATATGGACATATGTATAAAAATGCATATATTCATACATATATGCATATATGCATATATGCATATATGCACATACGCACACATGTATAAATACAGATATAAACAAAATGATATATACACACCTTTATAAAAATGCATATGTATATGTGCACGTATGTACATGGGTATATGTGCACATATGCACCTACATATATACACATATATGTGCACATATGCACCTACAAATACATGAAAAATACACACATATGTGCATTTATGCACCTACAGATACATGAAAAATACACACATATGTGCACATATGCACCTACAAATACATGAAAAATACACACATATGTGCACATATGCACCTACATATATACACATGTAGTAATTCAATAAAAAATATACATACATATATACACATATATGTTGCAACTTTTCATTCCAGAAAAAATACATGTTCGATTAAAATGACTTCATTAGTAAAATAAGATAGTAAAAAGTTGTGA
Source organism: Cichorium intybus (assembly GCA_023525715.1). Classification (NCBI taxonomy): domain Eukaryota; kingdom Viridiplantae; phylum Streptophyta; class Magnoliopsida; order Asterales; family Asteraceae; genus Cichorium; species Cichorium intybus. The sequence goes on from CM042014.1 coordinate 57,231,215, forward strand.
TTTTTTAAGTAGGATGCTATTATAACCAAATAAATGGAAGTACAATGTTATTATAGCAATAACTATAGCACATATAACTCAAAGAAAAATACCACATAGATACCAGAAAGTTTATCAATATTCAGAACCATTTGTGCATAATTTCTTATGAATGTCACCCTGCCTTGCGATATTCGTCTCGTTGACATTTTCTAGCCGACAACGTAACTGATAATAGCTCCAAGTTGTTGCCACATCGACTCACTTTCTCATCTCCCGGTCTCTCCATCTCTTTCCAGTTTCATCTCTTTCGTTTCCTAATTGGATAGAGGAAGTTTTTGAAATAGTGAATCTATATTACTGGGAAAAGTAAAAACTAACCTGAATCAATCCTCTTGTTGTCACCTCAGCCCGAGTCACTGATAGTCCGTTCTCTCTAAATATCTGATAATAGCCCCACTCTGTCTTCACCGCATAGTTCTAGTCTTAGACCCTGTATATCATCGATATTATATATGAGCAAAAATATATCTATGTTTTTATTCACATGTAAATTGATTACACTTTTATCATTGACCTATATATTTTCATTGATTAAATTAAGGTTGATTTCACATTATGGCATTGAGCGAAGGGGAATTAAAGCCATCGGATTATAGAGCCGATTGAGAGCGGGGAAGCGGATTACAAACGGATGACATACCTGCTAGAGAATAATGGTTTCGGAAGGAGGAGGAAGGCGGGGACGACATAGGAGTTTCATGGTGACCATGGCGGCGAACACTAGGACCTCCTTGTAACAGTAGTATCTCCTGACTCCGGTCTGCTGTAACCAACATCAAAAAATCGATTAGAATGTTCCTCGATCGATAAGGGATTGCAGCGATAAGGTAGGAGAGATAGATGGTTAAATTGAATTCTTTTTTTCTTTTGACGAATCGTAACAAACCTCGACAATCATCATCGGCTCATTAACCCTAATTACCCTCCCCTCCAACTCCTGCATCACGATAGGTTACCGACGTAGATCTTGAAAGAAGTCGCTACTACCCGTCTTTCTGGTTATGTGATTACTGAAGCAATTAACAGAAACAAGAAAGTAATTAAGAGGGTAGGGAGGTGGTGAGGAAGACGACGAGAGAGAGAGAGAGAGAGAGAGATGATCTGACCGGATTCGTATATCAATGGAAGTTTGGCGTGAATTGGGGATTTTCCTAATTCATAGGATCAGGTATTTTGTTATTCCCAAACTATCCCTAAATGGATTATTAAAAAGTCAAGTGTGCCTTTAGAGTTCATACTACTTACAAAACTGCCACAATCAATCACAGCCTTTCAATTTTTTGATCTAAGGGTCAATATGGGGTTCTCAAGATCTCATGGTTTTTTAGGTTCTCAAAAGAACCTAACTCTATATATATATATATATATATATATATATATATATATATATATATATATATATATATATATATATATATATATATATATATATATATATATATATATATATATATATATATATATATATATATATATATATATATATATATATATATATATATATATATATATATATATATATATATATATATATATATATATATATATATATATGATGTTAGGATAAACCATAATTTTTCGAAATGTTTTAGGGTTTTGTGTTGATACTGGATACTAAAGCTAAAGGGTGTCGATGCCTATATGCCAAAGGCATTAGATGCCACATATGCGTCACGTAGGATGCCTACAAGTTATGTTATTTCATGCCTATATTGTGGTGTCGATACCTACAACATTTTTACTTTTATTTAATTTAAAATTAATTTAAACGAATGCCTGCATAGTAAAAAGAAGAGAGAGAAGAGAGATGGAGAGAAAGCATCGGCATCTTCATGCGTTTAAGATGATGCCTATGAGTGTGCCTAGAATGCGGGGTGGTTGATGCCTCCAGCATTGAGAGCCACCTCAGATACCGTCGGCATCAGGAGGTCCATATGGTTTAGCCTAATAAGTGATTATATTTTGCATTAGAGGATAAAAGTTACGATTTTGTTGTTTTGAAATAAGTTGATTTTTTTATCTGATATATGGATTCGTTTAATAGGTTAATTACTCTTGTAGTTTTTAATATTGAATCCTATTATTTCCTGTGCCATTTGACGTTAAACTCAACCGTTAGGATAAGCATGGTTGCTTTCGGAGGTAATGAAATTGTGTAAAATCTTTATAGATTTCAATTCGAGAGACTCGAGAACTGAAAGCAATATGACATTAAATAATCAATGATCCAAATCAGTAGAACCATAACGAAATCAACGAGCTAAGGTTCTTAAAAGCCATCGGACCATGATGTCCACGAGGAAGGGATATGCGGCAGCTCATTGTCCACGAGGTGAGGTTGACAAGGATCGAGGAGCCGCACGTGGAGCAGGTCATCTTGGAGGTGTATTCATGTTGGAAAATGGAACCACACGCCCCCACTTCCCTTCATTGCATCTCCTTATCATACTGCTGGCTTTCCTTTTCGATCCTGCAGCTTAACATTCTTTGAAATTCTTACTTCTTGGGACCACCAAAAACTCAATATTCATCATATCCCTTGTTATTTGTAGCATGACATTCCTTACAAAATCCAATCTTTATTCGAATATCGAGCTTCTCCACTCGTATTTTGAAAATGGTAATATCTGATGCATCGCCCACTATACATGTCATTCTTAGTTTTTTTTAACCGGCAATTTTAACACCTTGAGGGTACTCAGCCTTTCAACCCAGGGCGGTTGGCAATTACCTATGGCGCAAGGCCTTTCCCCTCCACCTATTTTTCGCCTACCAGGGAAAATCCCCCACATGGGGTTAGTAGGAGTCGAACTCCAGACCTTCCACCACATGGGTATATAACCCAGATGCATCAACCCAGCTAGACTGGGCTTCAGTATCCGATGGCGCTTTGAAACACCACGCGGTTTATTGGAGTTTGTTAATATTATTTATACCATAAAGACGTTTTTTTCTGTTCTTTTTTCTTCATTTTGTCTTTATAGATCCAATCGTTTGTATGCAAAAAAGGCGATGATGTATATATATTGATATTATATATGTCATGGGCATAAGTCTTTAAAGTAGTTGCATGTGCATAGAACCATTGGAGAGTCACAAACGCTCCTTTTCATGCAAGAAGATGAGAAGCTAGTGTTTGGTTTCTAGCTTGGATATTTCCCAAAAATGGCATTGGAATGAGAGTACAAGCCTTCTTATTAAAATCTAACTGTCATCACCCTCTTTGAAGATAACCTTTATTAATGATATATATATATATATATATATATATATATATATATATATATATATATATATATATATATATATATATATATATATATATATATATATATATATATATATATATATATATATATACGCGCCAGCCAACCAGTCACTTCTCTTACATCATGAGGTGGAAGGGGGTTAAGTATGGGTGGTGTGCCATGCATGCATGGGCTCAAACGAAAATATGGTAGCTAGCTAGAAAGGTAACATAGCCAGCTGCAAGTAGCATGTATATGTTGTTGCTATGAAAGCTCTACTTCACTATTTCTTTGCGTCTCTCTCTCTCTCTCTCTCTCTCTCTCTCTCTCTCTCTATATATATATATATATATATATATATATATATATATATATATATATATATATATATATATATATATATATATATATATATATATATATATATATATATATATATATATATATATATATATATAAGGGCATAAATAGAATTTTAAAAATATAATTGAATTTTGACAAAATAATTTTAAATCGTACTTTTCTAAATTTTAAGGATTCTGATTACCGGTTGTATATTTAGAAAAATATAATTGACATTTTTCATTTAGTATTCTTAAAAGATATAAGATTGTATCTAGTTTTTTCATGAAATTACAAAATCAAAAGTCTTCTAAAAACATATTTTTGTCAATATGATATCATTCACAAATATATAAAAAAGTAATATTGTTTTAAAATTTTAACCACCATTTTATAGAGGTAAAATATCAAAATACAGTTGTAATCATATAGGTGAATATAGTTTTAACCATAAAATGAATAAAACACAAGATAAAGATAAATAATGTGACACAATTATAATCATGAATGAATAAAGCACAATGTATAGATAAAAATGCAATATAGTTATAATCATAAATGTATAAAACCTAATATATAGATAAGAATCCATTAGAGATGCAGTCATAAATGAATATATATAACACAATGCAAAAATTAAGAGCAAAAATGTACTTTGACCAGAAAACCATCACCACAAAATAGTAGCAATTTTGGAGATTTCCTAATTGAAACACAAGCATTTCAACTAAACTTAAACAATAACGTACTAGAAGGTACTTTAAAAGGCATTATATATTGAGTACTACCGCATAAGATTGCATCCGTGCACTTTTAAGATCCACGTATTAAGTTATAAATGTTACATATGTAATAATTTAAGATTAAATCACCAGGAAATTATTTATTATTAACTGATATATACTCATTTAGAATTAAGTGACTTGGTGATTTTATTTAGTAGAACCATACAATTTTTTGTAATAATTTTTAGTATAGAACATATTCATTAGTTTTTCAGAAGACAATTTTACATATAGAAATCAAATTTCAAGACCCGAAGTTCCTTTTCATTACTTTAGAGGAGAAAAGTTCTTAAATGATTAAAACGGTTTTCCATACACCAATTTGTAATTTGTATTTCATTCATTAATGAATAACATCTATAATCATAAATGATTAAAACATTCGGAAGAGAATGTTGCAAAGAGGAATGATTAAAACATTTCACAAGCAACTTATTAATTGGCAAAACTATAAATACAT
>CM042014.1:57238591-57258591 GCA_023525715.1 Cichorium intybus
TTATTTTATTATGTGATGATAAATTAATTAGAACCTAATTTGGAATTAATTAGAATTGATTTGAGTCAATTGGAATTAATTTAGGATCAATTAAAGATGCAGGGGCTGAATTGTAATTGTTCAATAGTTGTGTAATCTATAATGTTTGGGGAGGATAGGGGACAAATTTTAAATGGTTTTATCCCTTAAATTCGTCCGCCATGAATGGTGGAAGATAGGGATTCATCCCTTCCAAAATCGTTCAAGAAAGAATGCAAGTGAAGGGTTTTTGAATTTAAAGATAATACAGATTAATTAACCAATTATCCTTTATCCAGTTTGAATTCAAATAAAGTTTATCCCTAACACCTTTGCAAGCTATATAAACCCCCTCCTGACCCTCATAACCTCTGCGCCAATTCTAGAGCATTTACTGGGGTTTCTCTCTTCTCTCTCTCAAGAAGAATCTATAATCCCACTATAGGGTTTTAAAGCAACCTTTCCTAAAATACCCAATAACCTACTTATTTGGACTTTTGGGTGTGAGCGATTAGAGTAACGAAAATTGTGGTGCTTGCTTCCAAGATATCTACAAGTAAAGGAATATTGTTATTTACTATAATAACAATAAGGTATGTAATCCTAAGCCCTTTCTTTAGTTTCGAAAATTTCTTAGGGTTTCTAGGGTTTCTTATTTGATGTTCTTAGTTATAGGTTCAATAGTGAAAACATAGATCTTTTAGGTTGCATGTGAACTAAAGGGTTTTAAGTTTATTCGTTTTACCTAAATCCTAACAATCTTAAACAATCAAGAATGTTGAGTCTGGTCAATTTTTTTTTCCGGGGATGGAGCCAATGGTGAGAGAGGAGGTCGTTATGGTCAGGGTTGTCATCTACAAAATAATAAGATTCATTTTAGTATATTTGATATAATTTATTTTAATATTAATTACCCTTTGAATTAAGATTGAAAAATTAAGATCCACGTCACACATAATCACTTGAGGCGGTGACCCATAACACAAGTGATCATGTTGATTGGTAGGTTACGATAACATGTTACAACTTTTATGTAATTCTTAGAATTTTATGGGATCTAAAAACATCTTATGTTTAATGGCATGTTAATCTCATCTATGCCTCAATATTCACATGCTTAGATGACATTTATCACATAAGATTCTTGATCAAATCATCCAACTCAAAAATCTTATGAATTATACTTTACAAAACGGTTAGGTGACCTTTATCACATTAGTAAATATAAAAACACATAGAAAATCATAGGACAATTCAAATGAATAAGGTAACCCAAAATCAACAAACAATGCACAGATGATGCAGAAGTGATTTTTAAGTGGATTGCATAGATTTGAAGTTTCGAAATAAAGGCTTTATAAAAGTTTTATTATTCTAGTATTTTAAAAGGTTTTGTATCATGAATATTTCATGCATAAAACATTCCATGGTACATAATGCATGGTTCAAAAAGTATAAAATTAAATCAATATCTTATATTTGATTTATGTTTGTTAAAATTAATATCCAATATTAATATTGTCGTTATAACGATAGGAACCGCTTTTTAACCTTTTTAACATAACTTTCTTTTATTATAAAGTTATGGAGTTTAGATTTAGTTTAAAATCATTTTAAACTTTTTAAATATTTAAAAGTTTGGCTATTTGAAGAGTTTCAAAAAATTAAAACTCTTTTTAATAAAAACTCAATTTTGATACATCTTATGTAGAATCTTTATTATTTAAAATTTCAAAACTACAACTTAATGTTATTTTTGTTAAAATGTCCTTTTTTTGCATCGAAAAAATAGTTTCAAACATACAACATATAACAACAAAATAAATATCACAATCATGAAAATGTATAAACAAAGCCATTTCTAAAAATGATTATTGTGAGCCATCACAACAATTATTAAGTCATTTCCTAAATTAATTAATAGGACACTTCAAGGGTCTTAAAAAACACCATGTATTGAAAAGATCTTCATAAGCTCCATCTTGTTACATTTTGTAAAAATAAACAAACTAGTCTAAACTAATATATTACATACAAACTGAAATAATACCTATTTTGTAAGACCATGTTTCCGGAATTATCTAGGTTTGCTTTTAAAAGAAATCGAGTTTGAGAAAATGGGAGATAGAGCCGCTATATTTGGAGATAGCGATGTTATCTTGTGAAACGTGGGCTTCCACGATCATGGAGATACCACCGCCATATTAAGATATAGCGCCGCTATCTAGCGTTGTTTGCACAAAGACCTAGATCTCGTGGTTTCGGTCGTATTTAAGGGCTCTAAACCCTAGGTAGCCATTATTCCTTCTCCTCAACCTCCAGAAACGTCTCTAACCTAACACTACCCTCTTTTGGTGATTTTCACTCTATAACTCATTTTAGAAGGTTTCTTGAAGAAGAAGTGATTGTGTGGTTGTGCATGGTGGTCTCCTTCATGGTTGGTGCATTAAGAGCTTCATTTCTGGACCATTGTGAGTAGAAATTCCTTCCTTTTTGTACTTCTTTGGTTGTTATAGTGTTTATGGAGACTTCGTATGGATTTTTGGTCCCTTGTTGGTTAATCCTTGGTATATGGTGGAAAAAGGACAAACCTTTATGTCCCTAGATGCATCCCTTTAGCTTTTGAATTAGTTGGGAGTGAGTCAAGCTCTCTTAAGGGATTTGCTTGATGATTATGGTTAGTTTCAAGCTTTTGGACTTGGATTCTAAGATTTGGACATGCATTGGATATGCATGACCATAAAGGTGGTGACTTTATCAGTCAATGGTCATTTTGGGTAAGTTCTGGAAGGACTTGACCCCCTGACTAAATGAATTAAGAGCTTAATGAAGTTTTGGGACTGTTCGTAGGTAGCGTCGCTATCTTAAGGAGATAGTGATGCCAACGGTGATAGCGACGCTATCTTGTGTTGACTTTGACCATTGACTTGTGAACTTTGACTTTGACCAGTTGACTTTTGAGTCAGGTTTGATGGTTTAGAGATTTGCACCATAGGACCGGTTTTGGATATTTCAGATTATTGACTTGCGACTTGTGATAAGTTAGGAGTTCGTGCCGTTTCACGCGTGAGGATATGTGAAGCGTGTAGCTTGAGGTTGCGGATCAAATGAGTTTTCTCACTATATTATGGGTGATGTTGCATGCGTAGGTAGCCATACTTAACTATGTGTAGTATGGTGTGTTTAGATGAGTGTGCCTTACGTTATTTAATTGTATGTTGGTAGTAGGAACCGAATGGAAGGACTTGACCCCCTGACTGAATGAATTAAGAGCTTAATGAAGTTTTGGGACTGTTCGTAGGTAGCGTCGCTATCTTAAGGAGATAGTGATGCCAACGGTGATAGCGACGCTATCTTGCGTTGACTTTGACCATTGACTTGTGAACTTTGACTTTGACCAGTTGACTTTTGAGTCAGGTTTGATGGTTTAGAGATTTGCACCATAGGACCGGTTTTGGATATTTCAGATTATTGACTTGCGACTTGTGATAAGTTAGGAGTTCGTGTCGTTTCACGCGTGAGGATATGTGAAGCGTGTAGCTTGAGGTTGCGGATCAAATGAGTTTTCTCACTATATTATGGGATATGTTGCATGCGTAGGTAGCCATACTTAACTATGTGTAGTATGGTGTGTTTAGATGAGTGTGCCTTACGTTATTTAATTGTATGTTGGTAGTAGGAACCGAATGGGTTAGGCAGTATGTTTAGGCTTCTGTATTTGTATGTCTTAGTCGTTGGATTCGTTCCGGCGACTGAAGAATGATGGCGGATCTGGGTATGCTCGAGAGACGTACGGCTCGGGGAAAGCTCAAGAGCCCAAAGAATGATTTGATCAATGGCGGATCGGGGCAAGCCCGAGAGCCAGGTTGTTCGGTGTAACACGCGGCTCATAGAAACAAATACACCCAAAATTTTCACTTTGAAAACATAGTTTAACACACAAAACCATATATGTAGGTGTATAAGTTACATGCAAAAGGGTACAAGTGTATCAAGGGAGTACAAAACATAAATAAACTCCCTCTAAGACGGGCTGCTACTATCGTCATCTACATGCCCTATGTCTCTTATCTGTGAATTTTCACTTTGAAAACATAGTTTAACACACAAAACCATATATATATATATATAGGTGTATAAGTTACATACAAAACGGTACAAGTGTATCAAGGGAGTACAAAACACAAATAAACTCCCTCCAAGCCAGGCTGCTACTATCGTCATCTACAAGCCCTATGTCTCTTATCTGTAGGCTATATCTTTACCCTTCGCAGGGTCATGCTCACCTATAGGAAAATCACACACACATACACTACGAGCTATAAAGCTCAATGAGTAATCATATGCACAATTCAACATGTATGGAGAAAATAAGACAATAAATCTCAATACAATGTAAATATACATTTCTTCCCAATTTACTATACAATTCCTTTGTGTGTGAACCACGAAGGCTTCAACCACGTATATCAGGAAATTAAGCCAGCCTCCTAACCACGAAAGCTGATATATGTTGGAAAATTAAGTCCAATCTCCTAGCCACAAAGGCCGTTATAATTTGGACACTCAAGTCCAATCTCCTAGCCACAAAGGCCGTTATAATTTGGACACTTAAGTCCAATCTCCTAGCCATAAAGGCCGTTATAAACAGTATAGGTTCCTACAATATTGATCGGGTAATTAACACAAATCCTTGGCTACTAAGGCCAATATGTTAAATCACTTCAATTTATAAGGATTGAATCAATACATATCACACAAGATATAGTACATATTACTCACCTGGTTTTGTAGTCCTGTAATATTCTAGCTTATTCAACCGGTAGGTACAAAGCGTTTATTCAGCACTTTCCAAAACCTACACCACCACACACATACCATACATAGGTAAATACCTTATATTTACACCATCATAGCTTGGAACTTGCTCACATAGTTAGGTTTTGAGATTAGAACCCTTCCATACACTTAATTCAAGTGTTACTTGCTTCAATCTTGGTTAATTACAGGTGGCTTACCATCACCACCTTGAACTAAGCCATTCCAAGCAAACCAACCATTCAATTTTGAAGCTAGAACAAGGATTCTTACCTTTTGGATGCAAAATCTCAACCTTTACTTCCAATCCTTCAAATCCTTGAAATCTTAAGCTTCAATTTGATCTATGGTGCTCCTAGGACTTTTCTAGGGTTTAGAGAGAAGTTTTTCCTTTGAAATTTCCCCCAAAAATGAGCCAAAACCCGATATTAAAAAGTGGGTCTGCAAAGTTAACGCCGCTAACACTGAAGTTCACGTCGCTAACTTCTAATGTCAGCGTCGCTAACTTCAGCCATACGACTCGTTTGAAGCCACTAATTGCCCCTGCTCATTTTCTACACGGCCCGTGTGGGTCTACACGGCCCGTGTGGATCTGGAACAGTCTCGGATTGGTTTTCTAGCATTTTTACATGACCCATGTGATTCGACACGACCCGTGTAGCCCCTTTTGGCTTTTTTCAAGGAAAAACTTCATCCAAAAGGCATTCTAATATCCAAACACATGTGACATCATACTTAATCTTAATTACAGTAAGATTATCACAAAAACACTTACCTCAAAGTAACATGGCGTTACATTCGGGGCAAGCCCGAAGACCTCTATCTATGTGCTTTATGTGATGGATCGTGTGGTATTTTAGGAAGATCGCTAAGCTTTGTGCTAACTCTTTCACCCTAAATATTTTTCAAGCAATTGCTAGTTTGAGCTTGGAGCACGGCCCGACTATATCGCATCTGAGATTTTGGTACTCAAGTCTTCCGCTGGATAATGCTTGAAACTGTGTTGATAAACCCGGTTTTAGTTAATTTAATTACCATAATTGGATCAATTTGTTTTATTTCCAACTCGTTTCATGTATTTGAACCGTTTTAAAAAAAACGAAAATTTTATTACGGAGATTGGGATGTTACATATTTATCTATTACACCATTGTATGAATGAATAAATATGAACCACAAGGGTCCTAACGACTTGTTTATACACAACATCATCATATGAAATAAACAATACTTTGTTTTTTATAAGGAAAATTTAATATAACCAAAGTGCATGGGAAAATGGTTATACAAAAAATAAACAATTTTAAAACTACGAGTTGCAAATGAAAAAAAATATGAACATTTCTTAGCCAAAAGAAATTCATCATTGTTTTCCAAAAAATAAATATTATCAAACATAATAAATCATTCTAACACGTAAAAGATGGCTCTAATACCACTGATTGATTTTGCGACGTAAAATAGAGCGTTTTACGCTAACACGGCAACGAAAGCATTTTAAATATAGCAAGTTTATTTTTCACCATTTTAAAACAAAACCATCAAGGATACAATTACACAGGTTTGAATGATGTTTAAAACATACATAGGATGTTTTAGAATAAAAACCTTTGGAGCCTTTGATCCCATTCGGAATTGGGGAGTTGAAGTAGATGGCAAAAACCAAGAAGCTTGATCTTCTCTACAAGTATCCACCACCAAGAGTAAGGCACTTGGAATGATAGTTCCTTTCTTGTATAAAGAATTTCTTAAGCCTTTAAGTGCTTAACACAATTAAGCACTAAAGGAGAAGCACTTCTAATCACTTAAACTCTTAACTAGTCTTAACAAAAGAGCATATAGAGAGGGAGAGAGTGAAGAACCAATAATTTCATGAAGGAGGGAGAATTATAACACATATTTGTTTATATAGTTGTGTGATTTTCACACATAAGTATTGTCCTTACATGTATTACTCGACACATATAAAGAGCCTCACAAAGGAAGAATTATAATACTGGAGTAAGAAGAAGCCTAATCCTTTAATAATAAAAATCGTTTGATGCTTTATATGTGTCTCAATCCTAATCACTTGAATCATCATTTATTGAAGTAGCATCTATCAATTTCATTACAAACACAACTGAATGATTGATTTCCTTTCCAATATCAACTCCATAATGGTATGAATTGGTAAACTAACTTGCAATTAAACAAAAATGCTTCAGTAGGTATATTTTGTAACCCCAAAAAAGAAATCATAAGGTTCCTTAAAAACCCATGTAATTCAACTGCTAACCAATCCACAAGGAAGATAAACAATTTTCCAACTATGAAACCTAAGAACTTAACTTCACATAGTCGTAAATAAACCAAAAACAAATTACAAGAACAGAGCATGAAACATGAGTATGTCACCAAGAAATCAAAGAATCGTCAATTCTACATATAAATTTGATAAATAGAATAAAAAACTTTATTTGTGAAACCTGACATAAATAAATTATGTGTTGGTTTTCTGTAATATCTAAATGGCGATGGAATCTTCTAGACTGTAAGGTTGAAGAAGAATATCACAGAGATATTAGATATGGGAGATGGATGTAGGAAATATGAAATCATGGTGGAGGAGTTAGTTGAAAATTGGTTGCATAACTTGAAATTAACTATTTTAAATGATTAATATTGAATTTCAGGGTGATTTGATGGATGCGGTTAGTCAAAAAGTTATATGACTGATCAGAAATCATATAACATAAAAGTTATGCTTTCCTTTTTGAATTTTACAACACCCACAAACATATTTTATCAATGTTTGACCTGAAATCTTCATATTTATGCAAAATATAAAACCCTTCATTCATTTTATCATTATTTGGATTATTACATTATATAATATGAAAATCATTATTAGGATTGTTATTCTGTATAAAGTTGTAAGAAAGTACATTTCCAAATAATAAATGATAACAAAATAACATTGTTATTTTTTTTAGGCACAATTTCATTTATATTCTTATAAACATCCTAAATTACGCGTATATCATTACAAAACTTTAAATTACGTATATATCCTTGCGAACCTTAAAAACTCACATACATACCCAAAATAATTAATTTAAAAAAATTAATATTTCAAAAAAATAAAAAATCAGTTTTTAAATTAGAATAATCTCAAATTACTAAAATACCCATTGGATCCTTCCACAATTGATATCGTTCATGCGTAAACCCGTATCATGCTTAAACCCCGAATGATCATAATTTCCATCATCAAATCATAACAAAATCGACTCTGATCTCCAAAATTGAATCACCATATTAGCTCAAGATCGTATCTGAAGACTTCTTTGCGGGTTTAGGTTCTTTAATCAGGTAAATCAAGAACAATTTCTATGTAATTGTCGATTACGGTTTTCTGAATGATCGTATATAATAGCCATGGTCCACATATCATGATTTGCTGACTCAGATGCATGCTTGGTTTCGGTCCTCATATCATGGCTTAACTGAATGGTTACAGCAGCCAGAGATGATCAAATTAGTGAATCTGGGCAAGCCGTGAATTGACAAAAAAACAACTGAGCAAATTCCAATTGATCGATCCAATATGCTGATTGATTTAGCCCCAATTGATTAATGATGAATCTGAAGGATGATTTGACTTGCAGAAAAACAAGGAGATGCTGAAAAACAACGAGAACTGTTGCTTCAAGTCGATATACTAATTGCAGATGATGAAATCAATTAGTTAATTGGGTGACTTCCATAGAACTTACCTTTCTTCAATTGATAGATATACTTATTGATTCAAGTCAGATTATGTAATTCAGCGATTCAATCAATCTAGATATTTAGAAAATGAGTTTCAAATCGATAGTGAGGGAAAGAATTGGGAACTGATACCTTGCTGCAAATTGCATCTTCATTTAGTTGCAGTCCTCTTCTGATCAGCTAACTTGCTTCAAATCGATACACAGTGAAAAATTTTGGAACAACTTTGCTTCCCGATCAATACCTTGCTTGGAACGAACGACTACTTCGCGAACTATGGAAGCGTGAGGCATGAAGTCTTGCTTCTCGATCTGTACTATTGGATTTTGAGATAAGGGCAATTTAGTAATCTTTTATTGTTATAAGTTTTTTTATAATAAAATCAATATAATATTAGTTTTTTTTAATTTCTTAAACATTAAAATCTAATATTGGGTATATATGTGAGTTTTTAAGGTTTGCAAGGACATATACATAATTTAATTTTTTGTAAGGATATACGCGTAATTTATGATGTTTATAAGGATATAAATGAAATTGTGCTTTTTTTTTAAATTTAAAAATTGGTGTAGTTTAGTGCATTTAAGTATTAGGTTATTCCATAATCTAAAGTCAACTTACAATGAAACAAATGGAAGAAACGTAATAATAAAATAAGTCAATCATCAAACATTCAGATATAGTTAGTGACTTTTACGTGTAATATTGTAAATAAATAAATAATAATAACAATAATAAATCTAACCAAGGAACCTACTAAAACATAACAATAGTTTATTATACTTGTATAGTCGGCTTCAATACATCTATGTAAAAAACAAAAAGGAGGATATAATTCATTACCATGATTTCTTTTTCACCCAACCATATGGAAATGTACCATTGCCATTTGAAACATAGAATCCATCGGGCGTCACTAACCAGAAGCACTGCTGTGCACTAAAAATCTTGACGCGACAAAAGTTTATAATTTTACGATCCATCAAAGCTAAAGCTTGATATCGTGAACCCCACCAAAAGTACCCAGTAAAATGTGTGCCAACGAGTTTTTCACAAAATGTCCAACTATAAACCATATTAAATGGAATCGTATGATTCCCTAAGTCATGATCCGTTGACTTAATATGAACCAAAATATCATATGGAACTCTATTGGTGATATATGTTGTCCATTTTGTGTAAAAACAACCAGATGTAACGGTAACCAAGTAAGAAGTTGAAGTCAAAAGGACGAAGAAAAAGAAAAGGCAATGGGTTCTCCTAAAATTCATGACTTAATATTATACAAAATGATTTTGAGTTTCAAGATCGTTTTGTATATGGTTTTTTTATAGTGGTGGGGAATTATAATTAATACATATAAACTAAAGTATTAAATTCAAATTCTATTATGCATAGTCAAATAAATGAATCAACAGGTTGTAAATTATATATTACAGAAATATTATTTTAACATTTTAAATTTGAACAACTTTTATATCACACGTCAATTGAGAAAAATTATTAGAACTAAAAACCAACCAAATAATGAGATTATAGATATGTTTGGAATAACTAGCTTGCAACATGAATCTGGAAGCTATAGCTTTAGAAAAAGTAGGTGAAAGTTTTTGAAAGTTGTAAAATTATATAAATATAAAAGCTAAAATCTTTCGGTACCTACTTAAAATAGCTTTTAGTTTAAGAGATTTTTGTTTAAAAATAAAATTTTTAAAATCTTGTTAGCATTACCATTTTAAATATTTTACTCTTTTAGGAAAAATAAATATGTGCTCGTATTAGTTTAAGAGCATTTTTTTTTGTAAATTTACAATATACTTTATGTTTTATTATTATTGAAATTAGTTACATTTTTCAAAATATAAGAGCAGTAAGTACATAGATTGTTGTTTTCTGCATAGAAATTTATATTGTATAAAATAAAAATTAAATAAGTATATGATTCTGTTAATAATAAACAATAATAAATGCATTGAAAAAGTTTAAGCACAAAGGAACAGAAAAAGTAGGCGTTAATGCTATGTTTGCGCGTCACGGATAGTCGTTAAGCTAATTTATTTTTCTAAGTTTTTTTTTAATTTGACATGTTTGACATGCCAAAAAGTATTTTATAAACTTTGGACGAATAACACACAATGGTTCAAATCCAACAATAAAAGTGTGAGAGTTGTTTATTGTGAGAGTTCCCCTACTGTAGTATGGACGATCTTTTGACCGAAAAACTGAACCGTAACCGATACCAGTTATGATCGGTCACATGTATTTCGGTTTGGTTCCGGTTCCCGTATTCATAATACCGATTAGTTTACTTTTCAAGCTTTTTTAGCTTGACATGTTTGACATGCCAAAAAGTAGCTTATAAAGTTTGGACAAATCCAACAATAAAAGTGTTAGAGTTGTTTATTGTGATAGTTCCCTTGTAGTATGGACGATGTTTTCACCGGAAAACTGAACCGTAACCAGTACTGGTTATGATCGGCCATAGGTATTTCTGTACGGTTCCGGTCTTCATAAACCGATTAGTTCGGTATTTCGGTCTGAACCGGAACCGGAACCGGTTCCGGTTCAATCATAACAAATGAGTTTATTCGCTATCCAGGTCTTCATAAACCAATCAGTTCGGTCCTAGATAACCGAAATCGGTTAATTCGGTCATACAACATATGGCAAAATATGAATTGATATAAATGATCATAATTTCTTCGTTCGAATTTTTTTCCATTGTTTAGTTCATAGTTTAAGCGTAAATTTAAACTACTTATAGCTTTTTTTTGTTTCGTACATCTTTGTAGCCATCACACTTTATCTTTAAGCGCTGCTTTCTTTTTTCATTTATTATTTTAATCGTACATCTCGTCTTTCTTTAACATTTGGAATAAAATTTCACATTTCTACCTTTTACTTGCTAACCCCGTATTATAAATATTTTAAAATTCAGTTATCAAAATAAATTCAAACTATTAATTAAACTAAACTTGTGATTCGTCCTTTTTCTATAACTATCATTTTCTTTTATCAAATTATCATAATAACTACTAAATTTATATAACGAAATATGATATATATTTTTGCGTAATATTTTTAACGAGAAATCGTATTTTTTTTGTTTCATGTAAATTAGGCAACTTATTCTGTATTGTTTTTGTTTAAATAATAATACAAAATTTAACATTAATATTGCTTATTTATGCGACAAAATAATTCTTTAAATAAAATATACGACATTTGATTATACATTAATATGAATCTGAATTATAAAAATTTGAATATGAGTAATTATTTTATTATTTCAATATTATAACAATTTGTAAGTAATGTACTTGATTCACA
The DNA here is from genome assembly GCA_023525715.1 of Cichorium intybus. Lineage (NCBI taxonomy): Eukaryota > Viridiplantae > Streptophyta > Magnoliopsida > Asterales > Asteraceae > Cichorium > Cichorium intybus. Next base: position 57,250,511 of record CM042014.1, read on the forward strand.
AGTGGATTTACTCATATTTACACCAAAATTTACTCATATTCACATGTCAATATCATATAATATTGAGAATTTACTTAAAAGTTTTTTACTCATTCAACATTTTAATAATTTATAATAAACTTTGATTCACAATTGAATTTACTTATATTCACACGACAATTTACTTAGATTCACATATCAATATCATATAATATTTTAAATATACTCCGAAATATGAATATGATTAATTTACTTAGAAATTTTTTAACACTTCAACGTTTTAATCATGTATAATGAATTTTACTATGATTCATAAGTTAATTCCATTCAGATTCACACAAAAATTTATTCAGATTCACATGACAATATCATATGCCATTGTGAATGCTAACAGTAAATAACAGTTTTGATTCACATGACAATATCATATGCCATTGTACATCAATATCGATGTCTATTTATATAGGATAAAAAGTTATAAATTTCTATATATATTCAGCTTTTGTTTTCAATAAAAACTAAGCCCTAAAAATTAAAAAAAAAACCAAAGTGATTTTTTTATAATCAGGTAGATGCACAGCCACCTTAATGTGTATAATCTATATCTATATATCTTATAAAAGAAGCGTATTTTCAAGCACCACATTGATTTGAAACTTCTATGTCTTTTCATATTTCCAATAACTTTTCAATTTTTTTTTATAATAACCATATTTTTTATAATCATCTAAACTATGTGTATTAAATAAAGATTATAATAAATTATTATTCTTGTATTTTTAATAAAAAATATAATTAGCACTTACATTTGATAATGGTTTTTACAAAATACTTAGTAAATTATATATAAACTATGTGTATTTAATAAAGACTGTAATAAAGTATTATTGTTGCATTTCTAATAAAAATATAACCATATTAATTTGAATTTTTTTTCTCTTTGTCCCACATTGATTCACGTACATATATGACATTCCATCTTTCTCTTATATAATGCAACTTATTTGCTTCCAGTATCCATCAAGTTTGATCATATTATGACTTTTAAGTCTACTATTAGTGATCATTTTATCATAAAACAAGTTTTTATCGCAAAGTTTTAAAGTATTCTATTATTTAGTTTCAACTTCTTGAAGTATTGAAACTCAAAAATGAAAATGAAAATTACTCAAAACTTTTAAAAACTTGATTAGGTTGAAAGCATATATATGTCGTTTGTAAAAAATGAAAGCGGTGTAAACATTTTTCGACTCAAGAGTATATATATATATATATATATATATATATATATATATATATATATATATATATATATATATATATATATATATATATATATATATATATATATATATATATAAATTTTCATTTGTGAACGTTTTAACTATCTCATATAAAAAGATCATTCAAAACAATATGATTCAACATTAATAATTTATCTTTTGCCATATTATTTTGATTTTTTTCATTGTCCCACATTGCTTCACACATCTATCTAACCTTTCATATTTCCCTTATATGATACCACTCATTTGCTTCCATTATCCATCAATCTTGATCATAATATGACTTTTAGTATGTCGCAGTAAAAAATGACAATAGTGTTGATGTTTTTTAAATTTAGCGCGATATATGTACATAAAAATTTTGAATAACAAACGTTTAAGCATTATTCAAACAAACTAAGTTGAACTATTATATGTATTGTTAATTAATAGTCAATTTATCATAAAAACATAACTTTATCTCATAGTTTCAATAGATTTTACTATTTTGTTTTAGCTTCAAAAATATTGAAAGTAAAAAGATGAATATTAAATTGGGTTAAAAAACTATTAAAAATCGATTAGGTTGCAAGTTCATAGCGTCATGGTTAATATGTGGTGACAACGTTGATAACATTGTTCGATTTAATAAGATTTATTTATATAAAAATTTCAAACAGTATATGTTTGAACATCGTTCAATCAATGTGGATGAATTCTTATCATGTAACACATTAATTTGAATACTTTTAGAAAAAACAGAAATGGGCACCGGTGGGTACCCATCCAAATTTTACGAAATCGGTCTTAAATCTGGAACCAATGGTTCATTGAATGTTTTAACCGTTGTCTAAGTCGTGTACAATCAATAACACAAAAGAACAAATATATAACGTGTAACATCCCAAAATTTAGGGTAAATTTAAAAAAATTTAAACGAAAACTTCAATACAAGAAAAGCCACTTAATTAATTTTTATAAAATTCCATAACTTATAAGTTTAATGAAAACACCCAAGGATTAACAGAAGTTAACGAAATTTCAATATAGCGGAATATTAATTCAAAAACAGTCCTCCAATGAAGCAGCACAGTGTATACACGTCACGCCTTGCCATCCATGGTACCTGATGTACCTGAAACAATAGTTTATATAGGGAAAGGGTAAGCACGAAGCTTAGTGAGTTCCTCAAAATACCATACGATCCATCACATAACATACAACACATCATAACCATTCATATGTCTGTGAGACTCGCGGGCTATCCCTGTTCCGCTGAAGACTCACGGGCAATTCCCGTTCTTGTCTTATCGCTCGCAGGCTTCTCCCGTTCCGTCTAATGACTCACAGGCTATTTCCGTTCCGCCTATTGGCTCGCGGGCTATCCCGTTCCGTCTAATGACTCGCAGGCTATTCCCGTTCCGCCTATTGGCTCGCGGGCTATCCCGTTCCGTCCACAAACAATCATTATCATAGCAATAATTCATACAATTATCATAACAGGTAAGATCACCTTAGTCTAACATATCTTCCTTCCTACGCATGCAATATCACCTATAGTATAGTGAGAAGACTCACCTGATTATAGTTGACTATATCGTTTATCTTTCTTGGCTTTGTATTTCCTTCACTTTAACTGTTAACATAATAAGAAATCTATCATTTCTTAATCCTTAACTATATTATAGTCGCATCATTAAACCCTTCAATAATTCCAATATGATACTCCATGATTTATCAAGTAAAGAACGGCCAGGTAGAAGATTAGATGGGGTGGCAGGATCCTTTCAGCATTTTAGCCTTTCGGAAAATCCAACAACCAGATCCCAAGTAATCGGCCTAGTCACCGTCCTCGTAAGTAAATCAATCGGTATTATATTCGGAAATTACGAATTGTTATAATAACGACATTTTAAGGTTTTTGTTTACTATTGTTAGAAATTAGTATAATATAACATATGTTATACTTATTAAATATTCTACTTCTAAACACAAAAACTATTTTACAATACCTAATTAAGCTATAGAAAAGTTTGTAGTTACCTTATGACCAGTCGTCGGAACCTATAACTTCTTCGCTAGGCTTTTGAGCTTCCTTCCGCTCACTTCTTACACTCTAGTGCTTAGAAACCTCTATATATTGGATTGAGATTTGTTGGTGTGGTTTATGAGATGTTTTGGGGGGTATTTATACTTGAATTCTTGAATAAAAAATGGCATGACACTTTTGACAAAAGATTTTAATAATATAATTTTGTTGAAATTAAAGGCCTTCTAGAATCAGTCTGTTCAAGACTGGTTTAGCCGATCTTAAACCCATTAAATTCACGTTTTTATTTGATATTCAGAAAATTCATCTCAATGCCTTTACAGGGATGTATTTTACGTATTTATACGATTTTTCTATGATTTATTATGAATTTTTGAAAATAGACTATCTAATCTGTCAATTCCGAACTAATCAGTAAAGATTGCATTTTTTTTACCATAGATAATCTCATTTTCAAGCTTACTATTATTTTTGGTAATTGTACTAGACTCAATTTGTAAACTTTGTGCATTGGTTTGAGGTCCAAACAATTTTCCTAGAATTAATTATGATTTTTCTAAAAACGACACAAAATGCTGATTTTATATGAAATTGTAACTAAAGTTTTTCTTAACTTTATAACTACCAAAAATCATATAATTCCTAACACTCTTATTTTAAGTATATGTTATAATCAGGATACGGGTCTTACAAGTCTCCCCCACTTATTTGGATTTCGTCCCGAAATTCGCATTTTCGAACGCCTCTATGTATTTCCCATCGAGTCCTTATGTTCTTCAAAAATCCTCCTCATCTTATTGTTGAACCTTTACAAGGTTTCATTATCTTTCCCTTCAACTTTCACATGTCTCTGTAATAATGCTTAAGGTCCTATTATTCTCATTCACTCCATACTTCTTTTCTTCTAGTTACTCTAGATGTAAAACTCTAACTGTTTCTCACAGTCCCACACATCAACTTGACCGGCTACTTTCTACAGTACATATTTAGTACTTTCTAATCTTCATGTATACATAGTTAACCTAGTTAACTTGCAACACCTAATTTTTAACACTATTTTGTATTTATATGAATTCGCATATTTCAACACACATTTGTCTCAATTCAATATTTTCTTTTAAATACTTTTTGGCTAAATAATTCTATATTTGTAAAATCTCCAAAAAATTTTGTTTCACCGAAAAATATAAAATTTACATCATCTTTCGTAAGTTCTTTTTTTTTCTTTGAAGTACGGAACACTCTTTAAACTATTTCCATTATATGGAGACATAAAATTTTGTTTTATTTCAAGAGTCTCTTTATTATCTCGTTCTCACCAGAGTCAAGCAGGGAATTTTGAAAAAATGTCACTTGGGGTAGTGAAAAGTCGCATCTACTGTAGTTAGTTTGAATTTCGGTAATTAAAACGTGAGGTGTCCTTTCAGTTCCATGTGACCTTTCGGTTCCAGCTGCAAGATACTATATATACAGGTATGTAGTATCATTCATTTCCACATTCATTTTCAGTCTCGTCCTCTCTTATCACTAGTTTGTTCATAAACGAACTCATATTTAAAGCCGAGTCATGGAAAACAGATCTTCAATGGGCGATCTGTCGAACCCTGGACCTGGTTTTCCACAAGGAGAGGGTACTTCAAACCAAGAATTCTTAATAGAGTTCGGTGACTTAACATTCTAGACATCTATCATCCATATTTTGTTTATATTTCTAATGTTTTGTTTGATTCTGAATTATGTTACAGTCTTCCAGATATACTACCAATAGAGCAACTCCACGGTGAGCCGGAAATTTTTCCCGAGTTGAACATTAACTCAGAAGATCCGGTGCATGCATCATTAGATTGCACTTGATCAGACTCCATACCTTCTACCAGGTTAAATTCTTTAAATGATTGCTTCGATGAATATTCAATTTTGTTTATCATCTGACAGTTGTTATTCGTAGACCCATTTGTGGATGATCTATCTGACTACAATCCATTCATCGACGTACCCTCAACGAGTAGTGAGATTACCCCCATGAATCAAGGATTCATGGCTGACATTCAGAATGAAAGTCAATTACAAACAACTCATAACATCAATATTGAAATGAATCCCGAACTTGGGGTTGGTTTTCAATATCAAAATCACCTTCAGGTGATTCAGAGGAACCTAGAAGGATTTCAAAATCCTGGTATTTTAGTTGAAAACCAACAATTATTACCGATAGAGGCCACTAATTTTGATGAATCAATGTCCATCTTTGGGTCAAAAAATCAGGATCATGTTCAAATGATCCAGAATGATAACAATACAATTAGATTTGAACCTTCTAGTTCAGAAAACATAGCAGGTGGCAGTGGAAGGGGTTTCAGACATTTATTAAGTAGGGAAATAATAGCTGAACACTTTAACGAACCAATTGAGAAAGCTGCGGAGGAACTCAACATTGGAACGACACAATTAAAAAAACGCTGTAGAGAATTAGGTATCAATCATTGGCCCCAACGACAACTTACGAGTCTGCAAACTCTTATTGATCGTGTTGAGGTAAGGAATTACATTTTTTATATCGTAAAGTTGTAATTACTAAAGTTATTTGTGTCACAGGAATTTGGTTACTAGTTTAGTGGAGCAACAGGATTATCGAAAGATTTAATACCCAACCAAAAAGGAGATAAAGAAGCAATAATTGAAGGATCACAATCGGGTCTAACAGACGGCACAAAGAAACTGATACAAGCTGCTCATAAGATTGAATATAAGAAAAGAAAATTTCTGGAAAAAGGGGAAACTTCATCCAGAACTCATACACAGCAGCAATCTCTGCCATCTAATTCTGGTATGAGTAGTATTAATCCTGGTTTACTCGAGCCTGTGAGTGAGGGGAATTTTGGAGGCTCTGTAGGTAACCTAGCCTGGTTTCCTCCTTATAGCTACCCCCAACTGGTTCCGAATTGGAACCCTTCCTCATCAATTCCCTACTTACACACTCCCCAAACGAGTCAGTTTTTAGCCCATAATCATGGGGTTACGGGTTCCAACCCTATCGAGACCCCACACCTTGGAGCTCCTCCTCCAATAACTGAATACATACCCCTTCCAAATTCTCAAGAAGGTACAAGTCGACCTACTGATGACAAAGAGTGGAGTGTAGAAGATCTTTTTTCGCTTCCTTCTGATTCTTCAGTTTAGGTTAGTAGTTCTGTAAACTTTTCTTAATGTATTAATATAAAGTTGTAGTAATGAATTAAATATATTGACATGTTACTATAATTTTAATAATTTCATCGATTCAATATAATATTTATGTTGTTCCCTTAATTTCGTATTCCTCCCCCACTTGGACTAAAGTCCAAGTCTGTTTATTCGATTTATAATTTTTTTTACGAGCCCTTACTCTCACGAACGAAAAACAAGCCCACTCTGCTCAGCCAACAACTTGCATCGGGGCAAACACTATCTCAATAAACATGTTTCGATAATGTAAAGATGTTTACATCAACCACCATATGTTACTCATCCGCTTGCGACCCTAGTCAACACCTCTATCGTCAGTTACCTCAATCACGAGTGAGTGATCCAAACTCTCAACCCACACGACCCGCTATCATCTCAGGCGCCGCTTGCACCTCTTTGACCGTGAGTTGGAAAACTCACCCTTACATCCTCTAGTTCCTGTCTGACTTGTGCGCCCATTAGTTGCATGAAAAATAGCTACCACAATAGCATTTTGGCATTCTCCCTTTCAACAGTCTTTAAGCTCAGTAATTAAGTTAAGCATGATCGGTCTAACCAAACTGGTATGATCGCATCTTAATTGTTCCTACTGAACCTCACAATCAACATTCAAAAATTGAATGGATAAAAGTTTACCACATTACACTAGCATTTAAGTTAATTATGCCAGACACTCACATATTCAGCTCCTTGGATCCTTCGTGACGAACTCCCGACTCGAACGTGGATCCTGTGCTTTCGATAGTAGGAGCTCTACTACTACCTTCCACACCTATCCATGTTCGTTCCAAGACCCGTATCGAAATATCCAATTCGCTTCTTACCGATAATGTTAACACATATGCCCTTACAAGGCATATGTCAACCCTTCTAGGAATACTTGGAATCCCACCCCACTCTGCTATTCTAACTAAGACGGAACTTCCTCCAGTGATGACAGGTTGTTTCGCGAACGTAGTTGTATACAATATCAAACTAAACAGTCTTTCAAATAATAGAATCTTCCCTAAGGCAACAACCAAACAAGGAACATGCAATAAGGTCAACTCACACATTCTATGACTATTCAGTCCATATTGTATACAACTTAGTGGAAATCTCTAAGCAACCTATCGGCACTAGCATACAGTTCTATTAGCAAATAGCAGATAATAATACAACAATATGTGATCTCTACCAGGCATTTCAGCAAACATATACCATATGTTTTTTTTAACATCCACAATATTAAATACTTAACCCTTTTCTCATACTGGCGTCAGCTGGCGGTACACACTGTGTCTTCAGTTCACCCTTCATAAAACATCCTTCTTTCGTAAAAATGTTTTAAGAAAACTCTTAAGTCTCAACTTGAGTCCAGAACTCACTAAGTGAGCCTGATTCTCTCAAGCTGTGCTCTGATACCAACTTGTAACATCCCAAAATTTAGGGTAAATTTAAAAAAATTTAAACGAAAACTTCAATACAAGAAAAGCCACTTAATTAATTTTTATAAAATTCCATAACTTATAAGTTTAATGAAAACACCCCAGGATTAACAGAAGTTAACGAAATTTCAATAT
>CM042014.1:57263591-57336091 GCA_023525715.1 Cichorium intybus
TTTACCATTGTGGACGGTTATTCTGCTCCTTGTTGTTTTTGCTTTCTCGTTCTCCTCTTTCCCCCCTTTTTTTTCTTTGAAAAAGGGGAATGCTTGATGGATTCTCTTTGTTACAGGATGGGAAAATGACATCCGGTTTACTGATGTTCTGGCGAAGAATTATCGTGGGAGTCTCCAGTATCGTGAGATTCCATTGGTCGATCGGGTACTTCCTTCTCGTTCTTTCCGTCATGAGGCTTTTATTACACGGGCCTCGGTGGTGCAAGAGGAGATGAGACGAAAGGATGCAAGCGTTGGGCCTCAAGTTTTTCGGCTGTTGATGGGCGGGTCGTTGATACGGAGGGTAGTGGTGAGCAAGGTGGTTCTTCTAGGGCTTTGGTGAAGAGGCGTGCGGGGTTGTTTGCTACTGGTGATGGTTCTGGGAACGTGGTGTTGCCACGGCGATTGCGTCCTCGCCATTTGGCTGGTAGTGGTGGGTCGTCAGGTTTTATTCCCCCCCAGTCTCCTGTGATCAATATTGCCGACGACACATCACAGGGTGCAGACATGGGAATGGACCAGGGTGGGGGTGCTCGTATCGGTACCCACCCTGTTGTCGAGGACGTTACTGGAGAAGGTTTTGGGGAAAGTAATCATTCATTGCCGGTTGGGCCTCAGCCTCCTCGCCCAGATTTCAATGGTTTTAGTCGCCGTGGGAGTACAGCGGCTTTGGGGCCCCCTCCTTCGGGTTCTGTGGAGGCTGGCCATGTTGCCTCTACTGGGGTGTTTGTCCCTGGGTGGTCTTTATCGGAGGGTGCACGCCTTTCAAATTACCAGACTGCCCTGGAGTTCACGCAGCATGCGTTTCCTCCGGGTACTCGTTCGGAGATGGGGAGCTATTCCCCAGCCGATTTGGTAGGTTCCCTCCGATATGCGGCTTCCCAAAGCGCTTGCTTCTTCGGTGAAATAGCAAATCGTTTGGAGCAAATGCTGGCCGCCAATGCTGATCGCCCCTCACTCCAGCAGGAGTTGGATGCTGCTCGTGCTGAAGTTGTCAAGCATGAGGGCTTATTGAAGGACCTTCGATCTCAAGTGGCATCTTTGCAGGCGGTTGGAGAAGAGGCTGCCCGGCTGAGGGAGCAGTTATCCGTGCTTGGGCAGGAAAAAACTAAGCTTCAAGATGCTCTGGCTGGTATGAAATCAGAGAATGAGGGTCTGCATATCCAACTTGAAAGCACTGAGAGAGATGCTGCAGAGCGTGACCGGGTTGCTCAGGCCAAGACGCAGGCGCTTGAGGAGGCGGAGGCGGACCTGGCTTCTGACCAATGGCGTTGTAGGTGTTGTTGACTTGGTTATGGAAAGCCGGGACTTTGGGATGGGCGTGCACCGTCTCAAGGAAGTGTGTATGGCGGCTAGGCAAGCTCAAGGGTATTCTTGTGCAATAAAGGACATGAAGGCGGGCAAGGAGATTGCGGTAGAGGAGGAGGAGCCCCCCCTTGATATTGGTTTGGAGGTAGATGAGGCGGTGGATGCTTTTATGAATGTTGATTACGCTACAGCCTTCAAACTTAGGGAGCTCGGTGTGTCCGACCTGAAGGCTTTGCTGGATCCGAGTAATGTTGTCGGCCCTTCTCATGCGTAGTAGGTATTTGATGTCTTGTTTGCTTGTCTTTTGGTTTTATTTTGTGATGAAACAATGTTTGTAAGGCCCTTCTGAGGCCATTTGAACAAGGTTTTTATTTTGTTTTGTAAGGCTCACGAGCCAAGACGATGTTGTTTGGTTGTTTTTCACTTGATGTTGACTTGGTGGGCATTGTAGGCCTTTTTCCTTCTTTATGCCATTGTTTGAGTTTATTGTTGCCAGACAGAATTGGGATAGTTGGTTGATTAGCTCTTATCCGTGATTCTTCATTCTGATTGCAATCGGGGATGCATGCTGGTAGGTTTCTTCTAAGATGGTTAGCTTGGGTAAAGCTTGATGAGACTGGGACTGGAGGTTGTTAAGTTTGCTATTGTGTGCTTCATCTTTTGGGTCTGTAAGGTTTAAGACTAGGAAATACCATGTCTTTTCCAAAATGTTTTAACCAGATGGCTTTGTTAAGTCCAGGACCGGGTGTTGCTCTGCCTATTAGGGAATTCTCCCTTTATGGTCTGTAGGGCTTAGGACTAGGAGCCACTAAGCCTTCTTCAGGGTGTTCCGCCTGGATAACCTTGCTAAGACTAGGACCAGGAGTCGCTGAGTCCGCTGAGGGGTATCTCACCCTTAAGGTTTTTAAGACTAGGACCAGGAGTCGCTGAGCCTTCTTCAGGGTGTTTCACATGGATAACCTTGCTAAGACTAGGACCAGGAGTCGCTGAGTCCGCTGAGGGGTATTTCTCCCTTAAGGTTTTTAAGACTAGGACCAGGAGTCGCTGAGCCTTCTTCAGGGTGTTTCACCTAGATAACCTTGCTAAGACTAGGACCAAGAGTCGCTGAGCCCGCTGAGGGGTATTTCACCCTTAAGGTTTTTAAGACTAGGACCAGGAGTCGCTGAGCCTTCTTCAGGGTGTTTCACCTGGATAACCTTGCTAAGACTAGGACCAGGAGTCGCTGAGCCCGCTGAGGGGTATTTCACCCTTAAGGTTTTTAAGACTAGGACCAGGAGTCGCTGAGCCTTCTTCAGGGTGTTTCACCTGGATAACCTTGCTAAGACTAGGACCAGGAGTCGCTGAGTCCGCTGAGGGGTATTTCACCCTTAAGGTTTTTAAGACTAGGACCAGGAGTCGCTGAGCCTTCTTCAGGGTGTTTCACCTGGATAACCTTGCTAAGACTAGGACCAGGAGTCGCTGAGTCCGCTGAGGGGTATCTCACCCTTAAGGTTTTTAAGACTAGGACCAGGAGTCGCTGAGCCTTTTTCGACATTTTATTCATTCATAACATGCATAAGTGAAAACAACATTTTCATTCATTACTTTGTTCATGTGGCGGTTACAATTTTCGGATAGACGTTGATGGTGGGGTTTATCTGGCAGTTTTCCTAACAGTGGAACTGTTTGAGATTCTGAACGTTCCATGTTCTCGGTATCGCTCTGCCTTCCAAAGTTTCCAGGACGTAGCATCCTTTTGAGTTGGCATCTGTGACTCTATATGGGCCTTCCCATGTTGGGCCAAGTTTACCTCGCGGTTCAGCGTGACTTGCTTCGTTTTTCGGAGGACCAAGTCGCCTACCCCAAAACGTTTTTCTCTAACCCGCGCGTTGTAGTATTTCTCTGTTGCCACCTTGTAGCACGCCTGTCGTATATTAGCTAATTCTCGCTTCTCCTCCAGGATGTCTAAGTTGAGGCGGAGATCCTGGTTGTTCTTTTCTTCTGTGAATTCCGTGGTGTGTAGGCTGCCTATAAAGATTTCTGGCGGTAGGACGGCTTTCGTACCGTACGTCAGTCTGAATGGGGTTTCGTTTGTTGACGTCCGTGGGGTAGTGCGGTATGACCAAAGTACCGTGGGTAATTCTTCCACCCAGCGACCTTTTGCTTTCCCCAGCCATTTCTTTAGTCCTGCCACCAATGTTCTGTTGGACACTTCAGTCTGGCCGTTGGCTTGGGGGTGTGCAACAGATGTGAACTTTTGTTTGATGAGTCTTTCGGCACACCATGTGCGGAAAGGATCTTCCGCAAATTGTAGGTCATTGTCACTAACTAGGACTTTGGGGGTGCCGAATCTGGTTAGAATGTTCTTCCACATGAACTTAAGCATGTTCCTTCCTGTTATTGAGGCGACGGCCTCTGCTTCGATCCACTTGGTGAAGTAATCCACTGCTACGATGAGAAACTTCACTCGAACGGGTGCTTCCGGGAACGGGCCGACTATATCGATTCCCCATTGGTAGAAAGGACATGGACTTGAAATGCTGGTCAAGGGGACCGCTGGTAAGTGGTGGAGCGGTGAAAAAGTTTGGCATGCGACACATTTCTTTGTCACTTCCGTTGCGTCTGCATGGATTTCTGGCCAGTATACCCCCGCTCTAAGGGTTTTTCCCGTGAGTGCTCTGGCGCCTTCGTGCGCTCCAGCTTCGTCGGCGTGTATTTCTTCCAATACTGTCTTTCCTTCTTCCGGAGTAATGCATTTTAACCAAGGCTCTAAATGTCCTCGTCTGTATAATGTGTCGTTTCGCATTGCATATTGAGGGGCTTTCACTTTGATCTTGCGTGCTTCAGCGTTATTACTTGGCAGAAGACCTTGTGTCAGGTAGTCGATTAAAGGTGTCATCCATGTGGTGGGGGTTGTGCTAATTGGTGCTACTTTCTGGCCATCAATGCTTCTTTCTTTTAGGACTTCTACTAGGACTTCTTTGGATAAATGGTCGAATGCCGCAGAGGCTAATTTGCTCAGCGCATCGGCTTTTCTGTTAGCTGATCGTGGGATTTGCTTGACTGTGAAAGTTTCCATCGTGTCTGCTATTCTGTTCACTTCTTCTACGTATTTCTTCATCCGCTGGTCCTTTAGTTCGTATGCCCCGTTGATTTGGTTAGTTACTAACAAAGAATCACTATGTGCCAGGAGGTGTTTCACTCCGTTCTCTTTCGCGAGTCGCATCCCGGCAAGCAGTGCTTCGTATTCTGCTTCATTGTTCGTCGTTTGGAAGTCGAATCTGAGTGCATAGGTTATTTCCTCACCTTCTGGGGTCGTTAACACTAGACCCGCCCCCGAGCCTTCTTTGCTGGCTGCCCCATCCGTGTGGAGCATCCAGGCTTCTGGAGGTGTGTCTAGTTCTTGTTTTGTAGGTTGACTTTTTGCTGCTTCATCTTTCTCTGGTATTTCTGCCAGGAAGTCTGCTAGTGCTTGGCCCTTGATGCTTGTTCTTGGTTTATAGTCAATATCATGTTCCCCTAGTTCGATGGCCCACTTGGCTAGGCGACCTGATTTCTCTGGTTTCAGTAAGATTTGGCAGATTGGTTGGCTTGTCAATACCTCAATATGGTGAGCCTGGAAATAACGCCTCAGCCGGCGTGCTGCATAGATTAAAGCTAGGACTAACTTTTCTAATTGCGGGTAACATAATTCTGGGCCTTGGAGCGCACGGCTGATGAAGTAGACTGGTCTCTGTTGGTGTTCCCTTTCCACAGTTAGAACTACACTTATTGCATCTGGCGACGCCGCCAGGTACATGGATAATTTCTCTCCTGGGACGGGGCATGCTAATGTGGGCAACGATTTCATTGCTTCTTTCAAATGTGTCAGAGCGATTTCTGCCTCATCCGTCCATCAAAAATTGTTTTTGTTAACGCAGCCTTTCAGCGTGTTGAACAGCGGAAGGGCTTTTTCTGCTGACTTTGCTACGAAGCGCCCCAAGGCTGTGAGTTTCCCGTTGAGTCCTTGTATTTCTCGCAGGCATGCTGGTGATTTTATCTCGACGAAGTCTTTTATCTTTTCTGGGTTTGGTTGGATACCCTCTCGCGTGGCATAATAGCCCAGAAACTTTCCTTCTTCTACACCGAAGGTGCACTTGGCCGGGTTAAGTTTCATTTGTATTTTGGAGAGTGTTTTAAGGGTTTCTTCAATGTCTTGCAACAAGGATTGTTCTGCGCGGCTCTTTATGACCATGTCGTCGACATATACTTCCACGTTTCTTCCGATCTGGTCTTTGAACGCCTTGTCGACGAGCCTTTGGTATGTTGCCCCCGCGTTTTTTAGACCAAACGGCATTTTCCGGTAACAAAAGGTGTCGTGGTCCGTGCAAAAGGCTGTTTTATCCTCGTCTTCTTTCCGTATGAGAATCTGGTGGTAACCCTTGTAGGCGTCTAGGAAACACTTCCACTTAAATCCTTCTAGCGATTCTACTTTCTGGTCTATCTCGGGGAGTGGATAACAATCTTTCGGGCATGCTTTGTTTAAGTCGGTGTAGTCGATGCACATTCTCCAGCTGCCATCGCTTTTCTTTACCATGACTGGGTTGGCTATCCATGTTGGGAAGAAAGCTTCACGGACAATGCCGACTTGTACTAACTTGGAGACTTCTGCGTTGATGGCGTTGTTGCGTTCTCCTGCTTGGCCGCGACGCTTCTGCTTGACCACGTTGCTCCTTGGTATGACGTTAAGATTGTGTTCGATGATTGTTCTTTCTACTCCCACCATGTCCGCTGGTTCCCAGGCGAACACGTGTTTATATTTCTGAGCAGGGATATTACATGTTTTCGTAACTCGGTCGGTAATGTGTTTCCAACTTGTATTTTTTGGTCTGGGTAATCGTGGTGAATTATTTCTCTGCTTTCTTTAGGCTCGTCTCTTGGGCGCTTTCGTTTGCCATCGATGTCTGCGGGCAGCATTATCTGGTAGCATTTGAGTGTCTTTTGTGGTGTTGCCAGGATGGTGGCTACGCCGGTATCCGTTGGGAACTTGATTATACTGTGTAGTGTTGATGCCACAATGCCAAAGTATAGCGCTGCTGGTCTTCCCAGGATGATGTTGTGTTCTGATGGTGCTCGTACTACTGTGAATTCGAGTGTAACTGTTTTCTTTCGCTGACCGTCATCTATCGTGATGGGCAGGTAGATCATCCCAGTTGGTATGATGTTGTGCCCTGTGAAACCGGTTAGATTTCCTGCTGGGGGGCGTAAATCTGCCCTCCATTCCCGTGGCAGCTGGCGGAAGCAATGTTCGAACATGATGTCTGCTGCGCTGCCACTATCAATATGCACGCGGTGGATGATGATGTCTCGAACTCTGGCTTGGATAATGAGTGGGTCGTCGCCGTTCCATCCTTCTGGCTTCTTATCCCAACTGCAAAATGATATTTGTTGTTCATCGACGTCTGGTGTTTGTTCTCGCGTTCTGCGATGGTGTTTGTGTATTACTAGAATCTCTGGTCCTTTCCTTGGTGCGTCCTTGTTTCTCGCTGGTGGGTCGTTCCCCTCGTTCTTTGGGCGGATTGATTTGGCGATGTCATTTAGGTTTACTCGTTGTATTCTTTGGTCAAGCTCTTTCTTCAGCACGGCGCATTCTGCCGTGTCATGCCCGTGGCATTTGTGGAATTCACAGTACTTGGATTGATCTCTCGGACGTTCTGATGTTCTTCTCGCCTGCTTGCTTTTTTCAGCCACAGCCAGAATGTCTGTCCGCTTATATCTCCTGTCATCTCTATAGTGGTTGTTGTAGGGTTTTTGGGGTTTACCTCTTCTGAAAGGTTGTCGTCTATCGCCAAGGTACTGTGAGTGGTTTTCTCTGGCTTTTGATGACGAAGTGGCTGCAGCTTTTAGGTACGCTTCTTTGGCAGCCGTGCCTTCTTCCTGGCGTAGGAAACGTTCTACTCGCTCCTTCATTTCCTGTCGGGTGGCTGGTGGTTTTCCTAAGAATTTCGTTGATAATGGGCCTGGCAATAAGCCATGTGTGAAAGCTCCAGTTACCAGGTTGTCGTTTTGTCCTGGTACATTTAGCATTGCCTCATTGAATCGTTTGAAATATGCTCTAATCGGTTCGCCTTCCAGTTGCTTACACCCAATGATCTCTCGGATGTCTCCTCTATATTTACGTAGCTGCATGAAGTTTGAGAGAAATTGTTCCTTGAGCTCCGTAAAGTTTCTGATGCTGCTTGGTGCGAGGCTTTTAAACCATGCGCCTGTGTTCCCGTCGAGCGTCGTCGGGAAGTGTGTACACCAGAAGCGTTCGTCTAACTTCAGTGATTGCATATGTCATTCGTACGTGTCGATATGGCTATCTGGGCAGGTTGTTCCATTATAGGTTTCAGGTGTGGGAGCTTGGCCGTGTTTGGCATGTCGTAGTCGTGTATTTCTTTAATGAACGGAGATTTATATGCTACAGGGGGAGGCGGGTTTGTGTTGTTTGTTGTTTGGATGGGAGATGCGATGGGTTGGTACATCGGCGGTTGGGTGTAGAATAGAGGGAGTGCACTGGTAGGTATGCCTCCTAAGGATGAGACGGGTGTGTTTACTGGCGTTGGCGTAAAGCTTGTGAATAATGGTGCTACCGCTGGTTGGGGTGGTTGGAAGAAAGAAGTGGGTGAAGGGGTGAACATTGGTGGTCTCGTTGAGGGTTGGAATGGTGTGAATGGGTAGCTAAACGGTATATACGGCGGTGGTGTACTTAAGGGTATGGGTGTTGTAGTCTGTTGGAATGGCGATGAAGGAACTGGTGTTTGGGGGATCATGGGAGGTGCAGGTGGGTTAGTTCTTGGTGGTGATGGTGTTGTTGGTAATGTTTCTATCGGTATTGGGCCCAATGGTAACATTGAACGTATGGGGCTTCTGGGGTTGTTACCATCGTTGGTTTGTCCTTCAGTCGTCATTGCCGGAGATTAAAATGGTGGTTTCTCGTTGCATGTCACAACAAGGATGGCGCCAATGATGCGAAGTCGTCTTCGTAATCTCCTGATTCTCACTTCACGGGTGATTCTAGTCGTCTTGGGCTTGACCTGCGACCACAATCACAAGAGAAATGGCAACGTTAGCCGTTTTCCGGGAGGAGGTCCCGGGAAAACGCTCCGATGCCAAAGTCAGATCTCCGGCGAGGTTTTTGTATGTGTATAGTATGAAGTTAGAGTATAATGGTTTTGATCCTTTACCGGGTGCCCTCCAGGCGCTTTTATACGTCCTTCCCTGTCTGGCTATGGCCGACAAGATCTTTGTTGTGGCAGGAGGGGACCAAGTCGTCCGTTGATAGTACGATCTTTGTCCTTTGCCACACCCCTATTGGCTCAGGCCGGCTGGATGGGGCGCGCACGATCTGTGTCAGGTATGGGCGCCACGTGTGAGTCGAGGAGTGTGGCACCAAGTACAGTTCACGCTGGTCGTTCCAGCGAGTACATCATTAGTGAGCTGGAGTGTGATTCTCCAGGGGAGGTCTTGCCAGGGTGATTTCTCCGTTGGCTGGAATGGACTTCCTGGCGAGGATCTTCCAGCGGTTGGCGAGTTTGGGATCCTCACGAGTGCGCTGGAAGGCGCACTAGCGGTTGTCAGATGGCACGCTATATATATATATATATATATATATATATATATATATATATATATATATATATATATATATATATATATATATATATATATATATATATATATATATATATATATATATATATATATATATATATATATATATATATATATATATATATATATATATATATACCGGCTACAATAATAAAACCCAACAGACTACCTCCCTTATCGATCTAACAGGAGTGGGGATCCCAAGTAACGAATAACATACTACTTCGACCCTTCCGTTTTATGCAAAAGTGATGATGATAAACGTTATCGTATGTCTTTATTTTGTTTTCCGTGAACGTTTTCATTGATTTTCGTCACATTTTCAACCTATACAAATATATTAAACAACCCTCAAAGAAGATCCATTCGAAATCAAAAGGGGACATAGCCTTATCAAATAGATGCTAATTAACATGATGCAAAATCGATTGGTAGAGGGTCATCTTAAAAAAACCCACTCATCGTTAACTTATAATGTCCCATCAATTTGGGTTTTTTTTAATATATATATATATATATATATATATATATATATATATATATATATATATATATATATATATATATATATATATATATATATATATTTATTTATTTATTTATTTATGATATTTTTTAATTATTTTGTTTTTTTGTAATTTTATAACTATTATTAATTGTTTTTATTGAAATCGCTACTAGCAACCTATTTCATACCCTTTTCGTCGTACTTCCTCATCTCCTTCTCTTCTTTCTTTCCCTGCCGAGCTTGTTGGAGTGCTTTTTAATGTACCAGAGAATAGGCAGGTTTAGAGTTAGAGGAATATCAAGAATTGGAATATCAGTCAGAAATTGAATAAGAAAAGCAAGAGTTTGAAGACTTTCCGCTCATCTCCCGCCTTCGACTTGAAAGCGAGAGGCTTTTCGCTCCTCTCCTGCTTGGAAGCGAGCAAGAGATAGATGAATCATCGCTCATAGATGTGAATTGAGAAAGCAAGCCCTAATTCCTTTTCATCTCCTCCGGCAAGACCAATTATAAGTCGACGTCTTAACCTGACTTCCTAAGCTCAGTTGATTATAAATACTTATTTTGGTATTTATAATTTAAAATTTATTCTAACTTTTTGACGTTTAGTTCGAATACGTTTTTCTAATGTAGTTTTTTTAACGTTTTGTTCGTTGGTATCATTTAACGTTGTAATTTAGTATTTTTTTTTTCTAATTTTTGACGTTTTGTTAGAATACATTGTTATATGTTTTGTTCGTTTATATCGGTGGAAAGTTATTAAATAATGTTGATTAGACTTATGAGTTTGCATTTTCTAATTTTTGACGTTTTGGTTGAAAACATTTTAATATGGTTTGTTCGTTTATATCGTTTATATGTTTTGTTCGTTTCTAATTTTTGACGTTTTGTTTGAATATATTTTCTAATTTTTTAAATTTTTTATGTCTTAATTTTCTAATTTTCTACTTTTTGACGTTTTATATCGCTGGAAACCACAATTTCCATCATTTCTATCACCGAACGTAATTATTGGATTTGACGTAATCGCATGCGGCGCTCGTTCATGGAACGTAATACGGACTAGAGGATATAATCATATGTTACTTACGTCCATACAACATAATATAGCCGGGTTTTTTTCGTTATTATTATTTTTTTAAATACTATTTTTAGTTTTTTTTTCAGTTTTTTTGTTTTTTTTTCTATTTTCGTTTATTTTCCAGTTTATTTATTTTTTATTTTATTTTTTTTACTTTTGTCGTTGTATTTTTTTAACTCGTTTTGGATCATAACGAGTTTTGAATCTTGGATCATAACAAATTTTGAATCTTGGATCATAAGTTTTGGATCATAAAACATATTTTGGTTTTAATATTTTTGGATCATGTTTATTTTTTGCTATTTTGATTAGTTTTGATTCATAAAATAATTAGTTTATAACAGTTTGAATCAGAAAACATATTTTGGTTCTTAATATTTTGGATCATGTATATTTTTTTGGCTATTTTGATGAGTTTTTTACTTAAAAATATAAACCTTTTTTTTCAAAAAAATTGTTTTTGCAAACTTACTAATATAATATCTACAATGATCCTTTAAATTTTCATAATTTGTGGAGAATGTTTTCAAATTTTTGATTTTTTATAAAAATATAAAATATAAAATATTTTTTTTCAAATTTTCATGATGGTGCTTGTTTTGTAGAGAATTAAATTTTAAAACTTTGGTTTTTTCAGAATTTTTTTTACAAAGAAAAAAAAGTTATGGCACAAAAACAAAATCGGTGGAATAAAAAAACTTAGCAAACGAGATTGTGACAAGTGTCGTAATGGAGTGAGGTACTCGATCAAATTACTATATTACCCTCGTTAATTTGTCTTATCTACCCATTAGTTTTAATTTTTAGACAACTAGCCTCCAAGCTTTTAAGATGTGTCAGTTTTTTCACAATGAATCTTAGCCACCATTTTTCAATATTAGAGGTCCAGATTTGTCCTCATCCTCACCAAAATTAGAGTCATCACCCGATCCTAATTTTATATATATATATATATATATATATATATATATATATATATATATATATATATATATATATATATATATATATATATATATATATATATATATATATATATAGGGTCGGTTCAATAATGGACTAAAATTATCCATGGTACCAAGGGACTAATCTCGATTGTCGGAATCAAAATCATCAACGACTAAAAATTAGGTTGTAAATTTTTTAAATCGACGCACATGTAGAGGATTATAACAAAAAACTCACTTTATTCTTTTAGTTTTTTTTTTAATTTTTCGACAATATTCTTTTTCAAAAATAAAAACCGAATATACCAAAATTCATAATTTTTTGTCCTCTATAAATAGACATCCATATTGATATATAAAAAATAATTTTTTTTCATAAGTACAGCTCGTCTGGATTCATAATGTGAATCTGAACTGTAAAATTTTGAATATGAGTAATTATTTTACTTTTAAAACTTTTACTACTTCAATATTATAACAATTTATAAGTAATTTACTTGATTCACAATTGGATTTACTCATATTTACAGGAAAATTTACTCATATTCACATATCAATATCATATAGTATTGAGAATTTAGTTAAAAGTTTTTTACTACTTCAACATTTTAACCATTTATAATGAATTTACTCTGATTCACAATTGGATTTACTTACATTCACACAAAAATTTACTCAGATTCACATATGAATATCATATGGTATTTTAAATATACTTTGAAATATGAATTTGATTAATTTACTTAGAAATTTTTTAACACTTCAATATTTTAATCATTTATAATGAATTTACTATGATTCATAATGTAATTTCATTCACATTCACACCAAAAACTATTCATATTCACATGACAATATGATATGTCATTGTGAATGCCAACAGTAAATAACATAATAACAATTCAGATTCACATGTGAATCTCAACTAGCGAAAAATTTTAATCTGAACTGTAAAAATTTGAATATGAGTAATTATTTTATTTTTAAAACTTTTACTACTTCAATATTATAACCATTTATAAGTAATATACTTTATTCGTAAGTGGATTTACTCATATTTACACGAAAACTTATTCATATTCACATATCAAAATCATATAATATTGAGAATTTACTTAGAAGTTTTTTACTACTTCAACATTTTAACAATTTATAATGATTTTACTTTGATTCACAATATGAATTATTTACATTCACACAACAATTTACTCAGATTCACATATCAATATCATATGATATTTTAAATATACCCCGAAATATGAATATGATTAATTTAGTTAGAAAAATTTTAGTAATTCAATATTTTAATCATTTATAATGAATATATTATGATTCATAAAGTTAATTCCACTCACATTCACATAAAAATTTATTTAGATTCACATGACAATATCATATGCCATTGTGAATGTCAACAGTGAACAGAATAATAGTTCAGATTCACATGTGAATCTCAACTAGTGGAAATTTCGAAAAAAAAAACATTTTTATATCAATATAGATCTCTATTTGTAGAGGATAAAAAGTTATAAATTTCTATATATTCAGATTTTTTTTCGATAAAAAATAAGCCTTAAAAGTTAAAAAACGAAAAAAACGAAGTGCGTTGTTTTATTATCTGGTAGATGCATGTACACCGTAAAGTGCATAATCGTGTGGATGAGATTAGTTCATTGGTACCATGGTTTATATTAGTCATTTGTTGATTTTTTACCTATATATATATATATATATATATATATATATATATATATATATATATATATATATATATATATATATATATATATATATATATATATATATATATATATATATATATATATATATATATATATATATATATATATATAAAAACCGAAATTGATGAGACATTATAAGTTAATGATGAAATGATTTTTTTACCAATATAAAATCTTTTGCCCTTTATTATTTTTCAGCTATCTTCTATCTAGTAAAAGCTTAGGTATTTAACACTATCAAATCTTAGGTATTGTAAAATTAAAATTTATAATATTATAATGGAAAAGGTTAAAACAGCATAACATTCTTTGTGAAACTCAAACTTTATTAGTACAATGTATAATGTTGGACATTGGTTACATCATGTCATAATATATAATATTTATCACATATGGATTTAGACATCTAACAATGTCATTCCAAATTCTAAATTCACTGCTTATATTTTTTCTAAAAGTATTTGATTAGCTTTAAATATAGGGATTTTCTAACATGTGCCTAAGGCATACGTAAGAATAATTAATTATGTTGAATATTCTTTTTGGAACTAGCATTTCATATTAATGATAAAATATTAGGAGACAATAATAAAATGATAAATCTAGAAATATTTCTTTTTCTGTCTTTTGCTTTGTACTTCTGCCGGCTAGCTTCTTGCTAGTTTTTGGCCCTTTATTTATATATTTCGTTTGCCGTTTCAAAAAAAAAAGAAAAAAAAGAAGAAAAGAATAAAAAATCTAAGCTAATTAATATAAAATGCTAGTTCCAATAAGAATATTCAACATAATTAATGACTCTTATGTGTGCCTTAAGACACATGTTAAAAAATCCCTTAAATATAATTTCATTAGTGTGACGTTTAATCTGCAATATAAATGTGGTGACATTTAATGTAAGTTTGATGGTGTATCCATTTCAACACTCCAAAACTTTTAATGACGTCAACTCGTAATCCTAACTTTCAAATCGAACACAAAATATCTCGAAACCCCAAATAGTTAGACAACATAAAAACATGAAAAGATTAGTCCTTCTCGAATATTATTTACAATATCAAATAATTAGTTTGGCGCCACAATTTGCAACATAAATTATGTAGATTGAAAGATAAGTGGTAGTGGAAAGGAACCTTAAGGACATACACAAACCTGTTAATGTGTATCGCAAGGACATATATGTTAAAAATAGTAAATAGTAAAATATGATTATAATAATTGAAAGTAAAAAAATAAAAATAAAAATTTACCTGTGTTTCCTCGTGATTATACTCACTTTTTCAATTGAGAACCCGGCATATTAGCTTACCCTATTTCCATACCTTGTAGATAAGGCCTTGGGGTATACCCTCGTTATTCTGTGCGCAATAGGCTATGGCGCCGCCATAGCCATGTGAACACCACCCCCGAGTGTCCGTTGTGTGCCATCCGTGATAGGGCGTGGTCACTACCATGCGGGTTAACGGTGTTGTGACCGTTGCAATATAGCCGTTGAGGGTTCAAAAAAGAAAAAGATTTTTTTTCCTATAACACCACTTGCAATAACACCAGCACACCCCCACTTTTGGTGTTAAAGGTGATGCTGACGTGGCATCACTTTTTGGTGTTAACACCATTGCTATAACATGGGTACTCCCCATGGCCTAATAAACAATGTCCTGCTCCATCAGGATATC
This sequence comes from Cichorium intybus, assembly GCA_023525715.1. Lineage (NCBI taxonomy): Eukaryota > Viridiplantae > Streptophyta > Magnoliopsida > Asterales > Asteraceae > Cichorium > Cichorium intybus. Next base: position 57,278,501 of record CM042014.1, read on the forward strand.
ATTGACATTTCAACAAAACCTAACAACCCCAAAACAAAGCTCTTCATGAGCTAGTACATGAAGCTGAATTCAAAAAAATCAAATATGAGTATGCTGTGTTCCGTTATATTTTCTAGCCTCTGGCATAAAAACAAGGGAAAATGACACTGTAGCACAATAAGGTTACACGATTTGGTCGATTTGGTCCCTAAAGTTAATTTTTTGCCATATAAGGGAACAAAAAGTTAAAAACCGGTCAAAAAATTGTTTAACCCATTGAAGCCGGTTGGTTGACAACGTGGATCCTAGTTGGTACTTACCTGTCGCAGACGTGGAGGCCACGTGGTTGAAACTTGGGGACCAAGTTGTACACATGTACATGTGGTCCCGGTCGGTTTAAAAGGGAGGGCAGTTGGTTCAAATGTACAAAGATTGTTACCCAAATTGAAACAGTGAAATTACGATCGATGTCTTCGTCATCATCAACTGATTTTTCAAAAATGGGTATAAATCTATCGGACCTTAACGTTCCTTTGGAGAGTACCAGCGACTTGAGGCGATCAACTGCAAAATCTGAATCAAGCAACATGAGCGTTCCACGCAGTTGGTTTTTCGGAGCGTCGTTGCTGCCGGAGGCTGGCGGTCCTTCCTCTCCCGTTCCGCCGTCTGGCCTTCCTCCCTCTGGCCAACCGCCGTCTGGCGGGCAGTATGCTACGGTCCTGCAGGCTGTGAAGGACAGTGTAGTCGATTTACGCAACACCGTTTACAGAGGTTTACTCTGTATCGGTGCTTATGTCATCGCACACTTCATCGCAACCGCGTTCAAATAAAGAAGGTTAATGGGGATCGGAGCAGGGAGGGTAAAGGTAATTTAGGGTTTTTGGGGATCATCCTGATTTTGTTTGATGTAAGGATGTTTATGTATGGGGATGTATGTATGTTACTAAGTTTATGAATTATCCTATCATCGTACTTATGCTTTGTTCTAAGTTGTTAGATATGGACTTTACTCATACTCGATTTTTTGTAGCATCTCCTTGCACCAGTGAATATATATATATATATATATATATATATATATATATATATATATATATATATATATATATATATATATATATATATATATATATATATATATATATCAAATCCATCAGGATGGTAACATGAAAATTATCCAGATGAAAGTAAAACAAAACAAAAACAACCTTCACTAACACATTGACGACATATCATTACCCCAAAAAAAAACCCTACACCTCTAAACCATCTTCAACTATCAGACTTGAGGATCTGGTTCATACTCGATCACATCCAGCTTCTCCTTGTACCACTCGATCTCCTTAGTCAGCATCTCCTGTAGTCTGCAAACAACCTCCAACAAATCCCTTTGTCTAATTTTGGCCTCATCAATCACCTGTGTTCCGATGACATAGTTCATGAACCGGGGTCTGGTCTCCAGCATATCGAACAACACCTTTGTTGTATCGTAGTCCTTCTCTATTTGTATGGTAAAATCGAACAGCATCCTTCTCTTTACCTGGGCTCTGTGAATGAAACCCTGCAGCATAGCTTCTAAATCTTTTCCCTTCATCTTCGCTGACAATGATAACCTAAATGTGGAATGCTGCTTTTATAATCGACCTGGGGGGATACAAAACGGATGCTTTATTGGCAGCAATAAGTCCAATCGTCTTCTTTTCCCTCTTTTTTAGTCCAATTACCACATTACCCCCGATGTTTATAATTCCAATAGTTATCATGTATCAAGTCCATCAAATTGTCATTGTCGTGTGTAGCATCAAGTCCATCTTCGATGGGTTAATCAAAATGAGTTAATGAAAATAAAATGTTGTATGTAGCATCAAGGCCATGTTGCATGGCTCAATCATATTCAAAATGGCTTAATGGAAATAAAATTAGAACCAAATATTCAAACAGAAGCATAACCAAACATGCAAGATTAACCCATACACAATCAAAGTCATACTCAGAACATAAGTTTTGAAGTTAAGACTCAGACACAGCACAAACATTTCTAACACTTTATTGTCACACAAACACCACAAACATTTCTAATCTAAATCCACAGGGAGGTCAGAAGTGTTGCCTTCAATTCTTTTTGCCAATTTTTTCTTGACAATCCTCTCTGACCTTTTTGGCTTACGTTTCCCACTGCTTATGCTTTCTTGTGTCATCAAACCAACAACATCCTCCTCATTGACCATGATACTTTCACTTACTCCAATCCCATCCTATTTTTCATTTTCTCCTTTCCCAGCCTCATTTTCTCCCTTCCCAGCCTCTTTATCTGTGTCTGGATTGACTCCATTAGCTGCTTCACCTTCAGCTTGCAAATTAGACTTTCTAGATGAACCTTTTGGTACTCTGACTTTAAGAGGCCTTTGAACTTTCTTACATGTTTTCTTGTTATGCCCAGGCTGCTTACAGATACCACATAGAAGTCTTTTGCCCACTTTAGACACTGTATGTCTTCCTACTCTTTCTGAAGCATCCCTTCTTCTTCTAACAGTTGGTCTACCTGGCATTCTCCTTTTAATTGGTGGCAAAGGAGGTGTGTAATTAGTAGATGGCCACATGTCACTTCCATTCATAGCTAGCAATGGATACTTGTAAGCATTCTTGTAAAAGGTAGCTAGATATAATGGGTCCACATATGCTTCAATTGTTCCATTTATGTATGAAATAGTTGCAATTGAATGAACACAGCCGTATCCATTTAGTTTCCATAGCCTGTAGGAGCAACTTTTCTTTTCCAAGTCAACTGCATAGGATTCTCCTAAGTTCCTGGTTTCAAATTAGAGAAGGCCACTAGGAAGTACTTGCCAGTATCTGCAAATTAACAAGTATGTTGTATAAGTAGCATAGTTAAGTAGATAAGTAGCATAGTTAAGTAGCATGAATACCCGCATATACATACCTTTGCTGGATTTTCAACTCATTAATTTTGTGTCTGATGGCTGGGCAAAGTTGGTAATCAGGCCAATTACATCCTTTCATTTGCAACTTATGCATCCTTTCCATCACATATGTACGTATCTCTTCAAGCATTGTTATAATTGTTTTTTTTCTTGCTTCAACAATAACACTATTGAAGCTTTCAGATACTCCATTCTCTACAGCATCACACATGCTGTCAAATCTAAAAAATGCCCTTGACCAAGTCTTAGGATCCCTTTCCATTAGATGTTCATGAGATGCAGGGTTTAAAAGCTCAATTTCTTTCATAACTGCTTTGAAATGAGGTTCCGTTGTAGCCTTGCTTGCTTTCCAAAATAAGTTTTCAAAGTGAGCACCAGAAAATCTCTTTTTAAAGTTAGCATAAATATGTCTAGCACATTGCCTATGTTCAGCTTGTGGTAAAACTTCCTTGACAGCCTCTAAAAGACCCTACATGCCAACATTAAGGAATTAAATTAATATCCAATCCATAAGTTTAAAAAAAATTGAAATAAATAATGAAATTTTATTGACATCCATACCTTATGTTGATCTGACATTAAAGTAACTCCAACACCACTTTCTAGATGCAAATCTTCTGTAAGGTTCTCCATGAACCATTTCCAGTTTTCTTTATTTTCCACACAAACAACAGCCCAAGCAATTGGGAAAATTTGATTATTGCCATCCCTTCCAATTGCACTTAACAACTCACCAGAACAATAACCTTTCAAAAAACACCCATCAAGGTTAATCACTCTTCTACAACCAGTTTTCCAACCCTTTCTTAAACCCTCAAAACACACATAAAACCTAGTGAAGTAATTTTTTCAATCTGGCATGCAATTTACCCCCACTTGCACATTAGACCCCGGATTAGATCTTCTAATTTCCTCTCCATATGACCAAAGTTTGGCATAGTGTTCAACTATGGTTCCCTGGATTAGAGTCAATGCATGCTTCTTTCCTCTCCTACATTGACTCATGCTAACCTCAATCCTAAATTTTTGTTTAACATCTTCTCTTAATTGTCTAACAGTCAATTTTTGGTTATGTAATATCTCATTAGTGTAGTGACTACCAATCCAAGCATAGTTGACAATTGAAGCAAACTTGAAGTTCCTTGCACAATTATGCTCATGGATTAAAGACTTTATTTGGAATGAGTGCTCATCACTCATCCATGAAGCCCATAGCCTAAAAGAGCAATCTCCATCACAACAATTTGCCAATAACCTCCTACTATCATTCTTTTTATAACACAATTGATATCCATTTGCAACAGAATAGTTACAAAGCATATCTTTCAACTGTTTAGGGCTTTCAAAACGCATACCTAGTACAGGCTTCTGTTTTTTCCACTCAACATCTGGCTTAAACCTTGTTTGAACATCACTTTGCCTGTCAATCTCACTAATGTCAACTGGTCCTGGTTTGTGCTCACCCATCTGATTTTCTTCCCCATCTACCATCTCCGGTGGTGCTGTGGTGTTGTTCACAGGAGTGTTTATGTCCAGTCTATCAATCTCCTCTGCTACACCGGAATGGTGATCTTCAGGGCTAATCACCTCATCGTGGTCTTCAGCTATCCACTCCTGGACATTAGCACCGGTATGATCCACGTACATAGGCACAACAGTTCCACAATGGTATGTGATCTCGATGAACTCAACGTATTCCATTTCATCTTCAATCATCTTTAGTCCTTCTGCTAGCTCGCTCTCAGGTAAGCAGTAATACAAGTTCCTGCATTTCTCTCCGGTAAATCTTTCAAGAAACTTCACACATTCCTCTAAATCCATCCCCGCAAAATCAATGTCTTCAAACAGGTGATGCATGCCCTCTATATAACTCAACGGTTGCCTGGTGAAAACTCCATGGTAGTGAACATCCACTTTGCACTGTGATTCCATTATCGCGAAGAAGAAACTGCTTGAGAAAAAGGGTTTGGTGGGAAAGAGCTCGATAAGGGTTTCTAACAGTTTTGAACCGTAATCGTACGAATTACTCTTTAATAAGACCTCAAATTGAACACGTAGATTGAACACGATGACATGGACGATGACATGGATGATGACTAGGATGCATCGTAACATAATTTAACAACATGACCGGGTGACCCCTTCACTTTGGGGTCAATGGTATTTTAAACATTTTTTGAACTTTTTGTTCCCTTTAGTGGCAATAAAAAAACATTAGGGACCAAATCGATCAATTCGTGTAACCTTATTGTGCTACAGTGTCATTTTCCCTAAAAACAATTCATACTATTAGGTTGGGGAGATCTAGAAACAAAATAAAAAGGGTTAGAAATAGGGAAAAATTCAATAACCATAATAAAATATAAAAAATCAAGAAAGTTTTTTTTTTTTTGCGAAGATGGGCAAAAAAATAGGGTAAGAGAAACAACCTTGGTAATCCTTGATTACTCTTTCACTAATCCATGGATCCAAATTACCTGTAAAATAGTGCAATATAAGCCCATTTATACAAAACACGAAATACAATAAAAATGTTGGTCTTAACTTATGCGTAAGAAAACGTAAAAGAAAAAAGAAGCTTACAACGTCACAACTAATGAAGAACAACCATGATCAGATGATATTATATATGTACTAGATAATTTTTTAGGCCCGTGCTAAGCACGACCCACGAAAGATAAATTGAACGTGTAAAAACAAAGGTAAAATGTTAAAATGTCATAATAAGGCAAAAAGTGCATGTTATAATAAGGAAAAAATGGAAGTAAAATGTAATAGGGTGGATTTGTCACAGTACAATATCCTAGTAAGAAAATTAAACCGAAAGACTGTTACTATTGGGTGTGGTTTCTAGTATATAATGTCTTAATCAGAAAAAGTTTAAAACTAAAATGCTATAAGCCTACTGAAGATGTCGAAATTCACAAATATTTCAACCTTTTTATCAGGCCATGAATATTTTTTCTCATACAACAATATATATTTCCATTATCCCTGAAGAAACAAAAATGTGTTGTTATTATGGATAAGAGAATGCAAGTATGTTGCCCTTGTGCATAACAGCGACATACATACAAATCTTCACCTATATTCGTAGTGTACTTCCGGCTTGCTGTTCAAAGGATAAAAGGACAAAGGAAAAGGAATAGGTTAGAGACAGAGGGAAAAAAAATAGGTTAGAGACAGAGGTTAGGAACGATTACGAGTGCCTATTCGGGTTCTTATGAGTAGGAGAAGAGGTTTTTACCAATAATAACAATGCGCAACCTTGCTATTATGGGTAAAATATTATGTGTACATTGCTATGAACAGCGACATACTTAGAAACATTTATCCATAATAGCAACATCCTTTAAGAGGTTCATGGTCCAAAGCCTTCCATTTCCCTCAAATGACCCGGCCTCCCTTGGCTCTTCCACCGTCTGGCTCACTCCCTTATAAATCTATTAGATTGTAAAGGTATTTTGTATTTTTGTGTATTATTCTACAGACTAACCATGTAAAATGTTTTTTTAATAGTAAAAAAAACTATAATGGTCTAATCACTACAGAATTAGTTAGGTGGCCAAATTGATAAAGTGATGAAACTATGTGATGATTTTCTGTATTTGTTCCAATAGATTATATTAGGTAAACAAAAGCAAAGCTTGTTTCACCTTAGGATTCTCATTTTTCCTAATAGAAATAGCACTCACTGGCGTCTGTGTTTTTGCTAGTACAGTAAGAAGCCCATTTACCTACAATTAATTATAGATTATAATAATAGTTGTTACTATCTAAATAAGGAGGTTCAAGTTCCACCAAGGCATTTTTACAAACATGGTGGGTAAAGGGCACAATGTCAAACAGTTATTTGTTAACAACACCTCTTTCTATGAATGCCTTACTTTTGGCCCGTCAACCTAATTACCCACAAGAGTGCCCAACAAGTATCACTTATTCACAAAATACGACAGCTTCTTCATTTTTCTAAGAGCGATTAATGTTATATTTGAAGATAAAACATCTTCTTGGTATAGTGTTTTTTATAGGGATAACTACAAAAAATAACAACATTCTTTCAAATATTTATTTATTTTAGCATAGTCGTATCATTATTTTTATTACATCATTAGTCTGATGCCACAACCTGCACACACATACACAAACGTAGAATTGCAATTGCAAGAGCTGAAACAATTAGTGTGTGTTTGGTAGGCGGTAATGAAGGCAGGAAAGGAAAGTAGGATTACGACGGAATGAGTTAAAACGTGTTTGGTTAACAAACGGAAAGAAATGAGCCATTACCGAAGGAATACCATTCCTTCAAAAACCTTGATTTTGATTCCTTGAGGTATAGCAGTTTTTTTTCATTCCCGGATGGAATGAATCAAAAATTACATTTTTATCCTTCATCCAAATTTCCATACTGTTTTTCTTTTTTCAGTTTCAAAGAGTTTATTTCTTCCTCGTCAATAACTCAACCATGGGAGCGGCTGTATTTTTAGTTCCGATGGCTTTATTTCTTCCTCGTCATATACATCTATGATTTGAAATTCATTTTAAAAACACCATTTTTATAGATATCAATGATTGGGAGTGCTTGCTTTTACTAGGGTTTCACGTGAACAGCGCCGTAGTCATTTTCGTTCTTGCCCTTGTTGGAAATTCTTTGCTCCAGATTGATACTTCTTTCCAAAAAACTTATCCTAGATTCTTCCCAACATTAGGTTGCAGTTTGCAGGTTTCTGTAGTCCAAATATCCCACCGTTTAAAGCTTTGAACAAAGGTATGATAAGAATAAACCCTAAACCCTAAACCCTAAACCCTATATAAAACAATGTATCTATTTTTGATGAAAAATCATACATACATTAGAAGAACCGGCGAGGGCTTTCATAATTGTCGGTGGATTTTTGGGAAGTGGGGGGTGAAGAATATGGATAGGTCAATGGTGCATTGGGGGAAGAAGAAACTAGATTAAAGACGTTTGAGGAAACGTCAATTGTAGGGGTAAATAAGTCCTTTTCAGATGCTTATTCCATTCAATGTTAATAACCTAAAAAATAAACCAAACATAATTATGGAATAGAATGATTCATTCCATTACTTTGATTATTCCATTACTTTAACGATTTCATTGTTTTGTCATTTCATTCCATCCAACCAAACATACCCTTAGATTCATGATTCCAAGACACTGTAGGTAGTCTATCACCAGGACATATGCATTTCCACTTATTTTTACTTGCACCATCTATGTTTATAAGAACAGTTCATTCATAAATGTATATATATTAAATATAGAGTAAATTATACGAATGGTCCATGTGGTTTGGGGTAACTTGCGCGTTTGGTCCCTAACTTTTTTTTTAACTCGGACCGTCCCTATGGTTTGATTTTATTGCGCGTTTGGTCCCTGAGTGACGTAAAATGACTATTTTACCCTTAATTATATCTTTTTAATTTTCTGTTATTTAATTATTATTTTTAAATTAAAAAAAGCCAAAAAAGAAAAAACCTTATACGGATGTTACAACCACTTCAACCAATCTCTTTACCTTAGGCCTTCAGGTGTGCCCTCTTTCCTCCTCTCACTTTTTGCCTGCCACCTCAGCATCCAGTCAGCATTTCTCTCTCCTCGCTTTACCCCCGGAAATGCTCACCTCTCACTACCTCTCTCTACCTCTCACTTTTTAATTTAAAAACCAAATTAAAAATAGAATTAAAACACAATATATAAATTCATAAACTAAATTAAACTTAAAATTAAAATTACAACTAAAAATTAAAAACGACAAGTTACGTTAAACTAAAAATAAAAAACGACAAACATTACGTTAAACTAAAATAAAAAACTAAAAAACTATATCCCGTATTTTTTTACGATGTCGTTTTTCAATTTTAATGCCAACTCGAGGGCCGCGCCGGTGAGATGCTCGGTCGGTTGCATCAAGACTAGCATGTCGATCGCTCGGTCCTTGTTCTCGCGGGACATTTTTCTCGCCAATCTTTCCTCTTCGGTAGATTTGACGTGCCCCGATATGGTCGACAAAAGTTGATCGAAATTTTCGTTAACGTCATCCATTTTGCCGTCATTCACCGAACTCGAAGACGCCGCGGCTTTTCCTTTCGCTTTCGCCCGATTACGGCCCATCGGTCTTTCAAAATCATCGGGAATTTCGTTGACGTCGACCCCGATATGTGCATCCAAAGACGTCGTGTATTGCGTCTCGGATGTTTTTGAACGTTTTGACCTATGTGTCGGTGCCGACCCCTTTCCACCTCGGGTATTGGCGGACCACCTCCCAAAAAGCCATATGGCGAAACGGTTTACCCTTGTTGTCGTGTTGGTAAACCGCAAGAGCTTTTTTGAGGATGTCTTGATCGCTCTCGCCCGATTCGCGTTGCCCCATAAAGTTAACGAACAACCCGTTAAATTTATTCGCGTAACCGTTAACGACTCGAAATTTAATCGTCAACGTATCTTTGGAACGATAAAATTCTCGATCCAAATTTTTGTGAAAAACTACGCGAATTGTCTCCCAAAAATGTGTTTTTGATTGTGCGTTTCCGGATTCGCAATCCTCGAAAACAGGAACCCAAGCACGGGCTAGCATAACCTCTTCCTCTTGGGTCCACGCTAGAGCGGGAGCTGGACCGGTGGGTTTCTTTCGGCTTTTTCGTTGAAGTGGGACGTCTTCGGGCTCGGATTCTTCCTAAATCCTCCGGTTGTGTCTCCGGCACCGTATCGTCGCTCGAATCAGAAGTGTCGATATGGTGTGGTTGTAGCTCCGTAAAAGCCGCGGAAGGTCCCCCGGTAGGTGTCCCAAAAAACGGGTTGAAGGGCGATTGCGGGTATTGGAATTGTGGGGGCATCGATTGGTATTGGAATTGAGGTGAGGAAAAAAACGCTCGCTCCATTTGCGGAATGTACGGAGCGGGTTCCGGTGATGATTGCGGGAAAATATTCTTCACGGTTTTTTACTTTCGTCGGGATGATTGCTTGGGAGTCATTGGAAATTTTTTGGAGAATGTTTGGAGAGTTTGAATGTGTGTAAAAGAATAAAATATGTTGAATGTGTGTGTGTTTATATATAGAGTTGTTTAAAAAAAATTGTTTTTTTTTTAAATAACGGCTATATAGCTGTTGGGAAACGGCTCGTTCCTCGCCACATACGACAACGTCGCACGACGTTCAAACCTCGCACGGGTGCAAGGTGCGACGGGCTCGTAAGGGGGGGGGTGTTCACCGCGGGCGTCGTGGTCGTCGGGCTCGGGCTCGGGCGGGCATACCGGAGGGCCTTAATTAGCCGCTCACATCCTAGCCACCATTATCAAATGCAAACGCAGGCACCAATGAACTATCGGTTCCATCCATTCACCACCAGACCACCATCACACCACCACTAGCCCACCGTCACACTACCACCAGACCACTAGCACACAACCATCGGACCGTTTTCCACTATCGCACTCTCTAAAGCCTCAGTATGACGCCTAATTCACCACCGCTTGCCGCCTTTGAGTTGTCGCCCTCCACAGCCACCACCATCCCAATCTATTGCAATCAAAGATCAATTACAAAAAAATCTTATACAACTGATTTTCTCCCTTACATCCTCTCACGTTTCTCACTCTCTCTCTCTCTCTCTCTCTCTCTGGTGTTAGTGGTAGAGCTTAGCGGTGATGGTGGTGCGTTGAAACAGGGAGAAACAGAAGCACCAGGGAGATCGAATGAACAGAAACACCAGGGAGATCGATTCAAATATGAAGAGGGATAAACAGGTTGTTTAACAAAAGCGATGATTTGGTTCAAAATTGGATTGAGTTTTCCTTTCGGGACCATCTCTGTCCCTCTAAACCCATGATCTCTAAAATTAGTTTTGGATGTTGGCGATGCTTACCCTTATCGTGATCGTACCTGATGGTGTGTGCCCTTGCTTTCGATTTGTTCTTATTGCAGCCCATAATTCGATTTCACCATTTTCTGATTGATTTTATCCGACGATGGTTTGAATAACCATGAAAAGAATTTCATTACCAAGGGTTAGATTCATAGTTGCAGTTTGCCGATGGTGTTCTCCGTACAAATTCCGGTGAGTTAGGCGGAGCTCCGACGGTGGGGGCAGAATTTGGTTTGGAAATTGGAATGGTTCAAAGGATGAAATGGGGCGTGGGGGGTATTTGGGGTTTCTTTGGTTTTTTCATTTTCTTTATGTAGACTAAAAACAATAAATATTGCAATTAAAATTGAAAAAGAATTAAAAAAAGAAATAATTTAGGGTAAAATAGTCATTTTAAGGCAGTCAGATCATGCGCACAATAAAATCAAATTATAGGGACTGTGCGAGTTAAAAAAAAGTTAGGGACCAAACGTGCAAGTTACCCCAAACCACAGGGACCATTCGTGTAATTTACTCTTAAATATACTGCAATACAATAACTAAATGACACTGGAGATGCATTTACAGGTTGAAGAGCAGTTAGTTGGAATAAAAAGTGATGGCTTAGTTTGTTAGCACAACATGTACATCTCCACCTGTTTATTGGGACTTCATCTGATGCAATTTAAACCAACATGGTAAAGCTAGTTTCATTATTAGCCAAAATGATAATTAATCAATGAGAGGTTACTTAGTAGACCAACCCTACAAGTAAGGCAACCGTAAAGATTAACAACCTATTCTTTTTTGGAACCGGCGGAATATAATTTTTTTTTTTGGAGTAATCCAGAACGTTAGAGCGGATCCGGTAACCGGGCAGGCCGCAATCGCCTCTGTTTCGTCCCCACAACCACTTCGCCCGGGAAAATCCCCCACAGGGGCTTGGAACCAGGTTTGAACCTGGAACCTCACCCCACATGGGTATATAACCCAATGCCTCACCCAGCTAGGCTGGAGATCCTTGGCATTAACAACCTATTCATTCATATTTCATATATAAGTCAGATTTGTAAAATCTACCCTCCAACAAAGATCCTAATATATCTAATTGTAAATATCTAAGAAAATTACAACCTACTATATCTATTAAGCACTGTTGCAGAAATCGGCCTTGGCGGCCGATTAATCGGCGATTAATCGCTTGGCGGTCTTCAACCGATTACGATTAGGCCTAATCGGTCAGTTTGACGGTTTGCTGCAAAAATCGGTCAAATATCGGCTTTGGCGGCCAATTAATCGGTCTTGGCGGTTATTTTTTCAATTTTTTTATTTTTTAATTTATTACTTATTTTTTAATTTTTAAATGACGACACAAACACTCTCTAATAACTCAAGAAAACTGGAAAAAAATCAATATCAAAGAATAAAAATAACAAATGTATAATCGTTGATGTGTATCTCAGAAGAAAATGAATCAAAATTTGCTATTTTGTTATATTTATATATTTTAAAATGAATTTTTTTATAATTTAGGGTCTCCGATTAATCCCCGACTAATCCCCGATTAATCCAATTAATCCCTTAACCCCACTCGACCGCCAAGCCACCGTCAAACGATTTTTACAACCTTGCTATTAAGTTATAAAACCTAATTCATGAAAATATCAATTATAGCTTCACATAAACTTTAACTTTTCAACATAACCCACAAAAATTCAACAAAAACCTCAAATCAGATATAATCTTGTTGAAAATGAATGTTTATTAAATTTAAACGTGTTCCAATACCCAACTAATAAACAATTTATCAAAATGGATAATATATTAAAATCAGTCTAAAATATAAACTAAAAGGACCAAAATTAGAAGCCTAATTAATCTTACATGGGTGTTTGGATGTCCATTAATTTGACACAGGAGTTTAGTTTAAGAACAAACTTACAGAGCACATGTGAGTACAGAACATCTATTTTCCCATATACCCTTGGCCTCAAATTCTTGTGCTTTTTTTTTTTTTTTTTTCAAAAGAACACCCGATATAACCTCAATATCTCATTTAAAATTATTTAATCTTCAAGACTTGAAATCTTGACATCACTATCATAGAACAAAACTCTAATTACTTTAAAATTATTTAAAATTACCCTATATAAAATTTCAAAAAAGTTAATTTCAGTAAACAACTTTCCTTTTTCCCCGAGTCAAAACCCCCCAAAATATCCATTCTAAAATATCCCTTGACAAACTTTAATTAGTACCCTACAAAAAATAGGAGAACATGAATAAAACTTATAAATTAACCAAAAAATGTATATACAGGAAAAGTGAAATTAAATCGTATCTCACACGATTGAGAAGCTGTAGCAATGCTTCTCGAAATCATGAAAATCATTCTGTCAAAGTGTAGTTAGGGAAGAAGTAATCAAGTAAAAATAGCATACAATCTTTATGATAATTGGTAGGCTAATTGTTGCATTTACTAAGGTGTAGCATATAATTTCTAGATAGAAATTAATAAAATCTATCATTGCTCGTTGCTAGTAGTTAATATTAGGAGTTCTAGAAAGAGCAATGATATCCTTGAGTTATCTAAGAGCAAACACTTGAGTCTACCCAAGAAACAGCTTCTATTCTTGTAATTAAGTTAATATTGATGAGGGAATCGGGTTTAGATAACTAAAAGTTGTCAAATGTAAGAGAAACAGATTTCTAAGTAATTCTCTTATATTTCATTCATACGGACCATTACATTAAATACAAAGGGGTTTACCTTTTACAGACATAAAGAAACAAACACACTCATTCAGTGGGAAACACAAGAGAGCCTATGTTGGAATAAAGTTTAAGGGGAATGATGGAAACTGACCCCTCATTTATTAAACTATTCTTTTAACACTTCCCCTCACGTTGAATAGTGGGATTTCCAAAATTCAACTTGACCAAACAATCGTTAAGAATTTTTCCATTTACAGCTTTTGTCAAAATGTCGGCTATCTGGTCTTTTGATTGAACAAACGGTAGTTCAATGGTTCGAGCTTCCAGTTTTTCTTTGATGAAATGTCTGTCAACCTCCACATGTTTTGTTCGGTCATGTTGTACAGGATTTTCTGATATCTGAATAGCAGCTTTATTATCGCACATAATTTTAATTGATTCTTTACGGAAGAGACCGATTTCAGTGAGAAGTTTTCGTATCCATAGGGCTTCTGCGACTCCTCGTGCTATTCCTCTGAATTCTGCTTCAGCACTGGATAGGGATACTACCTTTTGTTTCTTACTCCTCCATGTGACTAAATTTCCCCCAACTAAGGTGAAGTATCCCGACGTTGATCTTCGATTTCCTTTGTCTCCGGCCCAATCTGCGTCAGTATAGATCTGAGTTTTTAGATGCCCGTTTGCTTTAAACAACACTCCATGTCCTAGTGTTCCCTTGAGATACCTGATAATTCTCCATACTGCCTCCATATGAGTAACCTGGGGTTGGTGCATAAATTGGCTAACTACCCCTACCGCATATGAAATATCTGGGCGGGTATGTGAGAGATATATCAATTTTCCCACAATTTGTTGGTATCTCTCCTTATCTGTTGATTGTGCATTACTGTCAATATATAACTTTTGATTTGTTATCATGGGAGTTTCTGCAGGTTTGCAATCAATCATTCCAGTTTCTGCTAATAGATCTAGGACATATTTTTTTTGACAGATAAAAATCCCTTGTTTTGACCTTAAAACTTCAATTCCAAGAAAGTACTTCAGTCGGCCTAGGTCTTTCATCTCGAATTCTTGGAATAAGTTTTTTCTTAATTTCGTCATTTCTTCTTCATCATTTCCTGTAATTATCATATCATCAACATAGATAATTAAACATGTTATACGTTCATTTTTCCTTTTAAGGAACAACGTATGATCAGAGTTGCTTTGCTTGAAACCGTATTTTTTCATTGCTAAGGTAAATCTACCAAACCAAGCTCGAGGAGATTGCTTTAATCCATAGAGAGATTTCTTCAGCCGGCAAACTTCACCTGGTTTAAAATTCTTCGTGAAACCAGGAGGAGCTTCCATATAAACCTCTTCCTTTAGCTCTCCATGTAGAAAAGCATTTTTAACGTCAAATTGATGTAGTGGCCATTCTTCATTTGCGGCTATTGAGAAGAGAACTCTAATAGTATCAATCTTTGCAACTGGAGAAAAAGTCTCAGCGTAATCAATTCCATAGGTTTGGGTATAGCCTTTGGCTACCAATCTTGCTTTGTATCTTTCAACAGTACCATCAGGTTTATGTTTTATTGTAAAGACCCATCGACATCCTACTGGCCTTTTTTCGTTCGGAATAACACATTTTTTCCATGTGTCATTTTTGACTAAGGCTTCTATTTCAGTTTCCATTGCATTTCTCCAGTTCTTTGTCTTCAAGGCTTGCTCCACGGTGGTTGGAATTTCGTCAGAGTATAGTGCACCATTGAATGCCCTAGCTTCTTGAGTCAAGTTTCCTTTGGCCATATTTGCCAAAGGATATCTCGACCCTCGAGATTCTTTCTCTGGAGAATATCTTTTTGGTGGAATTCCTCTGTTAGTTCGTGGAGGTAATATATATCTTTGTATTGGTTGTTCCTGTACTATTTCTTCCTGTTCTGTGGCAGTTTCATGATCAGGGGTAACAATTTCAGCAGTTTCATGATCAGGGGTAACAATTTCAACATATTCAGAAGTCTCAGGAGAAGTATGAAGAGACTGAGTGTTACGTACCTCGGATGTCAGGTTGGGAGACTGATCTGGGATGGCACTAGAGTTAGGATTTGTATATTGTGTGGATGATTCTTCTGTTGTTGTTTCTTGAACATACTCTAACCAACTTAGTGCGTCTGAACACTCTTTCTCCCCCTGACCACTATGTTGGGAGGCATAATAGTATTCGGTTTCAAGAAAATCACAGTTCATAGTGGTGAACATGTGATGAGTCTTGGGATTATAACATCTGTATCCTTTTTGATTCACTCCATATTCGACGAACACACATTTCTCAGCACATGGATCAAGTTTATTTCGGTTAGACTTGGGTATATGAACAAATGTAGTACACCCAAAGATCTTTGGTTCTAACATAAGAAGTGAAGGAATTTTCACAAATTCGGATAGTGTTTGTAGTGGAGTTTTAAATTTGAGAGTATGGGTTGGAAGTCGGTTTATAAGATATGTAGCTGTGGCAAGGGCTTCGGGCCAAAAAGATTTTGGGACTTTTGATTCGATTAAAAGGGCTCTTGTTATTTCTAACAAAAAACGGTTTTTTCTCTCAGCCACACCATTTTGTTCTGGGGTATGTGGACACGTAGTTTGATGAATTATTCCTTTTGATTGAAAAAATTGTTTCATAGAGGTGTTAACAAATTCTCCTCCATTGTCAGATCGAAAAATCTGAATATTTTTTTGAAATTGAGTTTGAATCATGGTATGAAACATAACAAATTTTTCAAGAACTTCAGATTTATTTTTTAAGAAATAAATCCATGTCATACGAGTGCAATCATCTACAAACAACACAAAGAAACGAAAATTTTGTCCTCCGATGATTGGCGATGGACCCCATACATCGGAGTGAATCAAAGAGAAAGGGACATCAACCCTGGTGTTATTTGGTTTGAATGTTTGTCTATGACTTTTGGCTAACACACATGTTTCACACAATGATAGGTTTTTTGAAGGAAATAACTTAGGAAATAGAGTATGTAAATACCCCGTAGACAGATGACCTAATCTTCTATGCCATAACCATGCTTCTCTTTCTCTGGTTCCATGAGCCATCATCACAGTACCATTTTGAGTCACCTCATCCACATAATACAATCCTTGTTTCTCAGTGCCACGCCCAATGATCGCCCCCGTCCTGATATCCTGTAAGATACAAAAAGTTGGATGCATTAGAACTGAGCAATTTAGTTCTTTTGTAACATGACTTATTGATAGCAGGTTTTGAGATAGAGATGGAACATAGAGACAATTAGAGAGTTTTATCATAGGAGAAAACTCAATTGTTCCTCCTTGTTTAACTTCCATTTTTCCACCATTTGCGGTTTGTATAAGCGCTTTTCGAGGTTTACATACTGAGTAAGATCCGATGCTTCATAAGTCATGGTGTCGGTGGCCCCGCTGTCAAGTATCCAAGTTTTATCTCTTATATTATCACAAGAGAAAATTATATGTGCATTTCCTCCGTTTTGCGGATCATTTCTGCAGTTTTTTAAATCTTTCTCTATATAGGGAATAAAGGTATAAACTTCAGGGGTTATTTCTGACTTTTGTCTTTTTTCAGGGTCAAAATCGATTTTTGTAATTTTAGGTTTAAAAATCGGGGACTCCTCCTCCCCGTTACCTGCTTCTTCATTTTTATTGGGGCTTTCTTCCTCTCTTGATTCCGCATCTATGCCTTCAAATCCGCCGAGAAAACAATAGCCGGTTACATGGTTTTTGTTGTTCACATCGGCGGTGATGTTTTCGTCCGGATTGGCTCCTCGTTTCGGTGGGTTTGAAGTTCTCGGCACCGCACCCACCGCACCACATCCGCCGGATTTAAAGCTCTCGTCGCCGTTTGGAGCGGCGGTGACGTTTACGTCTCTGTTGCTCACGGCGGCGGAGCTTGTAAGGCTTGGGCCGATTGCTTGATTGCTTGATGTGGAGGAACTGATTCGGTTTTGATGGTGGCGATGTGGGTCGGTTTTGTGGGTCGGAGATGAGGAAGGTGGCGATGTGGGTCGGTTTTGATTGCTTGATGTGGAGGGACTGATTCGGTTTTGATGGTGGCGATATGGGTCGGTTTTGTGGGTCGGAGATGAGGAAGGTATGGATCGGATTTTAAATCCCACTGCTAATCCTCCAAAGCCACCATAGCTCCCGTCCCCGTCGATGGTGGCACTGGTGTTACCCACGGCGGCGGTAGCTTTACCTCGTCCTCCTCCATCTTGTCCACTGGAAGCTTTACCTTTTTTGTGCCCGTCGATCCACCACTTGGGGTACCCGACAAGTTTGAAGCATTGATCCTTGGTATGTTTTGTTTTTGATTTTCCGCCTATGGCAACCCGAATCGTCCGGGTCCATAGAGCGTTATTTTGTGGTTGGGAACTCCTGATCAGATTTGCTAGTTGTATAGCAAGATCTGTATTTGAATTATCACCTGACATTTTTGGTAGGTGATGAGTTGGTTGTGGATCTTAACATAGATCTGATACCATGTCAAATGTAAGAGAAACAGATTTCTAAGTAATTCTCTTATATTTCATTCATACGGACCATTACATTAAATACAAAGGGGTTTACCCTTTACAGACATAAAGAAACAAACACACTCATTCAGTGGGAAACACAAGAGAGCCTATGTTGGAATAAAGTTTAAGGGGAATGATGGAAACTGACCCCTCATTTATTAAACTATTCTTTTAACAAAAGTAACCCAAAAAAGTTTGATTTAAGAAATAGAAACACTGGCCTAAGAAACGAATTTCACACTTGACGAAAAATTCTTATCTATCTCAAAAAAAATTGCCGAACACTTGCTGTGCACACATATACACGTCACAAACATGGTAATTGATCTTTTGAAACAAACTCACCAATTTACCACCATTCAAAGGTGTGTGATGGCAAGTAGTGAGGAGCATACGTTATGCAAAATTTCGATTGAAGTTTAGGTTGGAATAACGATGGAGGTTCCTGATATATGAATAGTTAAGATGAAATCAACCTGAAGAATGAGAACATCACCAATTCAGGTTTACATTGGTCTGCAAAAACAATTGAGTAAGGGAAGAGGTTAGTAACGTTTAGATAAAAAACCCAGATCCATTCTTGTAGAAAACGATACCTTCCGATTGCCAAAAGAAGATTCAAATACTTACAACTGAAACCTTACTACAATTATCCTAATCTATACTCTCATATGAACATACAAAACTTCTCTACAAACTGAAACTTAATAATAGCATAAACCCTAATAATACGTTCAAGAAAGCTTGAAGAGAACTTCACAGTTGAGAGAGAATTACAAGAAAAATGATCTCAATTAGCTACCTAACCATCGACTGGGTTTATATATTACCGGGTTGACCCATGGTCTATCCATGGGTTGTTTATAACCCGCGTGTTTCTGAATCCAAAAGACACAAAGAATCCTCCTGTCCAGCTTCAGCCCTCCAGCTCTCCAATTCTCCTCACCAGCTTCACACCTTCATCTTTTAACAATGTTACAAACAGTCCTTCAACAACCTGCATTAACCACAATAAGTTAGACAATAAATACTTTTAGAATTAGTTGTTAAGTTTGACATTAGGGTATAATATTTCAACACCCCCCTCAAACTTAACAACACTCAATACTTACACTGGAATAGATCAATAAGATCCATCTGTTGACCCAAAAAACCTTGTTGTGATACCGATAATACTTTTTTCAAAATACCATCATGTTGATGTTCAAACAAACACTTTTCAACCTTCAAAAATTCCTTTAGAAAAATTTCTCGAATAAGATGAACATCTATTTCAAAACATTTTGTTTTTACACGGAACACACGATTAAGTGCTAATTTAATAGCAAACTCATTATCACAGCATTTGTTAACAAGTGTTAACTGCTGTATTCCAAAAACAAACAAAACCTTCGGTATCCAAGTTATTTCACACGTTATAGATCCCAACGCTTTATACTCTGATTCTATGGATGAACGAGAAACAATATTTTGTTCCTTGCTCTTCCATGGAACCAGTGAGCGTCCCAAATAAACAACAAAACCAGTTACCGATCTTCTAGAAATTAAGCACATTACCCAATCTGCATTCACACAGCCATTTAAACCTAACATATCTGATTTCAGAATTTTAACTCCTTTGCCAAGACTGTGTTTATAAAACCTTAACAACCTAAACTCAATACCAATATGTGACTTGTGAAGACTGTGCATAAAATGACTAAGAGTCTCCACAACATATGCAAAGTCACGTCTAGTAATTGTGAGATATATCAATTACCCAATTAATTTTTGAAAACCTGTAACACTTTGTAACAACTAATCAGAACCATCCCTTTTAACTACAAAATTTGTTTCCAATGGAGTTTTTACAATTTTACTAGCTAGTATTTCAAAATTATGAAGTAATTCTAAGCAATATTTCCTTTTACTTAAACAAATTCCATTTTCAATATTAATAACTTCTATACCAAGAAAATATTTTAACTTTTCCAAATCCTTAATTAGAAACTAGGTTTTTAGGAAGGCTTTAACACTTTTGATTTCAGAAACATTATTACTTGCAATATCATACACTAACAAAAACACAACTGACTTTTCATTTGAATAAAAAAATAAAGCATAGTCTTTCAAACTTTGTTTAAAAACAAACTCAAACAACGAACATAATCTTTCATTCCATTTTCGTGGTGCTTGTTTAAGTTCATGTAAGGATTTTAACAGTTTACACACCCGAAAATCTTCTTTAGTATAATAGCCTTGTGTTTGCATCATATAAACATCCTTATCAATACTACCATACAGAAAAACATTATTAATGTCTAACTGAAATAAATTCCAAGTAGATTTAACAGCAATAGCTATAACTAATCTAACAGTAATCATTTTTGCTACAATTGAGAAAGTTTCTTCAAAAACTATTCCTGATTTATATATAATTCTACAAACCCATTTATTCCCATCATTTAAAAAATAGTAATTAACAGACTTATTTATACTATATTTTTGTTTATTATTCATCACAATATCATTAAACCGAGTTGGCAGTCTAGGCACACGTCTTAGTCTAGCATACCAAGGTGTATTAATTTGACTCACACACATGCAATCTTTACTACTTTCCTCTGTTGGAAATCATGGTTCATGTAATTAGTTTCAAAAACAAGAGTTTGCAACGGAAGCATAAAATCATGAACACAAATTCCATTTTCAAGAGGATCATGCTACATGCATGTAGAGATAAGATGAAGAACAAACATAGATTAAGTTCAAGATCATAACCTTTGTTCTTGGGTTTGGTTTGGATGATTTTGATAGCTAGGAATCAAATTAGAATCCCTCTATAGTTGATCCACCCACAAGTAAAACACCTTAGATGCTAGTCTCTTTTAAACTTGCAAATGAAGCTCCTTTTCCTTCAAGCAAAAAAACGTTTTTGCTATGTATTCTTGGGAGAGTTTTGGCTGATATATTAAGCATGAAAGGATGGTGGTTTCTACATATAATGGTCGGCCAAAACATGATTCAAAATCAATAGAAAAAGTGTGCACAATCATCACATGAAGCATGCAACTTTCACATGGTCACAACTTGGACAATGAGAGAATATTCTTTGCTTTTCCAACTAACCACACATGGCCATATGAGATGTATATGGCCGGCCATTAGATGGCATATTTAATAAAATATGTTTACCTTTTTATTGTTTATAAACTTATAACACAAAGTTTATAAATAATAAACTTTCATACTAGTGTTTAAATGGAGTAACATTTAGACCATTAATCACTTACATAAACCAATTAATCATGCATTATAAATGGTATAAATATACACATTTCATTTTATTTAATTTACCAATTAAATAAAAAAGGGTTTACTTATAACTTAATTAAATCATTTAACTACTTAAACAATTAAATTGTCATGCATGAATAATTCATCACATATGAATTGTTAATCAACCTTTAATTTTGTAGTCATTATTATTTACTATAAATAATAATAACTTACAAGATTAAATTGCAAGTTTAGTGTCATTTGATGTTAAATCAAATTTAACGTTCTAAATGATCAATTGGTGTTAAACTTGTTGTTGGTGTAACCCTATAGGATCATGTATTATTAGTAATATCATTTTATGATCATCCTTGAGCATATAGAACTAACAATCTCCCACTTGCACAAGGTTGCATCACAGAATGATATAGACAGTGGTAAACGTCTAGCAACATTTTACTGCCCCCAATAACACATGACATTGTGCCATTCAACAACATTCAATTCTTCAGAAAACACGAGGCTCTAATTGATGTATAAGGTTATCTATCAATTATCCCTTTGTCACAGACATCATGTTGAACATGAGACATGGATCTTAATCATTCTCATTTTATGTTCAACTTTCAAACAGGCGCCTTAGATGTCTAACTCTCAACACATAAGAGGAACAAATCCCGTCTTGACTACATACGCCCCTCATATAGTTAGTACTATGCATGAGTATGGCCTTTATGGTTGTCTGTACTTCAAGAACAACAGTAAACCATATCAAAGCATAGTATACTCTACACTTGAGTCCCAAATATGTATCTCAGGTCAAAGGATACAATGATAATACCTTTATTCAAGAATCACTTATGATGATGATCCATGGAGTGATCTTGAAACGGGTCAAGTCCAATACTTGTTTACTGACAAGTACCTATGAATTTGGTTGCAACCTTTTGCTACTTTTACCCATAAAAGTCAACCAATCCAATTCATATTAGTCTTACTTCATAATTGCTCCCACAACTATGATCGACTATGGACGTTTAGAATAACTAAATTATTCAAGGATTAAACATGCTAATAAAACACAATAATTATGAATGAAACATCACGTCACAAATATTACATAATTCTTGTCGTTTACATAAGTTCATATTCATAAAACATTAAACACAAATCAAATCCATTCATTAGAAAAACGGAGTCCTATACCCTTAGCATGACTTTCATGCTTAGTTTGGGGTAAAGGTTTTGTGAATGGGTCTGCCAAATTTTGATCTGTATGAACCTTGTGAATACTTATTTCACCATTCTTAACTTCATGTCTAATGTAGTTATACCTTCGGTGAATGTGTTTGGTTTTTTGATGCAATCTAGGTTCCTTTGCTTGAGCTATAGCACCTAGATTGTCACAGAAAATTTCTATAGGGTCCCGAATGGAAGGAACAACCCCTAGATCTTCTATGAACTTTCTCATCCAGACAGCTTCTTGAGCAGCTTCTGAAGCAGCAACATATTCTGATTCTGTAGTGGATTGTGCAATCACTTCTTGTTTGGAACTCTTCCAAGACACGGCTCCTCCATTTAAAATAAAGACATACCCAGATTGAGATTTCGAATCATCCCTATCTGTTTGGAAGCTTGCGTCAGTGTAACCCTTTACCTTTAAGCTTTCTTCCAAACCGCCGTAAACTAAGAACATATCTTTAGTTCTTCTCAAGTACTTAAGAATGTTCTTTACAGCAGTCCAGTGGGCTTCTCCTGGGTTCTGTTGATACCTACTAGTCATACTTAAGGCACATGAGACGTCGGGCCTAGTGCATAACATGGCATACATGATGGACCCAATTGCCAAAGCATATGGGACATGTTTCATCCTTTCAAGTTCAGTCCTAGTGTTTGAGCACTGAGACTTGCTTAGGATGGTGCCATGCGGCATTGGCAAGAATCCTCTTTTGGAGTCTTGCATCTTGAACCTTTTCAAGATTTTATCAATATATACACTTTGGCTAAGACCAATAAGTCTCTTAGATATGTCTCTATAGATCTTTATGCCTAATACATAAGCAGCTTCCCCTAAATCTTTCATTGAGAAACAACTCTCAAGGAACGCTTTGACACCTTTTAAGGTTGGGATGTCATTTCCAAATAAAAGTATGTCATCTACATACAATACTAGGATTATGACAATGCTCCCACTAGCTTTCTTGTAAACACAGGAGTCATCCTCATTTTTGATGAATCCAAAACTCGTAATCTTTTCATCAAAACGGATGTTCCATGTTCGAGACGCTTGCTTTAATCCATAGATAGATCTTTTAAGCTTGCACACTTTGTTTGGATGCTTGGGATCGACAAAACCTTCAGGTTGATCCATATAGACATCTTCCAATAAGTATCCATTAAGGAAAGCGGTCTTGACATCCATTTGCCATATCTCATAATCATAGTACGCGGCTATGGCAAAAAGTATCCTAATCGACTTGATCATTGCCACTGGAGAAAAGGTCTCATCATAGTCAATACCATGAGTCTGTGAGTATCCTTTAGCGACAAGTCTAGCCTTAAAAGTGTGAACATTTCCATCCACGTCGATTTTCTTCTTGAAAACCCATTTGTTCCCAACAGTCTTACAATTGGTGGGAAGATTAACCAAGTTCCAAACTTGATTATCGTGCATGGATTGCATCTCAGTGTTCATGGCCTCAAGCCATTTATCAGATTCAGGATCTGATATTGCACTCTGATAGTTGACGGGTTCATCAGAATCTATCGTATAACATTCCTCTTCCATCAAAAGGTAACCATACCTTTCTGGTTCAATTCGAACCCTACTAGATTTGCGAACACCTTGTGTTACAATTTGTTCCTGATCAACCGTTTGTTCAGGTTCAACAATTTCTTGTTGAATGCTAGATTCAACTTCTTGTGTATCAGGTTGTGGTTCCTGAAGTTCCTCAAGTTCCACAAACCTCCCACTAGCCTCTTCCGTCAGAAACTTGTTTTCTAGGAATTCAGCTTTTCGAGAAATAAATATCTTATTCTCGATGGGATTGTAGAAATAGTATCCAAGACAATCTTTCGGATACCCTACAAAGATACATTTAGTTGAACGGGGTTCTAATTTGTTTGAAGCTTCTTGTCTAACATAAGCTTCACAACCCCATACCTTGAGATAGGATAAAGATGGAACCCTTCCATGCCATATCTCATAAGGCGTTTTATCTACCTTCTTAGTAGGTGCCATGTTTAGGAGACGAGCAGCTGTTTGTATAGCATAACCCCAAAATGATAAAGGTAGAGTACTTTTACTCATCATGGATCGAACCATATCCAATAGTGTTCGGTTCCGCCTCTCAGACACACCATTATGTTGTGGTGTTCCAGGTGGAGTAAGTTGTGAAACAATTCCACAAGTCTTAAGATGATCCATAAAGTTTGTACTTAAGTACTCACCTCCTCTATCAGAACGAAGAACTTTAATTGTTTTGTTGAGTTGATTTTCCACTTCACTTTGAAACGTTTTGAACATTTCAAACGCCTCATGTTTATGTTTAATTAAATAAACATATCCAAAACGACTAAAGTCGTCAGTGAAGGTGATGAAATATCTTTCACCATATCTAGTCATTGGCTTGAAAGGACCACATACATCCGTATGTATGATTCCTAACAAGTCCTTTGCTCTCTCATTGGTTCCGGAGAAAGGAGCTTTAGTCATCTTGCCATGTAAACAAGATTCACATATATCAAATGAGTCATTCTCATTTGCCTTCAAAAGTCCACTCTTTTGAAGTTGGGATATGCGATTCTTGTTTATATGCCCAAGGCGACAATGCCATAGATAGGTTTGACTCAAATCAAATTTGGGTTTCTTGGTGAAAGTGTGGTATAAAGAGCCATTGTTAGTCTTTTCATCAAGGTTTACTTCATAAATTCCATTTAAAGGCCTAGCCTCAAAATAGAATACATTATTTTTGTAAACACAAATATCATCATTATTAAAGGAAAGATCAAATCCACATTGTCTTAATTTAGCAACCGAAATAATATTCCTAGTCAAGCTAGGAACATAGTAAACATTCAACAATGTCACACACAAGCCATTAGGTAGTAATAAATTAAAACTTCCAATTGAATCCACCGCAACCCTTGCATTGTTTCCAACCCGAAGTACTACCTCATTTGCCTTCAGTCGCCTACTCCTTTTGAACCCCTGCAACATATTACATATGTGAGTTCCACAACCAGTATCAAATACCCATGTGTTAGGAGATAAATTATAAAGTTCTAGGTCTATCACATAGATACCTGAAGTGCCTTCACCGGCCTTCTTTTTCTTCAACTCCGCAAGATAAGTAGGGCAATTTCTCTTCCAATGCCCAGCTTTGCCACATTCAAAGCATGTATCTTCTTTGACAACCTTTGCCTTCTTCTTGGGCGGATGGGATGGTTGGACAACTTTCTTGCCCTTACCTTTGAAAGCTTTTGCTTTCCCCTTGCCCTTGGAGTTGGTGGGGTGTTCGGGTCTAGTTCTCTTTGTGCCACCTTCCTTGATCATGAGAACTTGAGTGGTTTTCTTAGGCAGATTCTTTTCCGCGGTAATTAGCATCCCATGTAATTCCGGGATAGTCTTATTTAAACCATTCATGTTAAAATTCATGACAAAATGATCAAAGGACTTTGTCAAGGAGTTAAGGATCATATCCGTTGCTAGCTCTTCGGGCATCACAACTCCAAGACGTGCCAAATGATCAATGTGACTCTTCATTTTGAGCACATAAGAGCTTACCGACTGCCCATCCTCCATCTTGCAAGTTGTTGGAACATTTCCTTTAGTTGATGAATCATGTCATAGGCTGAATGATTCTCCAAATCCTTCTGAAGGTCAGGAATCATGGTTGCCAACATGAGGCATGATGCATCGATGGAATCATCCATCTTTTTAAGCCATGCATCGTGCGCGGGCTTAGGAATGGCAGGGGGCTCTTCTGGAAGTGGTTCATTGAGAACATATTCTTTCTTTTCTTGTTTGAGAACAATTCTCACACTACGGTGCCAATCCAAGAAGTTGGTATGGTTAAGTTTTTCTCCTTCAAGGAGAGACCGTAGTGAGGTTTTGTTAGGAGCCGAGTGTGTATTGTTTGGTGCCATCTACAAAAATTTTAACAAGGTTCTATTTAGTAAATTATGATATTTAGTCCTTAATAATTAATACCCTTTCTTGTTTCATAAACTTTAATTAATTAAGGTCTAGAATCCAAGTTGCATCACGAATAAGTGGTTAGGTATCCTTTATCCCGCCTATTCGAATCAACAAGGTAGGTAACGGTTTACCAATTATATCCAAATATAATTTCTAGAGTTATGGAATCCCATTATAACATTTATAAGTTTGGCATGTTTGATCCCATCTATGCCTTGGATTTCTAATGCTTAGGTGACCTTTATCACAAGAGATTTCCAAACGAATCATCCTACTTAAACGGACGTGTAGTTTTGTCAACTATTGATGGTTAGGTGTCCTTTATCCCATCAATATTGCAAAACTACTTCTTGTATCACAAGAAGACTCCAAGTGGTTAGGTATCCTTTATCCCACAAGGAAATACAAGTGATACATGAGTGTCTTTAAGAAGGACGGCATTGATTCGTATTTCAAAAGGGATTTGAATGTTTTACAATTCTAATTTTGAAAAACATATGGTATCATGTAGATTGCATGCATCCAATGAACATGGTACCATTAAATCTTATTTTGTTAATTGGTTCCTTAATCATAAAATCTCCATTTTATTGATTCTTTGTTTGTGGTCAAGATTACAATTAATATCCAATATTAAGTTTGAGTTTGATCACATATATTAGAACCAATTTATAATCCTAAATAATTACCATTATTACTTAGGGTTGGAGTTTGTAAGAGTTCATAAAATCTCCATTTTATTTCTTGTTTCAATCATTTTCAAAACTTGACTTAATAGGTTTTATAACAAAACCCATTTTAATAAAAACCAATTTTATCACATCTTATGTTTTAAATGTCAACTTTTGAAAAATACAAACTCCTTGATGATTATGTTTAATTATCTAGGTTGTCTAGCATGCAAAATCTTATTTTCATCCACAACATAACATAATAAAACATTCAAACATCACAAGCATGCATGGGTGCATAAACACAAGCCAACTAGTTTGATATTTCATGTGAGCCACACATGAAATATCAAGTCCAAACCTAGGGACAAAAGGGTGACAAAAACTCAACCAAATGATCTTCGATTTGGATACAATTTTGCCAAGCTTCTTATATCACCAAATGACACTTGAACCACCATTTCTTGACTTCATGGAGTGAGTTATGAATTTTCTTCTGGCCCCTCAAAACTTGCGACAGGATCAAGGGCAGCAGGAAGATTTTTGTGTTTTTTGTAGCATTTTTCAATTCATTCTTGGCTATATTGATGCTAATACTTGTTGAAACTTAATGTATATACTAGATATTAAAGTTACCAACAAGTATATCACCAAATGACCAAGATATGAATTTATAAAACACTTCCAAAACATTTTTGAAATCTAGACAGCAGCTCTTCAGAAAGTGCTGCTGTTGGGTGCAATCTTTTTCTTACTTCCTTCTCTTGTTACATTTTTTGAATGAAATAAAATACAACTATTCTAACAATTACAAAATGAATAAAAGAAGTAAATAACTAATTATTATTACAAACCATTTGAATAAAAGAATAGATTACAACCAAAGCGAATACAAACACAAAACATGCATCATATGGTCCTTGGCTTGTTTATGCACCATTTTATCACATAAAATCATAAGAAAATCAACACTTTGTTTTTCTAAGGCAACAATTTATGTAACCAAAAGCATGCATACATAAGATATAGTTGGTTACATAAAATCATAGATAATATACTTGCATGTTGCCAAAGAAGCCATGCATGAAACTTTCATTTAAGAAGATGAACATTCATGGCTTCCAAAAACCAAGTTTATCCAAATAAACTTATTATCTAAACATGCAATATAGCCATGGCTCTGATACCAATTGTTGGAAATCATGGTTCATGTAATTAGTTTCAAAAACAAGAGTTTGCAATGGAAGCATAAAATCATGAACACAAATTCCATTTTCAAGAGGATCATGCTACATGCATGTAGAGATAAGATGAAGAACAAACATAGATTAAGTTCAAGATCATAACCTTTGTTCTTGGGTTTGGTTTGGATGATCTTGATAGCTAGGAATCAAATTAGAATCCCTCTATAGTTGATCCACCCACAAGTAAAACACCTTAGATGCTAGTCTCTTTTAAACTTGCAAATGAAGCTCCTTTTCCTTCAAGCAAAAAAACGTTTTTGCTATGTATTCTTGGGAGAGTTTTGGCTGATATATTAAGCATGAAAGGATGGTGGTTTCTACATATAATGGTCGGCCAAAACATGATTCAAAAGCAATAGAAAAAGTGTGCACAATCATCACATGAAGCATGCAACTTTCACATGGTCACAACTTGGACAATGAGAGAATATTCTTTGCTTTTCCAACTAACCACACATGGCCATATGAGATGTATATGGCCGGCCATTAGATGGCATATTTAATAAAATATGTTTACCTTTTTATTGTTTATAAACTTATAACACAAAGTTTATAAATAATAAACTTTCATACTAGTGTTTAAATGGAGTAACATTTAGACCATTAATCACTTACATAAACCAATTAATCATGCATTATAAATGGTATAAATATACACATTTCATTTTATTTAATTTACCAATTAAATAAAAAAGGGTTTACTTATAACTTAATTAAATCATTTAACTACTTAAACAATTAAATTGTCATGCATGAATAATTCATCACATATGAATTGTTAATCAACCTTTAATTTTGTAGTCATTATTATTTACTATAAATAATAATAACTTACAAGATTAAATTGCAAGTTTAGTGTCATTTGATGTTAAATCAAATTTAACGTTCTAAATGATCAATTGGTGTTAAACTTGTTGTTGGTGTGACCCTATAGGATCATGTATTATTAGTAATATCATTTTATGATCATCCTTGAGCATATAGAACTAACATCCTCAACCAGACTAAGAGATATAGTCACACCAACATCAGACTGATCCATCTGTACCATGCCATCCTGGTTGCTACCAATTACACTAGTGCCATCCAAAGTATAATCATTACAAATCCCACCATTTTGACTTAATTATGGCACCAGTAAGCATGTATCTTGGTTGCAGCTAGGGACAACATTGGTACCAACCGAAGGATGGACTGCACTAACCCTATCAGTCTCACTGGTTGCATCTAAAACTCCTAGGTTATCGTGTGTCATCACATAATCAGAATTTATTGGCTCATCATAGGAAAAAAGATCCCTAGATTGTAAAACAGTGTGAGAATCTGACTTCATAATAAAAGGAAAAATGGTCTCATAGAACTTCACATGCCTGGAAAAGAAAATAGCACCCGTGTCAAGACTAAGTAATTTATATCCTTTTTTCTCAGTAGAATAACCAATTAAGACAGACTTATCAGCCCTATCAGAAAACTTATCCGTAATATTTACTTTAGTTGCAAAACACAAGCACCCAATGACCCTAAGTAATTCAAGTTTAGGTACACGTTTGTAAACCAACTCAAAGGGTGATTTACCACTTAGAACCGATGATGGAGTTCGATTTATTAAAAAAACGGATGTTAAGACAGCCTCACCCCAATATTTCAGAGACATGCCTGATTGAAAGAGCAAAGACCTAGACATATTTAATATATGTCTGCGTTTTCTCTCCACAACATCATTTTGTTGTGGAGTATGGATACAAGTAGTTTGGTGTAAAATTCCATTGTTTTCAAGAAAGCACTTCATTTTTTGATTCACAAATTCAGTCATATTATCATAACGTATTCCTTTAATTTTTACACTAAATTGATTTTCCAAAATATTATTGAAGGCAACAAAACATTTAAAAACTTCATTTTTTGATTTTAGGAGATAAACTCATGTTGCTCTTGAAAAATCATCAACAATGGTTAAAAAAATACCTAAACCCATCATATGTATTTATACGATAAGGCCCCAAAACATCCAAATGAATAAGTTCTCCCATATTAGTAGTGACCTTTTGACTTATAGGAAACACCTCTCTAGTTTGTTTTGCCCTATGACAAACTTCACAAGAAGGAAGAACACAATTGTCCAGATTTAGTTGGGTCTTAAGAACATTTAAGGCATGATCAGCAGGGTGACCAAGCCTGCTGTGCCAGGTGAATTTTGAGACAAAAAACTTTGAAAGATTGGCTCTTGAATCAACAACACAATTTTGAAAATTTATCACTGAGTTACAAGATATACCTGCCATATTAGTATTTACAGACACATCTTCAACTCCTTTGTTTTCATTTATTAGTCGAAGAAATTTGTGATATTGTTCATTTGTAAGATAGCGTTGATCAGATGTGATATTGTTCATTTTTACAATGTTGGTCTGAGGATTGGTATTATTAGTGTTACTTCTTTGTTTATAATAGTTTGGATAACCTATTAATTTGTAACACCTTTCTATATTATGTCCTTTTATCCCACAATGTTCACACTGAAGGGATTGACCTTTTACTTTATTATTTTTCGAATCATTATACCGACTATTATATGCAGTAGGTTGAACTTTTACAAAATTACTTGATAAAGTTCCATTTTTTTGAAAAGACTCTTCACGTGAAACAACCGAGAAAGCAGATCTAACAGTTGGAAGAGGCTCCATTAACAATATATGGCTCATAACATGATTAAACGAATCATCAAGGCCATTTAAGAATTGCATTAGTTTAATCAGTTTTGAATGATCATTGTATCGAGTGGCAGCCTCACAAACACATTCAGGAAGGTTGGTGAGGCCATCAAACTCTTTCCAAAGTGTATCAAGTTTATTATAGTAGTCTGACACAGGTTGTCCATTTTGAGTAAGTGCATTTATTTTCTGATGTATAGTGAATATAACAGAACCATCTGATTTGTCATATGTTTCATATAATTCTGTCCACATGTCAGAGGCATGTTCAGTAGATGCATGACTAGCATGGATAGGCTCGGATAAAGAACCTAGTATCCATGAACATACAACTGCATTGGCACGTTCCCATTTTATACACTTAGAATTATCATCAGTTGGTTTAACTATAGAACCCTCAGCAAAACCTAACTTGTTTCTACCTTTCAAAGCCCTAGTCATAGAATTTTTCCAAATACGAAAATTTTCAGTACCAACCAGTTTAAAACCAATTATAGTAGAAGTGGTATTATCATATGGATGTAGGTAAAGAGGATCATCATAATCAACAGAATCAGACGCCTTGACACCTGATTCTCTTGTTACAATCGGTCCAGTCATGTTCCAACAATCACAAAGAACAACAGATAAAGAGTGACTATATAACCAGGATTCCACACCACTATAATGGTAGGTCAAGGTTAGTCACAATTGTATCTGACAGAGAAGTAAGGAAAAATTAAACAATATAACAATGTTCCAGAACACTTTTAACAAAATATAATCAATTACATAAGTACACAAAAAATTAGATAATCACATAGAACTGGTGTTCATAACCAGTTTAACCAATCCTAGATACTATTGCAGAAATGAACAAACAACCCCTGCCTATAGGCCAAGTACTCAAAGATCCAACTTAGTGGACATCCTTGTAACACCCGGTTTCTCATATAAAGTACACCCAAAATTTTGCAAACAATTATACATTAAAAATGGGTATACTTGCACTCAACCCAGGAAAAACAAGATGTTATCAAACATTAATTACACAAAAGGTCCTTAAAATTTGACCAGGCATTACAAATAAACCTAACACAACTAAAGGACATGCTCTGAGTTGTCCATCTCTCTTTATCACATGCCTTCCCCTATCACAGCTACAAATACCTGCAAAACAACATAAAATCAAGTGTAAGCTTATAAAAAGCTTAGTGAGAAATCTCAATCACATTCCATAAATCTTTCTCAATAAACATCCTCATCATTCTTATTATGCTAATCTAGCAAATCCATCTTCTCTTAACTCGGAACCTGCAAACATATTAGCTTTACAAACACTAGCTAACTGTTAGCAACATCAACTCAATCATAAGTACCACAATCAATAATACTCGTAAACTCGATTGCCATTTCACATATACTCAGTTTTAACAATCTACCAAACTCAATAGCCCTCATGGCGATACTATTCCACACGAAATTATATAATCGATATGTAATTTTGACTCGGCCACTGTTACATACTTGTAACAGTTTACTCAATCAAAGGTTACAATAATAACCACACCATAGCACAATCATATGTGAACTCAATTACAACATTTCTCATTGTTATAATAATCATATATATATATATATATATATATATATATATATATATATATATATATATATATATATATATATATATATATATATATATATATATATATATATATATATATATACACTCTACATAAAACAAGTGTAACTCTACTCAGGTACTAGAAAGTACTCACCTAATATCAACTTAGTATATAAAATTTCCAAGTTACACGTACCGGGCACCTGTTCATTAGACTCAATTATATCGCCACAGTATGAATCCATTCTCAAACATGCACGATCATCTCAACGACATCTAACTCAAAAGATGTATAAATCATAAGCAGGAAAAAGGAGTACAAACGGGAAATATCACTCCATATTTACCGAAACCCCAAAATTTTGCGGTTTTACTCATTCAACCGTAGAAACTCGATGATAATCTTACCAATAACTCTAAAGGTATCCACTAACAACCTACTAACATCATATATAACAATATATAGCAAAATCACAAAATCTAAAGTTAGGGTTTCAAAACCCCCAAAACGAAGAAATCACTCACGTGAAGTTGAGTCGATATGTGGAACTCCCGAACCTCGTGTGTGTTCCTGTCTAGCTTTAGCTGTAACACAATGACTCAAACTCAATACTCAATTTCAAGAAAATCTCAATCATACTCAATATTCATATCAATTAAGGAATTGGAATCATAGAGGAGAGTTACAATCAAAAGATAGTAATACTATCCTAGTTGTAGCTTCCAATTTCACCATTTTGACTCATACAACCCTAAAAACACAATACAAGCACTTTACTAGCTTGGGTCTCGAATTAGAACTCCCTAACACACACTAATCCAAGTAAACTCACTCTAATTCATGCTAGTTGCAGGTGGTTCATCAAAACCACCTGGAACCATCTCAAATCAAACAACCCAACCGTTAAAACGAAGTCAAAATCAAAGGGAATTACCTTTCAACCGTAAGGAATCAAATCCTAGCTTCAATTCTTGAATTATAGACTTCAATTTCGAGTTTAGAGGTTTAGGATTAAGTTTCTAGGGTTTTGGAGAGGTTTTGGACGAAGTGGGTTTTCCCAAAAATGAAAGAAATTTGACTTTAAAAAGTGTTCTGCACGCATCACACGCCCCGTGTGAAATCTACACGACCCCGTGTGATTCTGGAAAGGCTTACTGCAGGATTTCACACGCCCCGTGTGAAATCTGCACGCCCCGTGTGATTCTGGAAAGGCTCACTGCAGGATTTCACATGCCCCGTGTGAAATCTGCACGCCCCGTGTGATTCTGGAAAGGCTCACTGCAGGATTTCACACGCCCCGTGTGAAATCTGCACGCCCCGTGTGAATATGGAATTTCACTTAGTTTTTCGATCGTAACTTTCTCGTTTTTTATCCGTTTTTAACAATCCTTATATGCTTAGAAAGCTAAGGAAAAGTTCTACAACTTGATTAGGCTAATTATAACTTTAGATTAACACATCTCTAAACAACTCATATGTAAGACAACACCGACTGTTAGGTAATAACTCTACTTACCTTAGTAAGCATCTTAAAATGAAAATGGGTCTTACAAGTTCTCTCCTTCAAAAGATTCCGTCCTCGGAATCTCTTAGAATAGGTGTGGTCTCTATAATCACCTCACCACTGTAAACACACATCACATACAACAATGACATTATCATCTCGTTATCTTACATGACATATACACACTGTCACACCTCATTCACTCATAATATATCATCCTCATAAGATGATCTCTATAGTCATATTGATTTTCATCATTGCCACGTAGGCAATTACTTACTCTTTTTAGAATACACCTTTCGTTTTAGCTTTGTCGACATCAAAGTATCTCACCTTACTCCTCAAGTGATACTCAAATCACTATCGTTATTTGCGTACATTCATATTTATGACTCACATCGAGCCACATTCTCATTGTACCATCCTTCAATAAGGAAAACGGTCCCACTGATTCCAATACTCATTCTCTCTCAATTTACTCCTCTAATTGCAACCTGTCAATTATTGACTCCTCATCAACACAACTCATGAATATTAGAAACTATCTCGAGTTTCACTCACGCCTCTTCTGAAATTGTTATTTAACTCTCGACACTTTGGTCACACAAGACCCGTTTCAGTTGTCTCATCACTACAACCGATTATAACTTCTCCAAAATCTCATTTATCTCTACTCCCATCTCAGCACACATTTTAGGTTTTTCACCCAATATACAACTCACCGAAATCTCTACACATGGCTCAAAAATAATAAAATTTGACACCGCAATCCCTATAATGAGATCATATCTCATTATCCGATTAATTCATTAATCTCAAGAAAGTAACTCAGATTATTATAGAAAAATCCATTATCCATCGTCTTATACGAATAAATAGTTTTGTCATCTCGACACCCACGCATTTATCTCATTGGCAGTAATTGGTTTGATTGCTAAGGAACGAATCCTATCAATCACGAACACAATTACTTTACTCCTTCTTTTAACTCACATCTTTTCATTATGTATTTATAAAACTCTATCTCGTTCAACATACAAGAAATCTCACACATTCTCAACACGAGTACATAACAGACGTACTTACTCATAGCAACAATTTCTCAACAGTATTACTCGCTGTATTATCTCACAATACCTCTATACTGTTACTCGGCCTCTGATTCGTCCTCTTCTCAACCCGTAGGTTTCAAGCCACACAAGCTTACCGCTACGTTCATATCTATCCGCGCGTAAGGATAGTACATGTCTCATTACTCCGCATCATCATAAAGTACATGCCTGTTTACACACAAGCACAACCACTATAACACCACTCTGCCTCAACTCTTGGTACCTCGTACCATCCTTTGGTCTCATCATTCAACACTATCTCACGGTACCTCGGACCGTCCTCTGATCAGATCATGGTACCTCGTACCATTCTCCGATTTGAGTCCATCTCCTCTTTGACTCTAGCGAGTCTCCGCTACGG
This sequence comes from Cichorium intybus, assembly GCA_023525715.1. Lineage (NCBI taxonomy): Eukaryota > Viridiplantae > Streptophyta > Magnoliopsida > Asterales > Asteraceae > Cichorium > Cichorium intybus. Next base: position 57,314,214 of record CM042014.1, read on the forward strand.
TCTCGAGTCATATAGACTCACCGTCACTCCTCCTTTTGTTTGAGTCATAACAATTTTCATTACTCCAACCACAAGGTACTTGTTATGTGGTCTCACAAAAATATGTGATCTTAACCTCAACTACTCAATACGTGGCCCCACAAAATATGTGGTCTCCACCACGTTTATTTGCTATGTGGTCCCACAATATATGTAGTCTCAACCACCTTTACTCAATATGTGACCCCACCAAATATGTGGTCTTAATCACGTTTACTCAATATGTGACCCCACCGAATATGTGGTCTCGATCACATTTACTCAATATGTGACCCCACCGAATATGTGGTCTCGATCACATTTACTCAATATGTGACCCCACCGAATATGTGGTCTCGATCACATTTACTCAATATGTGACCCCACCGAATATGTGGTCTCGATCACATTTACTCAATATGTGACCCCACCGAATATGTGGTCTCGATCACATTTACTCAATATGTGACCCCACCAAATATGTGGTCTCGATCACATTTACTCAATATGTGGCCCCACAACATGTGGTCTCAACCACTTTTACTCGACAATTAACTCAATCTCTAGGCCAATAAGACCTATATGAACCACTCTAGGTTCTCTCAATTATAAACACAAGGTACTCTTTATGTAGTTACTCAAATGTCCTTTGACAACTCTATCGCAAATATCTCATTATGTGACAACTCCAAACCACACAATTCAACTCTCAACATGTCAACTCATATTCAGTTATAGTGTACAATTAACTACACACTCACCGTCTTTCTCAACTCATACTCTTTTGGCTATCTCAGCCATTCATTTTGATCAATCATAAGTACTAGTCATGTGGCCCCACAATACATGTGGTCTCAACCACATAGTACTCGTACATAGAAGTCTCATCATATTTGTGAAATAAAAACACTATATATATACAATATCAAAATTTATATATATTTTTACCATGTATATACTCTTTATACACACTTCTCTATGGTTGTTAAGTACTCGTCAAGCAACCACTTATAATCTCAGTTATATACAATTACAAAGCACTCGTTATGTGATATGTAAACATTACCTCAAATGGACACGAGATTCTCATCTCGATGCCGATTACTACACTTTATAACCATAATTCTCTAACACATGTAATCTCAACTGATCTTTTACGTGTCTACATATTTTATACATATTCTATTACATGTATTATCAACAATTAAATACGCGCGACACATTACAGCTAACATGTTAAGTAAAATTACTTACATACCTCATAGCAACAAAATCTCGTCTCCTCATTAGTTGAACCTTGCGTACCTCGGATCTCAACTCTTGAGTGTACTCGGCTACACTCACATATCTCAACTCTTAGCTCATGCTCTGCTTATGCTCAAACTCTTTCTCATCATCAATTAGAATTTTGCCTCAACCGGGATCTCATCTTAACATCTCATCATCATCTGGAAATTCGCCATCAACAGAATCTCATCTCATATTCAGTTAACATCTCATAATTAGCTGCATTTCTTTTCTCCTCGTTGGTTGATATCTCATATCAGCCAAAATCTCGTCTCATCATCCACTATTGGTCCAACCGGCTCTGACCAATTTCTCAACTCATCCTTTATCTGCCTCCATATCTGTATTTACACACAGAAAACAACAATAACAAATATAACATATAAGTTATACTTAAATCATAAACTAAAATCTGCAGCAGTATCTTTTTCCAAGCATGTGATAGGGGCTCTCTCTTCTCGGTTCAAGTCTAGGACTCTACACTCAAAGACCTAGTTCACTTAAACCATGCTCTGATACCAACTTGTAATACCCGGTTTCTCATACAAAGTACACCCAAAATTTTGCAAACAATTATACATTAAAAATGGGTATACTTGCACTCAACCCAGGAAAAACAAGATGTTATCAAACATTAATTACACAAAAGGTCCTTAAAATTTGACCAGGCATTACAAATAAACCTAACACAACTAAAGGACATGCTCTGAGTTGTCCATCTCTCTTTATCACATGCCTTCCCCTATCACAGCTACAGATACCTGCAAAACAACATAAACTCAAGTGTAAGCTTATAAAAAGCTTAATGAGAAATCTCAATCACATTCCATAAATCTTTCTCAATAAACATCCTCATCATTCTTATTATGCTAATCTAGCAAATCCATCTTCTCTTAACTCGGAACCTGCAAACATATTAGCTTTACAAACACTAGCTAACTGTTAGCAACATCAACTCAATCATAAGTACCACAATCAATAATACTCGTAAACTCGATTGCCATTTCACATATACTCAGTTTTAACAATCTACCAAACTCAATAGCCCTCATGGCGATACTATTCCACACGAAATTATATAATCGATATGTAATTTTGACTCGGCCACTGTTACATACTTGTAACAGTTTACTCAATCAAAGGTTACAATAATAACCACAACATAGCACAATCATATGTGAACTCAATTACAACATTTCTCATTGTTATAATAATCATATATATATATATATATATATATATATATATATATATATATATATATATATATATATATATATATATATATATATATATATATATATATATATATATATATATATATATATATACATATATATATACTCTACATAAAACAAGTGTAACTCTACTCAGGTACTAGAAAGTACTCACCTAATATCAACTTAGTATATAAAATTTCCAAGTTACACGTACCGGGCTCCTGTTCATTAGACTCAATTATATCGCCACAGTATGAATCCATTCTCAAACATGCACGATCATCTCAACGACATCTAACTCAAAAGATGTATAAATCATAAGCAGGAAAAAGGAGTACAAACGGGAAATATCACTCCATATTTACCGAAACCCCAAAATTTTGCGGTTTTACTCTTTCAACCGTAGAAACTCGATGATAATCTTACCAATAAATCTAAAGGTATCCACTAACAACCTACTAACATCATATATAACAATATATAGCAAAATCACAAAATCTAAAGTTAGGGTTTCAAAACCCCCAAAACGAAGAAATCACTCACCTGAAGTTGAGTCGATATGTGGAACTCCCGAACCTCGTGTGTGTTCCTGTCTAGCTTTAGCTGTAACACAATGACTCAAACTCAATACTCAATTTCAAGAAAATCTCAATCATACTCAATATTCATATCAATTAAGGAATTGGAATCATAGAGGAGAGTTACAATCAAAAGATAGTAATACTATCCTAGTTGTAGCTTCCAATTTCACCATTTTGACTCATACAACCCTAAAAACACAATACAAGCACTTTACTAGCTTGGGTCTCGAATTAGAACTCCCTTACACACACTAATCCAAGTAAACTCACTCTAATTTATGCTAGTTGCAGGTGGTTCATCAAAACCACCTGGAACCATCTCAAATCAAACAACCCAACCGTTAAAACGAAGTCAAAATCAAAGGGAATTACCTTTCAACCGTAAGGAATCAAATCCTAGCTTCAATTCTTGAATTATAGACTTCAATTTCGAGTTTAGAGGTTTAGGATTAAGTTTCTAGGGTTTTGGAGAGGTTTTGGACGAAGTGGGTTTTCCCAAAAATGAAAGAAATTTGACTTTAAAAAGTGTTCTGTGCGCATCACACGCCCCGTGTGAAATCTACACGACCCCGTGTGATTCTGGAAAGGCTTACTGCAGGATTTCACACGCCCCGTGTGAAATCTGCACGCCCCGTGTGATTCTGGAAAGGCTCACTACAGGATTTCACACGCCCCATGTGAAATCTGCACGCCCCGTGTGATTCTGGAAAGGCTCACTGCAGGATTTCACACGCCCCGTGTGAAATCTGCACGCCCCGTGTGAGTGTGGAATTTCACTTAGTTTTTCGATCGTAACTTTCTCGTTTCTTATCCGTTTTTAACAATCCTTATATGCTTAGAAAGCTAAGGAAAAGTTCTACAACTTGATTAGGCTAATTATAACTTTAGATTAACACATCTCTAAACAACTCATATGTAAGACAACACCAACTATAAGGTAATAACTCTACTTACCTTAGTAAGCATCTTAAAATGAAAAAGGGTCTTACAATCCTTTACTTGCTACTGACAGAGAGAGATAAAGAAGACTTACAGAGCATCAACAGCAGCAGCTTCCCAAGAACAAGCCCAAACAGATGAAAATGAGAAATCGAAAAAGCTTACAGTGAGTATTGAGGTTGAATACAGCGCACATGCCTGAAGATTTCTGTAACGCCAAGATACTCTTTTTATAAATATAATAAAAAGGGTAAAATGGTCATTTTACCTTGGAAGGGTAAATTGGTCTTTTGGACAGAAAAGTATTTGGTTTGAAATAATATTTTGAGTTTTGGACTTAAAATGTTATAAAAACTGAATTTTTGGGTTGTTTTACCGCAAAAGGGTATTTTGGTCATTTGACCATGTGAAGGACCAAATATGTAAAAATATTGCTCCTTGTGGCAAAAGTATAAGAAATGAAAGTTTTATTGTGATAAAACTTGATATTGGTGCCAAAAGTTCAAGAAATGAAACTTAGGGACCAAATTTGTAAAATTGGAAAATATAAATAGTGGAATAGTCCTCCCACATGTGCAGATTTTTGTGCAGCAACGGGAGAAGGTTTGGGTGCGATTTCTGGAAGGATTTTGAAACTTGAAGCAAGAACTTGGATCAATTGTTGGAAGATGGTGAATTCCAAGCAATTAAGGTATGTAGATTGCCCTTATTAGTCAAGTTCTTGAAGAAGTTCTTAATGGGTTATATAGAAACTGAAATTTGTAAATTTCAGTTATGATTATGTGGTTTAAATGGTTTAATGTTTCCATTAAGTCATGCTAGAAGGACTTAATCAAAGAATATGGAAGTAGGTTGCCATTTTTAATGAAATTGAGAATTTTGCCAAGAACCCTAAATCATGAATTTGTGTGATTAAGGTGTTTTTAATGGCTAAAAACTTGTTATTAGTCAAAGGTTTTGGTCCTAGAACAATCCCCAATCGATTAAGTCATGTATTAAGGGCTTAATATGAGAAAATGGGATTTTATAGCTTGAAAATCGGAGTTTCTGCACCTCTGCCCAGCGCTCGCGACTTGACCACGTGGTCGCTCGCGACTCGAAGGTCTGGGCGCGACGCGCCTTACCCTTGGGCGCGATGCGCCTCCAAGGCAGGAAGTCCAAAATGCTATTTTTCGTTTGGCTTGTCCGTTTTAGCTCAAATTTGGACCATAGGCTCGTTATGGTCTGAAAAGTTTGGGAAAATTTTTATATTGAGTTTCCGACCCCTCGGGGGCACTGTAGATCGATTCGAATGCCTCGGTGAATAGTAAAATTCATAAAAAGTTAGTAAACGGAAAGTTATTAACTAGGCATTGTTTGTAATGATATTGTATTGAACTCTAGTGTATTAGAGTCAATGTAGATGAGTATTAACCTATTATCATTTGGTATATAAATGGATAAATAGGTATGGGACAAAATGGTTGTGGTGCACGTAAAGGCAAGAAACAACCGGGAATTTAATGCAGCTAGCATCCAGGTGAGTAATCTCACTGACATCACATATGATATGTGTTGATTGGACTGTTACAGGTTGAAACAGGTTTGGGGGACGAAAATGATGATCTAAAGTTATGGTGAAAAGGCAATACCGGATAAGCCGTGAGTCAATGAAATGACAAGAACGGAGCCGTGAGCCACAAATGATTTCTGGATTTTTATATCCAATGGGTGCGGCCTATATGGCTATGATTTCTGGATTGTATATCCAACCGGTGCGGCCTTCGGGCTATGTCTCCGATGTGGCCTTCGGGCGATGACTCCGGTGCGGCCTTCGGGCTATGTCTCCGATGTGGCCTTCGGGCGATGACTCCGGTGCGGCCTTCGGGCTATGTCTCCGATGAGGCCTTCGGGCTATGATATTTGGTGCGGCCTTTTTGGCTATGATTTTGTTAAAGGTACATGGTGCGGCCTTTTGGCTATGATATTGGGTTATTAAACCCAGCTGGTGCGGCCTGCGGGCTATGAATTATATATTGATAATGTTTTGATACGGCTTATATAGCTATGACACAGGGTGCGGCTTAAATAGTCATGAAATACTGTGCGGTCCATTGTGACTAAGAAACATGGGACAGAAATGGTTAGATATGATTATTGTGCAAATAACTGACGTGACTTGATAATTTCAGGTTATTATGAATCAGCCTGTAAGGCTACAAACTAGGATGTGAAATCCTAAGAAATATATGGTCAGCCAGTACAGCTAGGAGTTTGGATCCGATATCCAAACAAATATATGAATGTATTTTTATACGTGTTATTTGCAGATACGATTACTCACTGAGCTTTGTAGCTCATACCGTTTGTTAAATGTCCCTGCAGGTTAGTATGATCCTGATAAGGGAATATATAGAGACCGTGACTTTGAAGTGGGACTCATAGATGCTGTCAGTAGCAGCCCGGCTTTAAAGGAGTTATGGTATTTTATACTCTCCTTGATACACTTGTACCCGTTTTTATTAAAATATACCCCTTGTTATGGTTTTATGTATTGAAACCTGTGTTATAAATGAAAAATTTTTCAGGGGTGTTTTTGTTTAAAAAGCCGGGTGTTACAAGTTGGTATCAGAGCCGTGGTTTAAGTGAACTAGGGGTCTATAGAGTAGATTCTTGGACTTAAACCTGTAGACAGTAGACACGATACATAGTTAGGTGTATATAGTTGTTATTATACATATATAACCTAACTATTGCTGACTTCTAACGTATAAGAAGTATGAGCAGCGAATCGTATTTTGAGGAATTTAGGGCGTGCAGCTTTGAGAGGCAAACCAGCCCTTTCCCAAGACTCCATCGAATGAGGGGCAAAGAGACAAGTAGTAGAAAATCCACATGACAAGCAACAGTAGTTGCTGTGGTCAGAGAAAGAAATTTGGGTGCTCACCCTGATTGATATCAAGGTGAAAGAAATGTAGCTGAGACTACAAGAAAAAGCAGAAAACGATTAGTGGACGCTTCAGGAGAAGTTACCACAGACTGGGTCTAACCTTAAAGGGAAGGGACCAAAACAGAGCAGTTATGTATTATGAGAAGTGCAGGAAAAGCACTAAGAAAATTGTAGGGTTGAGACTCTACCGTTGACATGCTGAAATTGCAGATGATAGGAGCAGATTGCTCGAGTTTGTTGTATGGGACGGAAGTGGTTCCAGCGTGGAACTATAGATCACTTCCTTATGAAATACTCACATGCTAAATGTGGAGTAACGGGTGATGAACCCAGGAAAGAAGGAAGAGACGAATGGTCGAAAAGGACCAGTGATACCTCGAGTATTCTAGCAGATTGTGGAAGAAGCTCGTGAGGAGATTGATATGATCTCCGATATAATGGTTTTGAATATAACTCGTGTATGTTATATTTGATCCAGGAAGCTATGCTTTGGATCGGTGACACTGATGTCTTATTTAAATATTTCATCAATGATTATGGATGAAAAGTTGGAAGTAGCTATAGCAGATAGCAAATATGTTCTAGATATGGAACACCTGGAAGGTAGTTTGCCTAGGATTTACGGGGCCATTTTCCCTATAAATCTGAAGCCGATGACTACCAGTGAATCTGAAGCAATTGTGCTTATGAATTGGTTAGCAATGAATTATGCTAACATGAATTGTAGAAACAAGAACAGTATGGTTCTTAAAACAGAAGTGGAACAGATGAAAACCTATGGTAAATGACCGTTATTGAGAATACCGGTTATTTTCTTTGCTTAAACTCGGAAAAGAGTTAGTAAAGGAATGATTTTGTAGTTGGCATACGTGGTATGGGCCAAGCTAAATAAAGCAGTGATAGTAGTGTACTACTTAGATAAATTCTTGGATGTTCCTTTTGAAAAGAACTTCCAAGATTTCTGCCAGATTGGCGAGAAGAGCTTATGATTAAGCTGGTCTTGGGAGTCGTTTCTGTTATCTAGGCTCTGTGTTGATTAGCCTCTGCAGAGATGGCAGAGTGGTAAAACAATTGGAAGAAATTGTTTTTGAATTGGGATCTCATATGGCCGAATGTGTCATCGTGTGGAGCCCTATCTGTTTGAAAAGAAGAAAGATAAGTTAATGTGTATGTACATTGACTACTGAGAATATGATATTCTCGAAACCAGATTGAATATGAGGTACATTGTACCAGATACTGGAGTTACTACACTGAGTTAAGTGATATGTTAAATTCTCCAAATATGAAAATTTGGCTAAAAGAAGTTACATATTCTTTGGGCATGTTAACAATGCCAGAGATGATAAAGTAGAACCAGTGGAAAGAATGATACCGTGAAAAAACTGGAACCGCCTGAGGAATCTGACTGACATTGTAGTTCCTTGGATTTGGCGGGTTACTATAGGAGAGTTGTAGAAAACTGCTCCTTGATTGCTGGTCAGTTGACTAAGGTTGACTAATAAAAGTATAAAGTCTGAGTGGTAGAAAGACCACAGATATGTTGTAAAGGTTTGGAATAAACCTTGTGTGAACCTCTAACGTTAGCAATGATGCTAAGCAGAGAAGATGGATTGGATCGTTGAAATGTATCCAACTTTGATTGTGGATGCATGATGTTGCAATAGCAACTATGATTTTGGTATTAAGCTTTTGAGACACTATCTATATGGTGTAAGACTTACCGTGTATAAGGATCATAAAAGTTTGAAAGACTTAATTGATCAAAAAGAAGCTATATATGAAATAGCAAAGATAGATGGGTTACTTAGAGATTTCAGGTATGAAATCTTGTACCATCTCAGAAAGGCGTATGTGATTACAGATGCCTTGAATTAGAAAGAGTAACCTTTGGAGGTTACATCCACGTGTATGAACGTGGCAAATTGATTACCTGAGTTGATTCGGGTAGCACAGAAAGATGTGTGCAAGTCTGAAAACGTGAAAAGTGAATAAACGATTGAATAGTAGCGGAAGTTAGTTGGAATATCACAGTGATTTAAAACCCTTGGCGGTTGTGAATGTGAATTCCAAAGTCAAACGAAACATAAAAATCATCTTGAAAAGATGCATTTTGTATCAGATATGCAGCATACCCGGGGCAATACCAAACAGTATAGGTCGATAAAACCTATGTGTTGGTGGCCGGGGCTGAAGAAAGACATTGAAAGACATGTGAAAAGTGTTTGACTTGTGGGTAACTACAGTCAAATCATTAGAAACATAAGGTTGTACGTCCTAAAGAAGAAATGGGACGAAAAATATCATAGACTTTGTAGTAAAGTCTTTGCAAGTACCGTATGGGTATGACACCATATGGGTGAATTGCAGGTTGATTGATGAAATCAGTGTAGAATTATACCGACTAAGAAGAATTTAAGAGTGGAAAGGTAGTGAAAAACTACAAAGATAAAGAAAATTGTTGACGTGCACTACAGGTGGCGACTGTATCGGATCGAGATACTAGAATTATTTGCTGAATTTAGCATTAATTCTTAGAATTATTAGCTCAAAAGTACTAGTAAGTACTGTGTGCGAATCGCAGATGGATTGACGAGGTGAGATAATGATGCAGACCTTAGGAGTTATGCCTGAAATCTGCATAACAGACCCTAGCGGAAAACAAGACGACCGTCTATCCTTGGTAGAAGTTGTAGATAAGTATAGGTATTCTACTAGTGTTTTATTAACTCGTAGGAAGTATTGTTTAGACTACCGTGTTGCACGCCGATTTGCTAGACAGAAGTTGGGGAGAAGCCGTTGACTAAACCTGAGATTGTATCTCAAACAGAAGAAAAGATTAGGCAAATTCGAGAAAGCTTGGAAATAGATCAAAGTCGACAAGAGTAGTATGTGGATTGTCGAGTAAAACCATTGAAACCCCAAGTAAAGGAAGATGGTGGAACTCACAGTAACCCTTCGGAAGGACTAGAAATTGATGTGGGACAAAAAGGAAAGTTGAGCCCTTGTTTATTGGACCTTTCCGTATATCCCAAAAGCAAGAATTGCGGTGTATTGATTGAAGATTCTTGATGAACTTCAAGATATTTATAAATTTTCTATGGGTCTCATGGTTTTGAGAACATAGATTGATAAATTCTAACGAATCTCTCATGTTGAAATGAGGAAGATAAATGATTAAGGTGCCCGGGACAACCGGAGGAGTGATATGCAAGTGGTGATATAACCACGAGATAAGAAGACTAGTATGGTTAAGTGCTTAGGCAATACCATAAAGGTTTCCATATGATATGGGAAACCGGAATTGTAACGAGAAAGAAATACCCTCGCTTGATAGTATGATTTCGGGGACGAAATCTTTTGAAGGAGGGGAGAATTTGTAACGCCAAGATACTCTTTTTATAAATATAATAAAAAGGGTAAAATGGTCATTTTACCTTGGAAGGGTAAATTGGTCTTTTGGACAGAAAAGTATTTGGTTTGAAATAATATTTTGAGTTTTGGACTTAAAATGTTATAAAAACTGAATTTTTGGGTTGTTTTACCGCAAAAGGGTATTTTGGTCATTTGACCATGTGAAGGACCAAATATGTAAAAATATTGCTCCTTGTGGCAAAAGTATAAGAAATGAAAGTTTTATTGTGATAAAACTTGATATTGGTGCCAAAAGTTCAAGAAATGAAACTTAGGGACCAAATTTGTAAAATTGGAAAATATAAATAGTGGAATAGTCCTCCCACATGTGCAGATTTTTGTGCAGCAACGGGAGAAGGTTTGGGTGCGATTTCTGGAAGGATTTTGAAACTTGAAGCAAGAACTTGGATCAATTGTTGGAAGATGGTGAATTCCAAGCAATTAAGGTATGTAGATTGCCCTTATTAGTCAAGTTCTTGAAGAAGTTCTTAATGGGTTATATAGAAACTGAAATTTGTAAATTTCAGTTATGATTATGTGGTTTAAATGGTTTAATGTTTCCATTAAGTCATGCTAGAAGGACTTAATCAAAGAATATGGAAGTAGGTTGCCATTTTTGATGAAATTGAGAATTTTGCCAAGAACCCTAAATCATGAATTTGTGTGATTAAGGTGTTTTTAATGGCTAAAAACTTGTTATTAGTCAAAGGTTTTGGTCCTAGAACAATCCCCAATCGATTAAGTCATGTATTAAGGGCTTAATATGAGAAAATGGGATTTTATAGCTTGAAAATCGGAGTTTCTGCACCTTTGCCCAGCGCTCGCGACTTGACCACGTGGTCGCTCGCGACTCGAAGGTCTGGGCGCGACGCGCCTTACCCTTGGGCGCGATGCGCCTCCAAGGCAGGAAGTCCAAAATGCTATTTTTCGTTTGGCTTATCCGTTTTAGCTCAAATTTGGACCATAGGCTCGTTATGGTCTGAAAAGTTTGGGAAAATTTTTATATTGAGTTTCCGACCCCTCGGGGGCACTGTAGATCGATTCGAATGCCTCGGTGAATAGTAAAATTCATAAAAAGTTAGTAAACGGAAAGTTATTAACTAGGCATTGTTTGTAATGATATTGTATTGAACTCTAGTGTATTAGAGTCAATGTAGATGAGTATTAACCTATTATCATTTGGTATATAAATGGATAAATAGGTATGGGACAAAATGGTTGTGGTACACGTAAAGGTAAGAAACAACCGGGAATTTAATGCAGCTAGCATCCAGGTGAGTAATCTCACTGACATCACATATGATATGTGTTGATTGGACTGTTACAGGTTGAAACAGGTTTGGGGGACAAAAATGATGATCTAAAGTTATGGTGAAAAGGCAATACCGGATAAGCCGTGAGTCAATGAAATGACAAGAACGGAGCCGTGAGCCACAAATGATTTCTGGATTTTTATATCCAATGGGTGCGGCCTATATGGCTATGATTTCTGGATTGTATATCCAACCGGTGCGGCCTTCGGGCTATGTCTCCGATGTGGCCTTCGGGCGATGACTCCGGTGCGGCCTTCGGGCTATGTCTCCGATGTGGCCTTCGGGCGATGACTCCGGTGCGGCCTTCGGGCTATGTCTCCGATGAGGCCTTCGGGCTATGATATTTGGTGCGGCCTTTTTGGCTATGATTTTGTTAAAGGTACATGGTGCAGCCTTTTGGCTATGATATTGGGTTATTAAACCCAGCTGGTGCGGCCTGCGGGCTATGAATTATATATTGATAATGTTTTGATACGGCTTATATAGCTATGACACAGGGTGCGGCTTAAATAGTCATGAAATACTGTGCGGTCCATTGTGACTAAGAAACATGGGACAGAAATGGTTAGATATGATTATTGTGCAAATAACTGACGTGACTTGATAATTTCAGGTTATTATGAATCAGCCTGTAAGGCTACAAACTAGGATGTGAAATCCTAAGAAATATATGGTCAGCCAGTACAGCTAGGAGTTTGGATCCGATATCCAAACAAATATATGAATGTATTTTTATACGTGTTATTTGCAGATACGATTACTCACTGAGCTTTGTAGCTCATACCGTTTGTTAAATGTCCCTGCAGGTTAGTATGATCCTGATAAGGGAATAGATAGAGACCGTGACTTTGAAGTGGGACTCATAGATGCTGTCAGTAGCAGCCCGGCTTTAAAGGAGTTATGGTATTTTATACTCTCCTTGATACACTTGTACCCGTTTTTATTAAAATATACCCCTTGTTATGGTTTTATGTATTGAAACCTGTGTTATAAATGAAAAATTTTTCAGGGGTGTTTTTGTTTAAAAAGCCGGGTGTTACAATTTCAGGCCCCCAAACCACATCAACTTCTTCCAAGGATTCTAATATCAGATTCGTCTTCCAATGATCTAGCTCTCTCAAAAAGGATCGAGAGAAAAAATGAGATAAACTGTCTTAACAAGAACACGAATTTGGAGTATCTGATATACAAAAAACAGATCTAAACTCTTTAAACGAGCTTACACCGGTCAACCAAGGACCAACTGTGATCTTATTTAATACGAGTCACGGTTAGAATAAGAAAGTCCAACACAGATCTAAAAGATCTTATCAGATTAAGGTCAAAACGACCAAAGAAAAGAAAAAACGCAAATCTAAAAATCACAATCTCAACATCCGGTAATCCAACACAAATTTAAGGAGATCTTATCAGACTGTAGGTCGGAAACGACACCCAAATTAAATCAAACCTTGGACCCAATATAAAAGGGCTTCTTGGGGAATAAGATTCAGCTCTTACCTCATTCGATTTTAGTTATTAATGGATTCCATTGTGAATGTCGCTGGAAGAAGCAAGAAGAAAGTGGCAGCTTAGTTTTTTTATTCTAGACCCTAATCAAAATTGATCCTTGCGCCCCGTTCTCGAGTTAAATTTTGAAGAGAAATGGAGAGAAAGGAAAGAAATGGAAGGGAAGGAAAGGAAAGGAAAGAAATGGATCTTTCCTTTCTTTTCTTTTCTTTCCCCTTCCTTTCATTCCCCTCCCAATCATCCCACATTTGGGGGGATTGATTTTAAGAGAAAAAAACTTGATTTTTCCTTCCCTTCCCCTCCCTTTCCTTCCCTTCCCCTCCTTAAAAAAACTCGAGAACACACTTTCTTTTCCATCCGCCCCTTTCCTTCCTTAAAAAAACTAGAGAACACGACTTCCCTTTCTCTCCTTAAAAATCTCGAGAACAAGGCGTTGATAAACGGTAGGGTTGGGAGGTAATAGAGGGCAGCTGTCCCCAAACGTGTCCCCGACGATATAAGTAAACAGTGGAGAGAAGAAGGGCGCTCGGCAATAGAATAACATTGGTGGAATATCACACCTGTCACAACATGACATGGAGAGAAAGGAAGCTGAAGCGGTGGTAGACAGGTGTCTCCTTTCTCTAAAACGTGTTCTTATCTCATATATTTTTTTGAAGAAATTCACATTAAATTCCTAGAAAATTTGTCAAAAATTCCTAGAAATTCTTCAAACAATCGCCAGCTATGACATGTGTTTTTCTCTAAAATTTAAAGCTCTATGTATATAATAATTAGGTTACAAATTCGTGTGTTACATGGTTGACAATTAAAAAAAACTTATATAATAAAAAAAACGTTTGAGTAACCAATCTGATAATAGCAGTGGATAATGCTTTGTATTTAGGTGATATGGCTATATTTTTTCAATTTGGCCGACTTTAGAAGCACAATGTTATAATTAGAATAAGTGAAAGTGTTGTTCACATGATTTTAAAACATGAGGAAATTACTTGCAAGTTCTCATCACCAAACTTCCAACCCTCTATTTCATCCCACTCCTTTTCCCTGGAAATTGGTACCGAGTTTAAAAGGCTAAATTATATAGACAAAGAATTGCAGTAAATTTCTTTCGCATAGAACAATGAATGAAAAATATTTTAAAGAAGTATGAACTTTTAATACAAAAGGATGTTAATGCTTGGAATGATTTTAGGGAAATAACAGATTTGAAAAGATATTTTGATGAGCTAATAAAAAATTACTAAAATAGGATAAAATTGTACACAAACTAATCACTTCGTCGACATATAACATAAACTATTTATTAGTTTTGCAATATGAGTTGTATAGATTACAAAATTGTACTTTGCAAATAAAAACATTCATATGGATTTTGTTTAGTTGCAATCTTTTTCAAGCCTATTAATGATCCAATATATAGACCAATATACATCAGAATATAACATGGAAATAAAGACAATGTGATCACGATCTTATTAATTTAAAACAAAATTCAGTGTTTTTTTTAACTTTCCAAATTTATTAAAAGTTGACCGTTTGGATACAACATATACCAGATTTGTTTTAAAGTTCACATTCTTCGATTTTACTAATGTCTATCTAAGGGACACATATATTAGTCACTAGGTTATAAGCCCGTGTTTAACACGGGTTGACAATTTAAATTCTTTTACATAAAAGGAAATTTTATTTTGATATTTTTGATTTTTATATTGGTGTTATTAAAGCTTCTAGACCCGCGAACATTGAGCAAATTGTCTGTATTAAGTCGTTATTTCAGACCTAATCTGTCTTTCTAACACATTTAATAATTATTTCTATTACTTTCTATTACATCATAGTATTTTCAATTTTTTTTATCAAGATATTGTACTATGAAGAATCTACCCGAACATATGAGATGATATAATAATTATAGTAAGAATTAAACTGCAAATAAATAGAAAGCAAAACATAGTAACTTTTCAACTTTTTATCATCAATTCGTCATTTTTTAATATTATGATTAAAGATGCTTTGTCATGTGACCCACCAATAAATTAAAAATTAAACTGCAAATAAATAGAAAGCAAAACATAGTAACTTTTAGAAAGCAAAACATAGTAACTTTTGTCAGTTGCATGTTTAGTAAGATCTGCATTATGCCACAATACAAATGATATATTTTACTATATTTGCATTTATGGTTAAACCCATGTGATATTTTACGGCTGATAAATAGGCAGTCAGCCAAAAATCTCGCCTGGACAAATCAACAAAATTTTAAATCAGTGTTGAACAACCATATAGTCAAAACCCACATGGACAAATCAACAAAATTTTAAATCAGACAACTTAAAC
This sequence comes from Cichorium intybus, assembly GCA_023525715.1. Lineage (NCBI taxonomy): Eukaryota > Viridiplantae > Streptophyta > Magnoliopsida > Asterales > Asteraceae > Cichorium > Cichorium intybus. The sequence goes on from CM042014.1 coordinate 57,329,767, forward strand.
TGACCTCACCAAAAGCGCCCTTTCCAATCACGATGAGTAGCTCAAAGCATCCGCCCAAATTTTGTGCCTTTTGAGGTTCACATTTTGTGCCTTCTCTCTAGAATTAGACAGTTTTTAGTCAACTAAAACTTTCATTTCTACAAAGATTAAAGGTTCGTATATTTAATTTCCAAACATCTGTTTCCTAATAGTTACAATCTTTGAAGAAAAGATGGAAACTGCGATGGTGATTGTCAATTTATTCCTCTCATAACCGGAATATCAAGAATTGGACGAAGAATAGCGAATCAAAATACATACTTTTTAAGGGATCTAATTAATTGAAGAAACACCCACCTCAAGAAACCAAACATATTCGGTGTGATGAGATCAACGTCGCCTTACTCCACCTCCAAGAAACCTTAAATACAAAGCTTTAGTTCTAAAAATAAACAATAACGTAAACTAAATACCTCAAACCCTAGAAATTATGCTTGCTTGGAAGAAGTGAGAAAAGGCAATGCTGTTGACGATCTAATCGAAGAAAACGAATTGAATGATTTGCTACGTAAAGGAAGGAAACCCATTTGAAATTTGGGGAGGTTACGCTGGTTACCTAAAATAATCGTCTGTGATAGCTAGGAATTGCCTAAAATAGTGCCGAGAAATTGATCGTAATTGAGAAAAAAATATGGAATTATAAGTTTCCTTATTCAGCTTAAGGAGAGGACGTATAAGCAAGAAAACGAATTCCTAGGTGATTTAGAGAAGACACAGAAGACACGTGGCAGACGTATAAGCGGAGAATAGAATTTCTGGATGATTTAGAGAAGGACATGTGGCAGACTTATTACTCTTTTATTAGAAGTAAGATTTAACACAACCATACCAATAAACAAACAAGCGTGATAAAGGAGAAGTCTTTTTTTTTTTTGGAACCGGCAATTTTAACACTTTGAAGGTACTCAGCCTTGCAACCCAGGGCGGATGGCAATTACCTATGGCGCAAAGCCTTTCCCCTCCACCTGTTTTCGCCGACCAGGGAAAATCCCCCACATGGTTAGTAGGAGAAGGCTTTTTTAAGGGGAGCTGATATATCCACTTGTTTATTTTATTCTTCCACTTGATAAAAAAGTGATTTTCCTTTTCTGCCCTCCTTTTAGTTAACAAAAATATGAAGAGAAAGAAACGAATGCTTGTTTCTTTAAGTTATCAATCATATTGCCGTATTAATGTGTTTCAATGGTTTCGATTTTGATTACAAACGGAATGGATTGTCTCTCCTCCGATCCCTCCTCCTAAATTCTTCTTAACCTTGCCGATCGGAATTATCTGCTCCGTCAATGAGATGCTGAAGAATTTATAGCACATCCGTGAAATGAAATCTTCAGATTCACGAAGTTCCTCTACTGTAGTTTAGATTTATGATACGATTTCATCTTTAAGTTTCTTGACCTGTTGACGATTAAGGTAGTAATGTGTTTCAATCGTTTCATTCCAATTTGATGAATCATGAATCCATTCCAATTTGCCGAATCAATTTAACAATCAGTTTTAGCACTAAAAGTATGATATTATTCTAATGTGGCAAATGAAATCAGCAATCTGATGACAGTTTCCTTTGCAATCAGTTTATGAAACGATTGACACACATGAATACAACATTATGATCATCACATCATGAACTGATTAAAACAACAATATAATCAAGCCCTTATGAATTGATTGAATCAAACGAAATTAGAATATGAGACAAATGGAATCAGCAATGTAATTAGCACGTCCTTAAAATGACGAATCAGAAAACTGATTAACCAATTGAAACAAATGAAATCAGCAATATAAGCAAATCTGTGAAAGGGTTCTTTACGCTGCTTAAGGACTAAACAAATGAAATCAGCAATAAGTAAAACAGTGATGACAGCCGAAGAAACAGCAGCGACCGACGACCTGCAAAAAATGAGCGGTGGCCGGCAAAAGTTCAGAAAGATTGTTGACCGCCGATTAGGAAGATGAAAATGAGCGTAAAACATGTTTTAGATTCCTCTCTCTTGTCATATTTTTGTTATTAAAGGGAGGGGCATAAAAGGAAAACCACCTTTTTATTATGTGGATGGATAAAATGAGCAAGTGGATTTATCAGCACCCTTTTTTAAGACATCCTCCGCCAAACCAATAAAAAACCCATACAAACCATAATAAGTCCATATTACCTTAAAAGCAAATGACTCACGTTTGCTAACATCATGTCCAGCTCCATTAGCAATCTCTAGAAGAGATCACCATTAAGATGTATTTTCCTGCACAATACATATACATACTCGGACCATAAGTTTTAAGATTATAAAGCTCACATTCCTACATCCAGTAACGAACCTTATTTGAATATAGAAGATTGTGTAGAAATTAATGGCACAATAACACTAAATAATTAAATTTATAAAGACACGAAAACACTAAATAATTATATCAGTGTTCTTTCACCCTTTTTCCAAATAAAAGCATATTATTTCAAAAAAGAACTTCATAATATAGCATTGTCCTTTCACTTTTTCATATATAAAAGAAAACTACCTGGTATTTTGATATCATATTTTACTTAATAAAGCCAGATGCTCTAAGTTTCTGAAAACAACATTTTCATTAATGGTACATTGTTAATAAAACAATTCAACGACAGAGATCATGTCATTTTATCAATTTAACTACAAATGTATCTCATTATTTTTATCACAGATGCATCAGGTTATATTTTACAACGTCTAAACTCTATTAAAAAATGCTAGTACATTTATATAATATTATACCTCAAAACCGCCTTCTTTGTGGTTCCTGTCAAAGAAAATCATCACGCAATACAAAAACTAGCAATATACTTTGATAAAGGTAGGAATCTCTTTCTATATTTGGTAGATTTTTATAAAGTTTATTGTTATAACGAAACATTTTCTTAAATATAGGATATGTAAATTTATGATGAAAAACTGGAGTGAATGCCTCGCTATTTATAGATGAAATGGTAAACGCATGGAAGAAGAGACCGAAAAACGATTATTTTTCTTTATTAACTTAGAGATGACCTGGCAGGGAAAATTGAAATGGTCAATTTGTGAGTGACACCTGGACCTGGTTCATCACCAGGAAGAAGAGTCGTTCTGCCTTTTGATATTGACCCTTTACCTAACTTATCTCAATAAGGTCAAGCACTTTTGTTAATGATTCTAGTCGGTAACCACGTCATACAATTTATTGAGCTTATACATTTTTTTCATTGTTTTAGGAATTCATTGCAACTTTATTTAAATTATAAAATTGATAAAGAAATGTGTCATTAAACGTTATTTAACAAAAGGACGTATATTGCAATTTTGCCCTTAAATCTATTAAGGAAATCACATCGGCTAATGAATAAAGATTATTGAAATGGGAATATGGATGATAGATCAAGCCTTTTTGCAAAAAATTGCTCAACACCCTTAGTAATCATCAACCATCCGGAGGGTGTAGATTACAGAGCATATTGAAATCCTGCTTGTGGAAATTTTCGGAGGACAATTTCAACATATTGCTTAATGGGCAGGGTGTCTCCTCCAAAAATATACAATAAGTGCAATGCTAAAAAAGTATTTGCTTTATGGACCTAAATTTACATGTGAATCGAAACCATAGACAGAAAAAAATGGTCAATACCTTCAGATATTAGCATTTTCTGCTTTTTAGTAAGCAATTAGAGCATCAAGCGCCTTCTCTTGTACAGACGCATTCGAATCAGCGACCATCTTCGCTCAGATACAAAAAAAAAAACAATATTCGACATGCATTACATCAATTGAGGTTTAAAAGAAGCGAACTTAGATTTACAATAATAAAATAGTGAAGGAAAAAATAACAAAACCCTAATAAGAAACGAAGAGGAGAAGAAGAAGAAAGATCGAGATATTATCTCTTTTAGAAAAAACTGCAAAAATGGTCCCTGTGGTTTATATTTTTTCAGGAAACTTGTCCAAACGTTTGAAAAATTGTAGAAAACATCATTTTCAGAAACTTTATCTGTGGAATTGGTCCTTGGAAAACTTGAAAAGACTATTTTGCCCTTTGAATTTATTTTTTATTTTTCTTTTTACCCATATACATTTTTTAATAATTAAAAAACTAAAAAATACACCACCCTCCCTCTCTCACTCAACCCGTCCTTCTTTCCCTCTCACACAAGAACAATAAAAACCCACCTTCCTCTACCTTAATCTCCAACATGTTTTCCCCAAACGAACCTTCTTCATCATCAATTTCGAAATCTTGAGCAACTTTTATCTCAGTTCGTTGACGAATCTTCACCTCCTTTCCAACCAATTTCTCATCAACTTTCAGCCTTGAAGAATTCCCTCCTCGTAAAGAAGCTTTATTAGGGTTTATTGGTGCACCGCTCTCCTTATGTTTCTTCTCAGAAGTTGGCTTGACAAGACGACGGCTACGGAGTTGAATGTAGGAACCGACACTGACAGAGGCAACAACAACAGTAACTTTTCGAAGAGCTAGGGTTTTTGCACGGGTAAGAACACCACCGAGAGAAGGTACTTCCATTAACGACACTTCCCCTGTAGAAAAACTCAAAAACCCAGAAATTGAAGATGAAAACCCTGTAAATCGAACAAGGCATAGAAATCGATCCATATGCAGAAATCGATGGTGAAGATTTGAACTTATTCCAGCACCAAAATCAGAAATCGGTGGTGAATATTCTGATAATTAGAGTAAAAATCTGAAGAATTGAACCTATTTCAGCACCAAAGTCGAACCAGGCCATCTCCTTGGCCCTCCTGCTGTCGCCGGCCGTCGAACCCACCACCAAAAACCACCACGATCGCCTTACACGATTTGTTTGGCATGAAAATTGGGGGCACAATCCATCGGTTTTGGGTAATACTAGGTCTCGAAGAAAACCATCTCCTGCCGCCGGAAGCTGAAGTAGAGCATCCATGAGAGAAAGGAGTCGTTTGCAGTTGAGAGAGAGAGAGAGAGAGAGAGAGAGAGTAAAAGAAGGGGGTAAGTTCAAATCTTCACCATTGATTTCTGAAGAATTGAACATATTTCTTTTTTTCGAGAAATAGTAATATATTGGGGAAGATGTGGTTTGCCGGAGCAGTTTCCGGAAAAGCATGGCTTAACTAGAAATGTGTGTGTGGGTGTACGAGAGAAAGAGAGAGGGTCGGAGATGAGAGAGAGAGGGGGGTGATGAATTTTATTATTTTGTTTAATTATTAAAAGATGTAAATGGGTAAACATAAAAAGAAAAATGATATTAAAATGGTAAATAAGACATTTCAGTTTGGACAAGGACTAATTCCACAACGAAACATTGTCAAAAGGACCATCTATACAATTTTTCAAACGTTTGGACCAGTTTACTGAAAAATTGCAAACCACAGGACCAGTTTTGCAGTTTTTTCTCTCTTTTACTGATAAATTTAAATTTCGGATTGAATGATAACGCTAGAAATATTCATTAGGCCGGAAAAATTTTCAGTAATGCAGGATACGTTGCCATGTGGCAAAATGGCAAATTAGAAAGCTGCCAAGTGGCATTTGAAGTTGGTTTTATTAGAAATGATAGAATAGATGATAGATGATATATATATATATATATATATATATATATATATATATATATATATATATATATATATATATATATATATATATATATATATATATATATATATATATATATATATATATATATATATATATATATATATATATATATATATATATATATATATAGAATTAGGATCGGGTGAGGACTCAAAAATTGGTGAGGTCTGCGAGGACAATTTTTAACCTTAGGATTGAAAAAATAAATGGATGGGATTTAGTTTTATTTATCGTCAATATCTCGTGAGATGATCTGGCGTTTTGGTAATTATTTACAAGATTTTGAAAAAATTCCAACAAACGTTTAATATTTGGAGGGTTAAAATGGAAAACTAAATAAAAAATAATAAAAAAATCAGAAAATGTGATCAAACGCGCCTCACGCTCCAGCCCAAGCTATATTATCTCTCTCTGTCACATGTCACCCAGCTATTTGTAGGGTATTTATTTTTGTCCACCCGTTTTGTTTTTCGGTTATAACTTTTTGTTTTTTTACAAAAAGAAATTCTGAAAAAACCAAAGTTCTTAAAATTTAATTCTCTACAAAATGAGCACAATCATGAAAATTTGAAAAAAAAATTTAATTTATTAATTTTATAAAAAATCCTAGAAAATAAAATATTTTCCAAAAATCATGAAAATTTAAAGGATAATTCTAATCACTATACTAGTGACTTTGTAAAAAGAATTTTTA